>JARQZJ010000006.1:4760000-5090000 GCA_030704895.1 Henosepilachna vigintioctopunctata | reverse complement strand
ATCGTGGGTTTGAGACACCATTTTTGTAATATTGAACTATGTAGAATTAGGAAGATGAATGTGCTTTGAATCACACACGTATTGTATTATGTAGTAGAAATGTTGTTAAATTAGAAAACGGATCTGGCAAAGGACATTATCGAAAATCCACTCCTAATACCTTTGAACATCCTTCAGGAACCCCTTTACGTTGCCACCTTTCGTTCCCGATTACGCTGTGCAGTTGGGTCGCCAGATCAATTTGGTTATTGAAGAGTATCGCCTGTACCAGTGGTGGTCCAGAGGCTGTAGAAGTTTTGTCCAGGGGTTGAACCCCGAGAATAGCAGGAACAAATATCGACCAGGGGTGAAGCCAGTATCGATTGTACCGACAGAAAACTTTCAGTCAGATCCTAATTGTTAAAGATAAGTGTCATAAAAGGATAGATTATTATAGCATAGTAAAATCAATTGTCGTTTCATTGAGAGTTGGAAATGCGCTTGGGGAGTATCATGGCGCCCTCCTTACAACTTTATATTACATTATAAATGTCAAATAGAATATTTTGAGAAATTAAGAACCTAAATTTAGAGCTAGTAAGTTCCACTTTTTTCTTAAGATTGAATCTTAGGGTCGGGGAAGAAGGAACCTTACACATTTGGCGCCCAACGTGGGGCCTCAAAATTTTCTATATTGTTAATAATGTTGATGCTTTCTTTCAGGTGTACTAACAATAACTCTCAATGAACGGTGATATGTTAGCTTGAGCCTCCTATGTGAATTTGAATTGAACTGCTTTCATTTATTTTCATAAGATTAATTTTTGCTCGCTGAATTTTTTTGCTATTATTACTTGATTGAAATTTTACGGTCAGTACCTACTAAAAATCCTTTTTTGTCTAATAATATTATTTTTTTGTAAGATTTTGATTTTGCGTAGTTAGTTTTGATTCAGGAAAGTTCATTTTTTTGCATTATGGATGCACGATATTTGAGAACTAGGGAATTAAACTATGAATTAAAATTAAGGAGAGATATTTCGGTGTTTTCGGTGTCGAGTGTTGACGTTTCTCGATTTTCGGAAGAAATGTCGTTTGAATGCTGTGCTGTGAAGTTGCCCTTCAATGGTGGGTCTGCTTGTGTTTTGAGTATATATCGATCACCCGGAGATGTGAACTTTCGAGTTTTTTTGTTGAGATTGGATCTACTTTTGGATCATGTACGTGAATATGACTATTTATTTCTTTGCGGTGATTTGAATATAGACTATCTTGTGGACACTATGCAGAAGAAGCTGCTTGTAGACCTATTGATGGGATACAACTTAATTGTGAGTTCTTTAGTACCAACTAGAGTTGTCACTAATAAAAATAATGTAACAACGTCAACAAAGGTTGACTATATTTTGACTAATTTTGATGCTCGTTATGTCAGAACAAATGTTTATGAGGCAGGTTTTAGTGACCATAGAGTTTTTACAATAACTTGTGAACATTATAGTAAATATAATAAATCGAATAATGTTAGAAAATACAGAGACCTGTCGCATGATAATATAAGTTATTTCTCTAAATTAGTGAACGAGACCGACTTTGGTGAGGTTTATCACCAAAAAGATGTTGATATTGCTTTTAAGGCATTTTTTAATTTAATTTTTTATAGTTTTGACAAGTACTGTCCTATTTTATGTTCATATGGTTCTAGTAATTGCAGGCCACCGGGTTGGATTTCACCTGATATAAGAAAAGCCAGCCAGGATCTAAAAAATTTATATTGGTTGTGTAAATGTTTGAACACTGTAGAATCTTGGCATACTTACCGAGTGGCTAAAATAAATTATAAGGATATGCTAGCTGGTGCTAGGAAGTATTACAACGAAACCCTTATCCGCAATTCTAACAATAGAATGAAAACTGTATGGAATATTGTTAATCGTGATCTTGGCAGGTGTACTATTCATCGCCCAAGGAAGCTTGTTGTAGAAGGTAGAGTGCACACAGTTCCCAAAAATGTAGCAAATCTTTTTGGTGTATATTTTGCCAACGTGACAGAGGAACTACTTCAGGATCACTTTGGCATCAGTAGATCTACGTCCTGTACCGTTTCCAGGATGAATATTCGATCGTTTTCTTCCAGCCTGTTACTTCATATGAGGTCATGTCTACGGTGGCTGCCTTGAAGAATAAGCCTAGTGCGGGTCTTGATGGCATATCGATTAAGCTGATAAAGCCTATAATTGCTAGCATCGCTGAACTTTTCGCACATTTAATTAATCTCTCCATTAGTGCTGGGAAGTTTCCGACTTCATTGAAAACGGCAATGATCGTACCCATTCTCAAAAAGAGTAATCCGGAAGACATGGTCAATTACAGGCCAATATCTATTTTGAGTGTCTTTTCTAAAATCTTTGAAAAGATTGTGTATAACAGACTGTGTGACTTTTTGTCAAAGTTCAATATTCTCTCTGAAAGTCAGCATGGTTTCCGTTTGGGTAAATCTACCCAGTCCGCTGCCAGTAGTCTGGTTGAGTTTGTTTGCACAAATCTGGATGAGGGAAAGTATGTGATGGGCATTTTCTTCGATTTATCCCGCGCTTTTGATACTATTGACTTCGGTTTCGTAAGGTGCAAACTCTATAACTTGGGATTCAGGGGTGTAATTTTGGAGTGGATATGCGATTATCTTGCTGACAGGCGGATGACAGTCAGTGTTGATGGCGACTTCTCTGAAATACATAATTTGTCTTCTGGTGTTCCTCAGGGCTCCGTTCTGGGACCATTAATTTTTTTGCTTTTTGTCAACGACTTACCTCAGCACATTAATGCTGAATTGTTGACTCTGTTTGCTGACGACACCTCAATAATTGTCACAGCGCTCACTCATGACGAGCTTATTATCAAGACAGGGGAAATAACAAAATGTTTCAATAACTGGTGCAGCAAGAACCTCCTTGTAAGTAATGCTTCCAAAACGCAGTATGTACATTTCTCCTTTCGGAATAATATGGCCAATATGCGGTTCATTTATAGTGGAACGGGCTATACTTCTGCCAATTGTGTTAAGTTCTTAGGAATTTATGTTGACCAGAACCTGCGCTGGTCTGACCATGTTGATTATGTCAGTAAAATACTTAACAAATCGAGATATGCCTTGTCACGCATAAGGGATTCCATGCCACTCGAATCTTTGTTAACTGTCTATTATAGTTATGTTTATTGTCAAATGTCTTATAATGTTATTCTCTGGGGGAACTCTGCTGATAGTTTTAGAATTTTTTTATGTCAAAAAAGAATTATCCGTACTCTGTTGAATTTACCTCTTAGGGAATCTTGTAGGCAACATTTTATTAGACATAAAATTTTGACTTTCCCATGTATTTATATTTTAAACTGTATTTTGTACATTAAGGACAACATCAATTCATTTAAAACTCATAGTGCGGTTCATAGTTACCCAACGAGAAATAACGACTTACTGGCTCTCCCTAAACACAAAACTGCTAAATTTCAACGGGGTCATATATATCAGGGAATTAAATTATTCAATCATTTACCTATGACCCTCCGTCATCTTAACCTGATATCACTAAAAAAATGCCTCAAAAAATTGTTATTATCCAAGGGTTATTATGGAGTTGAGGAGTTTATGATGGATGATACATTTCTATAACTTGTGTGGCCTGTAAATATTTTATTTTATACTCATTTTATCTGTATTTTGTATTTTATACTAATTTTATATTTTATGTATGTTTGTATTTTGTATTTTATAGTAATTTTATATTTTATGTATTTTGTTGTATTTACAATTTTCTTGAATCGACTTATCCTATACATTTGTCAAATGTCTTGAAGGATTAATAAATATTATTATTATTATTATTAAGGGGTTTCGATGTTGAAAAGGAGAAAGTAGATGATAAAAAAAGGATTTTAAGGGGATTACTTCATCAAGAACTGCATAAACGTTCGTCTTTTTCTCATAGAAATAATTATGATTTAGAAATAGACCATTCTGAGATACTAGAAACCTTATCGAATGTGAGAGGATTAGTCGACTCATTTTCTGGTAATAGATGTAGCGAACCATATCGTAAAATCGAGTCTTTGTTAACGCATCTTTCAGGCAGAATTAAAAATTTAAATTTAACTACAGAAGATGACGAAAACTTACAAAGAAAATTGTTTAGCGAATTATTATCAGTAGAAGGGACATTCGAGGAGCAAGTTTCAGATCTAGATGATGTACAGGGGGTCCGAAAATAAATTTTCCGACCGGATTGCTTGCACAGTCTAGTCCAAAAGGGGATAATTCATTATTAACTAGTAATTTACCAATTTCGGTACGGCCTATTCCTGTTTGCCAGTGGAATCTCAAATTTAGTGGAAATCTATCTAAATTTAGCTTATCATCCTTTTTACTACGCGTTGAAGAGTTACGTAAAGCACGTCATGTTTCGGTGGGTAATTTATTTGATTCAGCCGTGGATTTATTTGAGGGTCCAGCTCTCACCTGGTTTAGACGGGTGCAACATTCAGTAACTTCGTGGGAAGAATTAGTAGTGAGATTGAAACGAGATTTCCTAGATGCCGATTATGACGAAGCCCTTTGGCAAGAAATTCGAAGTCGAACGCAAGGTTCCAATGAACTGATTGTTATATTTTTTTCAGCAATGACAGGGTTATTCGATAGGTTGTCAGAACAGCCCTCCGAGAACAAAAAACTACAGGTGGTAAAGTCAAATTTGCTTCCTTTTTTTCATCCTCATTTAGCACTTTCGTCTATTGATACATTAGATGATTTAGAAGTAGCTTGTAAAGCGTTAGAACATTCAAGAATTCGTGCTTCTAGGTACCAACCCCCTTCGAGGAGTCATGACCTCTTGGAACCGGAGCTGGCTTGCTCAGATCTTCCTGCAACAACATCTACTTGTACCGTTTCCCTGAAGAATGACTCCATTCTTCGTTGCTGGAATTGCTCATCGGAAGGACATCGTTATGCTCGTTGTCCCAGTCCTCGAAAGGTATTTTGCTATAGATGTGGTCAACGGGATGTCACTTTGCGGAATTGTGGCCGATGTCAGCGCGAACGCTTTTCAAAAAACATTCTGTCTGCCCCTGTAGTGGCGGGAAGGTCTGGCAGTCAAAATCCACTTCAGTGAAATTTTCGAAAAGGGAATGGACGGATTGGTTGAGTAAGATTAAAACTTTTTATTCCTCTAAAAGTAGTTCACCTGTTTTCGCTCACAGGCCAAGCGACAATCGTAATTATTTAAATGTTGAAATAGGTAAATTTCCCGTAACGGCTTTATTTGATCCTGGAGCAAATATCTCTATTGTTGGTAGGTCAGGAATGTATTTTGTAAATGCTCTGAATTTGATTCCTGCCGAGGAACACGATATTTGCCAGGTAACGACCGCTGACGGTGCTCCACAATCAGTTCTTTGCTCTGTCATTTTACCCGTGATACTGAATAATCAAAAGTTTGCATTGAAATGTTTAATTGTACCGTCCATTAATCAAGCTTTAATTTTGGGTATGGATTTTTGCAAATTATCTAAATTAAGTGTAAATTTTGCTAAAAATTCGTATAGCTTTGAAAATAAATGTGTCACTATCGCCTCTGTTAATGTTATAAAGTCAGAGAATGATTTAGGACCTCTAGAGAAATATCGATTGCAAAAGGTTGTGTCTTTGTTCCAGACTTTGTCCTCTGATAAGTTGGGCCATACGAATTTAATTGTACATCATATTGACACTGGGGACGCCCGGCCATTCAAGATGCGACAATATCCAATCTCGCCTGCTCTAAAGGTTCACTTGAATGAAGAAATTGATGATATGTTAAATAAAGGTGTAATTACCCCATCTAATTCGCCTTGGTGTTCACCAATGCTCCTGGTGAAGAAAAGTTCCGGGGAATATCGTGCTTGTTTTGATGGGAGAGCTTTGAATAAGGTCACGGTGAAGGATAGTTATCCATTGCCGCTGATTGACTCAATTTTGAGTAGTCTGCGTGACGCTCAGTTTTTGAGTAGTGTGGACCTTAAGCAAGCTTATTACCAAATTTCTTTGTCTCCGGATTCCCAACCGAAAACAGCTTTTCAAGTACCAGGCCGGGGTCTTTTTGAGTACAAAAAAATGTGCTTTGGGTTAAACAATGCACCTCAGACTATGCAACGGTTGATGGACTCACTATTTCCGTCCGGAGATAATACCATTTTTGCATATTTGGATGATATTATAATAGCGAGTCCTACCTTTGAGTCCCATCTGACAGCTTTGGAGTATGTTTTCAAAAAATTGAAATCCGCTGGTCTAACGATAAATTTAGAAAAATGTCAGTTCTGTAGACCCTCATTGAAGTACTTAGGGTTCATAATTGACGCTGGAGGATTACGCACCGATCCAGACAAAGTTTCAGCCATGCTAAACTACCCCACTCCTAAGACTACATCGGATATTAAACGGTTAATTGGCCTAGTATCCTGGTATCGTAGGTTTATAAAGGATTTTTCGGCTATATCGGCTCCTATAAACAATCTCTTACATGGTAAGAAGAAGGGTCAACCCATTAAATGGACAGCCGGAGCGGAAGATGCCTTGTCAATTATTAAAGAGCGATTAACAACAGCCCCCGTACTCGCTAGTCCTGATTTTTCTAAACCGTTTGTTATCCAATGCGATGCGAGTATGAATGCCGCTGGATGTGTGCTGTATCAAGAATGTGATGGCCTCGAACATCCCATCGCTTATGCTTCTAGATCACTGACCAAAACAGAACGTAAATATTCGGTCACTGAAAAGGAAGCTTTGGCAGTATTATTTGGGGAAGGAACGTTTTTTTTTGGTTTAGTGGAATTTTTCACGTGTGGAAATTCTACGGTTGGGGTATGCCTTGGGACGTTATGGAAAGAGCCTTTCCATAACGCACCCTTTTGATGTAGTTTGTAGCTTAGATTAGGTTAGTTAGTTTGGTTTTATTTTAGCTTTAGCGATGTATAAGTGAATGAAAGTATGGTTTGAGGTAGTGCTCAGATTTAGTTTTCGCAGCCAATGGCAAGTTTTTTCAGCTTCTCTACGTTTCGCACTTCTCGGACAGGGGGTGTAGCAATTTCTTGAACCTTTTAGTTTCTTCCTTAAAACAGTACATAGGGAAAGCCGGTTCATTAATTCTTCGTCGTATTTTATAATTCCGAAACTCGGATTCATAGTCAACGGGATCTGGGCTCCCCTCCATTGTTTTGTCGGTGAGGCGCAAGATGTTGTAATCTCAGCTGAAGTTCGACCATCGCTTCAATTTTATCGTTCATTTACATCTAACATTCGATAAGTGAAATTTGGGTTGTGGTAAGTCTGTAATTATTACGCTGTAGAAATTGCTTTTGACTGTTTCCTTTTTAATTGCTTGCTGATGCTTTATTGAATGAATATATTTATGCTTTTGAAATAACGCAAAACTCATTTTATGCTGTGGTTTGTAATTTCCACTCTAAATGTTTCACGCCTTTGCCATGCTTTCATCCGATCCGTATATCTTACATTTATTTTATATAATTTCAATTCAGTAAATTCCTTAATGCATGCTATTTCTATCATTTATGTATTAATTTTCGGTTTATTCAAATTCTAAATTTGTAGCACATTTTTCATCGAGCTTCCGCCATTTTAAATTACTAATTTCAGCAATTCATCTTCACACATCGTGGGTTTGAGACACCATTTTTGTAATATTGAACTATGTAGAATTAGGAAGATGAATGTGCTTTGAATCACACACGTATTGTATTATGTAGTAGAAATGTTGTTAAATTAGAAAACGGATCTGGCAAAGGACATTATCGAAAATCCACTCCTAATACCTTTGAACATCCTTCAGGAATCCCTTTACGTTGCCACCTTTCGTTCCCGATTACGCTGTGCAGTTGGGTCGCCAGATCAATTTGGTTATTGAAGAGTATCGCCTGTACCAGTGGTGGTCCAGAGGCTGTAGAAGTTTTGTCCAGGGGTTGAACCCCGAGAATAGCAGGAACAAATATCGACCAGGGATGAAGCCAGTATCGATTGTACCGACAGAAAACTTTCAGTCAGATCCTAATTGTTAAAGATAAGTGTCATAAAAGGATAGATTATTATAGCATAGTAAAATCAATTGTCGTTTCATTGAGAGTTGGAAATGCGCTTGGGGAGTATCATGGCGCCCTCCTTACAACTTTATATTACATTATAAATGTCAAATAGAATATTTTGAGAAATTAAGAACCTAAATTTAGAGCTAGTAAGTTCCACTTTTTTCTTAAGATTGAATCTTAGGGTCGGGGAAGAAGGAACCTTACAATATATATATATATATATATATATATATATATATATATATATATATATATATATATATATATATATATATATATATAGTTAAATACAGGCTCGAGACGATCAATACTCCAGTTGACTCCGAAGAGTTAACTATTGGAAACGATTTGGCTTGTGGAATAGGCAGATTGAGGCCACGTTACCGAGTTACTTTTACCCTTACTAATTTATTCCAACTCCTGAAGATGGCTTCACAACGGAAGCCGAAATGTCGAGATTATATAAATCTAGAACGCGGCTCATTCCGAGAACCAAGTTATATATATATATATATATATATATATATATATATATATATATATATATATATATATATATATATATATATATTCTTGAAATTGATTTATTGCCTGTTTAAGATATTTTATTTCGAAAGTTTTTAGCAATAACAGGCTTTTTTTGATATGAAAAACATTATTTTTGTTGACGTTTCGTTGTTATATTACAACTTTGTCAAAACTAATGAATAATTGAATTTATGAGTTACTATAGATATCAAATGCCAAACTCATTTTCTAGAAAAATCAAATCAGTTTTTTTGTATCTTCACTTATTGATTTTCATTACAGAGGAAAATTTCTGGCTTAGCATTCGCTTCGGAAGTTTTAGTCTTCTTCACCATGAGGAAACCTCTGAAAAACTCATGGTAAGCCAGGTGATTTTAATAAGATTCATATTCACATTTTATAATTACATATAGTTTTTTATATACTTATCCAGAATATGTATATTGTTGGTTTATGTGTGTGAAACTGAAGGTAGATCTGGAAAAAATTAGTGTTGAGATGTGATGTTTGGTGATTGTTGTGTGTTTACTTTATGAGTGCTATTTGTGAGGTTTATTAAGTTATTTTAAATCGAATTGAGATGTTTAATGTCTGTTCTTTCAAAAAAATTTAGGAAACACAGTAAATGAAAGAACAGACAATAAACATCTCAATTCGATTTACAATAACTTAATAAACCTCACAAATAGCACTCGTAAAGTAAACACACAACAATCACCAAACATCACATCTCAACAATCATTTTTTCCAGATCTACCTTCAGTTTCACACACATAAACCAACAATATACATATTCTGGATAAATATATAAAAAACTATATGTAATTATAAAATGTAAATATGAATCTTATTAAAATCACCTGGCTTACCATGAGTTTTTCAGAGGTTTCCTCATGGCGATGAAGACTAAAACTTCCGATGCGAATGCTAAGCCAGAAATTTTCCTCTGTAATGAAAATCAATTAGTGAAGATACAAAAAAACTAATTTGATTTTTCTAGAGAATGAGTTTGACATTTAATATCTATAGTAACTCATAAATTCAATTATTCATTAGTTTTGACAAAGTTGTAATATAACAACGAAACGTCAACAAAAATGAAGTTTTTCATATCAAAAAAAGCCTGTTATTGCTAAAAACTTTCGAAATAAATATATATATATATATATATATATATATATATATATATATATATATATATATATATATTTTTTTTTTGAATGTTTTTAACAATAACAGGCTTCTTTTGATATGAAAAAGTTAATTTTTGTCAATGTTTTGTTGTTATATTACAACTTTGTCAAAACTCCAAAAAAAAAGTTTTGACAAAGTTGCAATATAACAACGAAACGTTAACAAACATAAACTTTTTCATATCAAAAGAATCCTGTTATTGCTAAAAACATTCAAAATAAAATATCTTGAACAGGCAATAAATCAATTTCAAGAAATATATATATATATATATATATATATATATATATATATATATATATATATATATATATATATATATATATATATATATATATATATATATATTTTTTCAATAATTTTCTTGGGTTATTAAGTCTGTAGACAATTGGTGGTATAGTTATATTTTCATTGATATACAGATTACTTTACATGACGTTTCGGCAATCAATGTTGCCTTCTTCAGAGAGATGTTTATATTGAGCTAAAATTTTAAGTGAAATACACTTTAAAACGGTATAGTAAATATAGAAATAATTATAATCTACCTTCTATTGAAACCAGGAGCGTCAAATTCTTCTGAAATTATATTAATTTACCAAAAATACGATGTTAAATTTGCCGGTGTCATCAACGTTAAACTATAAACTGAAATTCCAAATTCAGCACCCCAGAGGTAAACTGTGTCAAGTCACAAATACCAAATTGATCAGGAACGGCATTTAAAGAATTTTTCCACGTTTAAACATTTCCAAACTGACCAAAAATAATTTTTACTTGAATAATTATAATTTATTTTGTTTCTAGAAACAATGTCTTATAATTGTGCACAGTGTTTTTAGCGAAATGTTTTGACAAGTTCGAAAATTTTGAATTTAAATAATTAATAATCAATTATTTGTCACTCAACATTTTTTACCTCTGATGATCAATGACATATAATTTTGACTTAACATTGTAGTCATAGTCACTTTCCCAACCATAGCTAACTTCGAATTTCAACTATTAATTCATCAATAAAAAAGTTCAATTAATTAAAGGTTTTTGAGCAATTGAACAATCTGAAGAAGAATATAAATATTTTCGAAAACTTCGAAGACTGCAATGCCATTTGAACACTGAAAATACATATCTACGTCGTGAATATATATATATATATATATATATATATATATATATATATATATATATATATATATATATATATATGTATTCGCTACTTGGATGGTTGAATGATTTTTAGATCCATAATCAAAATTTTCTGCTTTAAAATTCAATTCGAATATTTCGAATCAAGTTCCCAAGCAAAATATAATTAAACTAACCAGAGCACAAATGTATCTGTTTGAGTTTAATCAACTTTTGACAGATATTCAGTACAGCTAATTAAATTTCCATAGCCTACCATCTTCCAGGCACCCAGACTTGAGAAATTGTGAGGCATTTGTTTTAGTTCGCAAAGTGCTTACGCTTCGCTCCTCTACCCTCTTCAGCTTCCTTTCTACCAGAAATTTGTATAACGTCCTTAATTAACGCCTTAAAAACTGTAATTTGTAATTAGATAACTGGATTAAAGAAATTTTCTCGTTGCAGTGCCAAGATGGCGTGAAACTAGAATGAGGGCCGAAAATGAGCACGTGTTTTTCGTGAAAAAAACACTTGGTATTTATTACACCATCACTTGTGCCACAATTGTCAATATCTAATTGAGACTGAAGTTTTCCAATATAATTTTTGGAAGAAGTCCTTGAAAATCATTTAATAATTGCTGTGATTCATAAATATTCAATTTGTTTTTCATTTCACAAATGTAAACATGAACATTTTCATCAAGCTTTCTCCTTTGTGCAATCATTTCCAAAAATTCGCGAAATGGCCTCCATTTTCTACTATGTAACTACTGAGGGAATTTCATGAAATTATTTTTGCAATCACTCTTTGGAATAATCATTAAATATCCTGAAATGATAGAAATTTTCGAAAAGTATTCACATAGTCGATGACGGATTATTTTTAAATTGTCGTAATTTCAAAATTGAGTTAGTAGCCTGGAATTGGGAAAGAAACAAACAGTCATCTTCTTATGTTGTGCTCCCTCTCTAGTAAATTTCCCTCTTGTGATGTATCTTGTAGGTAGGAGCATGTTCCTTCTATAGGCGTGAGCTCTATGGCCACTAAAGAGTGCAGTTTTTGTGGGCCAAATTTTCCACAAATGTACCAATTGACATAAAAGATCTTTTGGCATAGTGCCTTTGAATCAACTCAAAGTATCGATGTGACATGCGAAAATTCCAAGTAAACTAAATTGATTTATTTTTTCAAAATTTGCCCTATGAAATCGTGAGTTTTATCTTGCAAGGTACAAACTTTTGAGAAAATCCATTAAACTTGATTTTGACTTGTATTGTTATTATGAATTTCACTCAATTTTTGGAAAATAAACGGAAAGATGAAACGCCGAGAGTACAAATTTTGAACAAAACGTCTATAACTGAAGCTTACGTATCTGTTAGTGATCAAAAGTTTGTAGTCAAGACACGCTGTATTTTTGGTTTTTTGAATTTTACCACGATACATTCAACGATATTTCACCAAGTGCTCTTATAGAAGTCAATTGCCATTTTCAAGGTCTTATTTTTAATGAAAACAGTGTAAAAATATGAATGACTTGTCACTCAGAGTTCGAATATGTTTCATTTACTGGAAAAAAAGGTATGCTTTTCGATGGTATTTTCAGCTGCTCCAGATGCAACTTTATAACTGAAACTATTCTCTGTTCAACTTCAAGGTGGCCCCTGTCACAATAAATACTCACACGTAATTACAACCACATATTGCTTCCTATTCGTCAGGATGTAGAGGTGTGTTTTTGTACATTTGTTTGTACAGACGTTATGGCACTTTCTCAATGTTTTACTTCTGTATATATATATATATATATATATATATATATCTATATATATATATATATATATATATATATATATATATATATATATATATATATATATATATATATATATATATATATATATATATATATATATATATATATATGTAATCAGGTTTCAGTTATTTATGTTTTAATTATGTTTATGGAGTCTACACTCAATAGAGTTGATAATAATTGTGACATTCACTTTGTCTCCATAGAAGTTATTATTAGGAGTTATGTGAAAAAAGCGAGTTAATTAAAATGAATTGATTAAGATTTATGTTTTTTTAGATCAGATTGAGCTCTGTGTCATATTTCTTTAATTTCATTTATTTACTTATTATTCAACATTATGTTGAATATAAACTAAAATTCGAACACTTCAACTTTTGATTTACATTTTATTGACAACATAACATGACGCGTTTCGCCGTTACAAACGACTTCTTCAGATGATAGAAGAATACTCTCATTGTTTCTCTGTAATCGCTGAGTATTCTGTTAGCATCTGAAGAAATCGTTTTTAACGACGATACGCGT
Source organism: Henosepilachna vigintioctopunctata (assembly GCA_030704895.1). Lineage (NCBI taxonomy): Eukaryota > Metazoa > Arthropoda > Insecta > Coleoptera > Coccinellidae > Henosepilachna > Henosepilachna vigintioctopunctata. Next base: position 5,076,691 of record JARQZJ010000006.1, on the reverse strand, counting down.
CATGCTATTTTATCAATAAAATGTTAATCAAAAATTCAAGAGTTTGAATTTTTGTTTATATTCAATTATAATGGATTTATATTAAGTAAACGCCAACACTATTGAATATACAACATTATGTTCTCATTTTTTATAACTGGGTATTATATCTCTTGAGAATAAAGGGCTTTTTATTATTATTACTATTATGCCCAATTTTCATTGTTCATAAATCATTTGGAAAAATCATGGAATAGTGAATTTAATTTCTTAAACATAATTCAATGAATAGAAAGATTGAAATTGCATTTCCTACGAGTTCATTTTCACCTGGTCATTTTTCAATCGTAGCTACCTTTTATTTGACCGACCCGTATCTTGTTGCGTCTTTATTTCCTTCCACAAAGTTTCACTTCTACGTAGTTGCGAAGTTTTATAGTCTCTTACTGTGCGAAAGAGCGACAACATTTAACGACCTCTGTTGAAATTTAAATTAACTTGGGAACATGTCGCATAGTTCCTGGACATGAGGCAGTAAATGGTGAATATGAAGTTCAAAACTACGAGCGAACTTTGTCTTACGCATTCACTATCTCCTTCTGCAACTGGCTCCAATTCAATAGTTCATTTTCCACTGTTTTACATTCCCAACTGATTATGCATTTTATTCCGCCATTTGCGTTTTATTTATGTGATACATATATACTTATATATTCCTTTTGTTTACTGCAATACATAATCTTCAACTAAGAAATAATTTTTTTCATTGAATTTATCATCAAATATTAAAAAAAAACTCATTTTGTTGTGATTGACGTAAATGTGATTGAAAATGCACATCATTATATTCGATGTATTATGATGTGAAAATTTAATGATTTTGAGATTGCATTCTTGCTTCGTGGTCACTAAGAGACCATAGAGACTCAGAATTTGATTTTCTTGGATAAATGCTATGAGCTCGCATAATAATTTTAATCAGGTTTGCTTTTCTACTAATCTGCCAGAGGGAATTGAAGGCGGGCATAAGTCAGAAGTATTCAAAGTAAACTCAACATGTATCTGCGTAGTTAGCTTGTTATGTAAATTATGAAAGTTTATATAAATACATAAAATTGTGAGTCAAATTGCAGAGGACTGAATGAAGTAGAAAGTATAAAGGAATTATGGGTGAAATATCGATTATAAAGCTCATGAAGTTTACTACGAATATCAAAAAAGTAATTGAAAGCGAGCAATATATACATATATAATAGGTTCTTTATTCTCAACAGGTATAACACCCAGTTACAGAAAATAAAAATGATAATGAAAACTAGCTAAATAATAAAAATGAAAAAGAAATAACAAAGAGCTCAATCTAATCTAAAAAAATAGTAACTAGTAACTTAATTATAGCATTCAATGAAATATTACAAATAACTCATCTGAATAAATTCATTTTAGTCAATTTTCTTTGTTTACATAACCTCTGATGATAACTTCTATGAACTCAAAGGGAATGTCCGAATTATTGGGAACTCTATTGAATGTAGACTCCATAAACCAAATGGGGGATGGTATTACGGAGTTGGTCCTCTGAGTCTCTAGGTGGAATAATTCTGTGGTACGAGAACTTGGCCTAGGAACACAAAATTTCAAAGCGGACAAGGGGGGAGAACAATCAAAGCTATTGTGCAGTAATGTGTACAAAAATTTGAGTGATAAAGTTCCTTTCCTGGTCTGCAATGAAATTAAAGTAGATCGATGCCATAATTCATTATGATTGACTCTTCTCTGTGGATAAACCGTATCCCCCCTCTTAACTAAAAGTTTAAGGAACCTTCTCTAAATAGCCTCAAGATGTCGTTGATGTCAAGTGTAAATGGGATGCTAGATCAATGTGCCATACTCCAACTTGCTACGGATTATGAATGTTGAGGAATTATTAGAATATTTGCCATTGCGTATAACGAATCCATATATGTTCGCGGCAGATGAAATAAGTTGGGTGATGTGTGGGACAAAGTAAAGCTTCTGGTCGAAGACTACACCAAGATCTATCATCTTATCAGAACGAGAAAGAACCTAACCAACGACGCTATAATCACAATCAATGTGGTCTCATTTCTTGTGAAAGAAACAACATTACACTTTGATACATTCAAACTCAAATATATGTGCTCACATCAATTAGCAACATGGTCCAGCGCGAGTTGAAGTTGAACACAGTTGTCCTGTGATCTAACTTCATGATATAGTTTCAAATCGTCTGCGAACATCAAATGTGGAGAGTGAATATTATCCATCAGATCATTTCCGAAAAGAATAAATAACTGGTATAAATAATGGTCCAAGAAAATGAACACTAGAACATTCATTTATTCAGCTCTACTATAACATGTCTTTGGTTAATTTGAATTTTTCGAATGAATGTTCTAGTGTTATATATATATATATATATATATATATATATATATAATTCTGTTAATTTACCTTTATGCGCATATTTACAACACTTTTGCAGTTGGGTGTATAGGTTTTGAAATCAATTTAGTATAAACGTTTCGGCGTTTCCGCTTTCTCCAGTACAAAATAAGTTAAGAGAGTATGATTTTGCAAATATTTAACTGATTGTTGTGTTGTTTCTTCTTTTGATCTCTTGGGTTCTGCAAACTGTCCTCTCTGACCTCGTTTTGCATTGAGTTTCGTTTCGTTTATTTATGAGCGTTTAGTCTGTACTTTCTGTGAAATGTGGCCTTTGTATTGCTTGTTGCGGACTTTGCACGGTATACTGCATATCACTTGACTCTTCTTCGCTTTTGGTGTTGATAATTTTGATGTCATGAAAATAATTCACTATTTGGTTGTGTCATTTATGTACGAGTTCACCGTAGATTGTTCATTTATGTTATCTTTTCATTGAGATAATCCTTGTGTGAATTATTTTATTGGTTTTTTGTTTTCGTTTTATGTTGTATAATTTGTGTGTTCTGGCTGATGCATTTTTGAATATTTTTTAAGCATAGTAATTCTCAATCAACAGTTTTTTTTCCAGTCAATGTCTTCTGCCGGATTGTTGGTGATGTCAATTTGGATACTCACTACATTTATTCTGTGGAAGTACTCTTTCTATGAGATTGATGGTGATTTGAATTATAGTTAAGGATGTGGGGTCAGTTCTAATCGTTTACGTATCACTGTGCATTTTGCCTTATTAGTAATATATCCTGCAAAATTGGGTTGTTCTTCTCTTATTCTTCCAATGTTTACTCTAATAATTCATGAGCAATGTTAGGCTGATTTAAGATTGCATCATTTTCGGTTGGTGTTGATATTATGACAGCCACCAACATCACGTTCAAAGAATAATGTTGTGTAAGCCGCTCCCTACTTTTTCTTCCATCAGTTCGATTACTCATTTTCCGGTTGTGCTTGATATTGGGTTACTGTTTCGATATTTCGTTAATTTTCGTAAGAAAAATACAAAATGAAAGAATTTGTAGTTTGTATAATTAACATAGAAACAAAAGATGACTTCGAACCAAAGGGGCATCATTTGACTGGCTTATAATTTTTGCTGTTGGTTCAAGATAGCAAAATCTTTCGGCTGCTTTCAAATATCGAAAAATTACTATTCAGCGAGCCGGCAAAATAGCCACTGTCGCCTGGGAAAGAAGCGGAGAGAATGATTGAGAAATTCAAAATTATATTCGGTACTGCAGAAGGGAAAAAAAATGGAGATGGGGACAGTTCGACGAACAAATTTCACTTCACACCGAAGCAGAAAGAAGAGACAGGTGAAAACTCAGAAAGGTCACCGACGGGATCAGGATTGCAGAACATAGAAACGCAAAACAAAGAGGCTGATCGTGAAAGCAGCAACAGAGACAATCTAGCTGTAATCCCGTCACACCAGGTCGCGAAGTATTAAAAAATAAAGGATCCGTTGAAACGATGGCCACAATATAAGAGTTAAACTGACAGACACGCCGGGGATTGTGAAAATAACAAGATAAAAAAGGATATGTTGTTTTAGTTCATTATTTTACTGAGTTTATTTATTTTAAGTTTTGTATTAGAGTTAAGTTAGACAAAAAATTTTATTCTTTCTTTCTCAAAGAAAGGGGGATGTAACGGTTGAAGAACACGCGAGCGCGAAATATGAGATAAATAAGTTAATATCGCGCAGATCCTTATCGGACCAACGTACGAAGAGAAGGAGTAACGAATGTAGGGACCGATGAGTATAAAATCAGGTGCACGACGCCTAGAACGCCAGTTCACTGAAGGTGTTGACTTCAGAGAACTCTTTCCTGGAGACTGGGTGTTGACCAGTTTTCTCTACCCTTCCTTCCCCGTTCTCTTGGAGGTGTTGACTCCGGTGGGTTTATCCTTGGATCCGAGTGTTGATTGGTCCTTTTTCTAGTTTTCTCGGAGGTGTTGACTCCGAAAAGCTTATCCGTGGGCCAAGTGTTGATCGGCTCACTTCCTTGTCCCTGACCCTTCTCTCGTAAGTGTTGACTCTGAAGAGCTTCTTCGTGGGCCGAGTGTTGATCGGCTCACTTCCTTGTCCCTAACCCGTCTGTCCGGAGGTGTTAACTCCGGGCGACGTTATTTTCTTTGCAGGTCGTGGTTCGACTACGTAGGCAGTTCGACGAAGAAGCGAGGGACGTTTTCGAATAGTCGGAAGCTAAGTGCATATGTGAATCGTATCGTCTAGGCACCGTTGCCGGTTATCCACGGAAGACTACGTTCTATTTTTGGTTGAATCATTATTTTGTATATATATTCGAATTGTATATAGTGAAGAATATTTTTATTTTTGGATTATCCTTGTATTTTACTGCCTGATCTGAGTCGATGAGAAAAGTCCATTACAAAACTTTAGGCAAACTTATATTTATCAATTCGGCATGATTGAAAAATTGATAGTTGGTAATTTTTCATTTCTTTCAACAGCTAATGGCTCGATTATGATGAATATTTATGGAGTTTCTCAAAGGTATCGGTTATCGAACGTTAACTGATCTCGGTGTGACATAACACATACGAAACAAATAATGCGAAATTCAAGGGGTTTGTACTTGCGCCTGCACCATTTTGATCACTGATTAGTCGACTACTGGTATTGATATTGTATAAAAAATATTACTCTATTTGTAAGTGAAATAGAGCAATTTGGTAGGACTTACGAATATAATTTCTCAATTTTTTTTCCAGAAACCTTTCCAAAATCAATAGAAAAGATTATGCATGAAGGATGTTGGATTTTGTGAATCAGCATTTCAGATTTGGCAATTAATGTAGTTAGCAACAACACATCAGTACCAAATAGAGACGTGTCCACCCTGGTAGAAATATAAAAATTGATTAAAATAACAATGTTGACAATAATTATTGAAATACGAAAGGTTTTTAAAGTCATCTACTGAAAGATTATGAAGAATTATAATTATAATTCTTCATTAATATTAAGTATGGAGTATGTGTCAATTTCTTTTAGTGTAGGTGTGTTACTCATTCTCTTTTTAGAGCCATATTTGAAAGTCAGGAAAGATGACACAATTGTCAGTGCTTCAAGAATAAAATGTATAGGAACTACCACCACATGTATTAGTTTTCGTACCACTTTGATATCAACTATATTCACGTTTTCTGAGATGTTTGGGAAAAATTGAAAATATTCCATGTTTTCTTATGAAACAGATTTGTGCTCTTTAATTTTGACCTTGAAAAATCCGAATATAAGTCTGATATGAAAAATATATTTCGGCCAGATATGCTTCAATTCACTCACTATCAATACGAGATATACGGTATATATAACTGTTGAACAGAAGACACAGAAAAACGTGATGAGCTACGAGGTTCAAAAGGATTAGATCGGGAAGATTGAATGAATACATATATTTGGGTCTTACGGTTGCAGAAAATTTGTCGAATCTGTGAATAACAGAATAAATGAAGAAAGCATTAATATTTGGCATGACCGCCAAATATTATGAAGCCTTCTAATATTCCGAAATAGATCAATCGAAGTAATATGTCAGATGAAATACTTTACATTGATAGTCGAGGTTTATAAAAAATAAAACTTATGAAAATTGAAACTATTAGATTACCGGATCAGGTATAGATAATCTACAGCATCAAAGAAACATAACCATCAAATATTGTTTAAGAAAAAAATTAATAGAATCCTAACTATGAAACTAGGCGGAAAGGACTATTGAGGAGCTGTATGTAATAATGTAAGTGATCTATCATTGCCCTGATGTGATACATTGTTTGCTTTAATTTTTCATCTTCTGCTGTAGCCATTTTTTACTAGTGCTACTTGATTTTTTGAGTTTTCTGTTTTTTGTATATTTCTTTTTTGTAAATTTCTTATCACATACTTAATGTGTGTAATCTCATTTTAATGCCACATACATTTTTCTTCTCTTTTTTTATAATATAGTTTATTTTTGTATAGTATTATAGTTTAATTTTATATTATGTTCCAATTTTGTGTCACATGCTTGATGGGTGTGATCGTATTTTGATGCCACCTACATTTTTTCACCATTTTATGATATAGTTTATTTTTATTCAGTATTGTAATTCAATTTTATAGAATGTTCAAATTTTTTATCACATACTTAATGGGTGTAAGTATGAGTGTGATCGTATTTTGATGCCACATACATTTTCTTCCCTTTTTTATGATATAGTTTATTTTTATTCAGTATTATAATTTAATTTTATATAACGTTCAAATTTTTCATCACATACTTAATGGGTGTAACCTGATTTTGATGCCACATCTATTTATTTTCAGCTTTTCATGATATAGTTTATTTTTATATATTATTATTCATTTTTATATAATATTATATTTATTTTCCATGTATAATTTTGTATTGGCTGCTTCATTTTGTAAGGGGTTAGGTGTAAGAGTAGCTGATGCTAAATCTCGCCCTACTATACAAGTTGTATGGAAATACGATTTGAATAAATGCATATTATTATTATTATTATTCTATAATAGTAGAACTAGACCCCAAGTTTTAATTTTGAGTACATATCTGTATTTTTCTGCTTTCCTGAGCATCTGTTGAATGTGAGCAAAATACTTGTAGACAAATTGTAGAGAAAACTCCTCATTTATTCATAGCCGAGACTACTCAAGCACCGATCAAGAATCTGTTATTGAAGAGAAATGTCACCAATCTCTTATTGAAAAATTCATTTTCTATATTTCTATATTAGTTTTGTTGCTTATTAATCTTCAGAGAAATGTGAGAGCACACCAGGACCTAGTGAAAGTATGTTTTCGTGAACTTTGCTTGGGCCCTGAATATAGAATCATTAACGAAACAAATATTTGCCTCTCGCAGGTTATTTTATTGTCTGCCAAAATATGCATTTTACCTGTATTTCCATCAAGGCTATTTATTATGATGTAAATTCATGAAAATTTCTACTTATTTTGAATATCATATGAAATTATTGATTTATTTTCATGTGAACTTATCGACTGAGTATTGAAATATTGAACCATAAATGGTCAATATTGTTTATGTGAAGGCCTAAAGTTGGACTGAATACTGGATACTCTGAAGTTATAGTAAAAAAATGGTTAATCTATGAATAGAAGTATATTTGCCCATCTGGATTCTCGACGGTTTTATGGAATACTTATTTTGAGATGTTTGTTTTCACAGCTTGGTTCAACTCCTGAATAATTTGCAAGTATTAATTATTATAATTATATAATATTTCATTGAAAAATATTCATAGTTTTATATTATTTAAATCAAGTATTAGCTGAAAGTAAATTATTATACTAAAGTAAATTAGCTAAATATTATTTCTATATTATATTTTGTCCTTTTTAGAGTTAACTCATTCCATCATTATTAGATATAACATAGGCACCTTATATAATTTTATATAATGATAGGCTTATAATAGAAAACAGATTGCCCTCATAGATCTCTAATAGTAAACAATATTTATGTTCCAATAACTATTCACAAAAGAAATCTGAAATAAAAACAGAAATAATAGTGTATTTATTTATCAGAAGTTCACGGCCTTTCAGCTACTTTTCATCAAAAAATGTAGAAAACATTTGAAAAAATTGAGATTACTTAACAAGAATGTTATTCAAAATTTCTTGCTACTCCTCCGAATTTTCTGAGGACTATTTCACTTTATTCAGAAATGGCAGTTAACACATTTTATACAGCAGTTATTTCTCAAAAGTACCACTTCCAAGGAGGTGTTCCAGAAATTTCATTTTCAAACGACCTGATTATTTCATCATTTATATCAAAGCATGAAAACGATGAGGATTTCTAGACTTTATCCCCAATATACATATTTAAGAAGATGAAAGCCGAATAACATCTACATAAGAAGGATTTTTCCTTTGAAGGAATTCTTACACTTTTTGCAGGCTCTGCGATTCAGGGATCGTTTCATCCACGTCTCGCAAATCCACGATTACTTTTCCCATCAGCGTTGGTTTCCGGCATGTAGTTGATTACATTTTCCTAATATAGCGTAAAACTTGAAATTGCTGACCGGGGGCCTAGTGTTCCATCTATGAAATAATATGCCGTGAATTCAATTTGAGGAGATAGACGCAGATGAAATGAAAATATTATTTCATTGAAATATAAGTCGTCTATGGAGAACAGATTTGTAATTATTGGTTTTTTTGATATTTTCCAGATCTTTTTGTTTATTTTAGTTGTATTCATGTGGAAAAATGAAAATGAAAGGAAAGACACAAAATTATGAAGTATCAAAAGATCAAAAATATATTATTAGTTGTCTTGGCAATTTCTGGTACCATCCTCGATTTGAAATGAAAAATAAGTTAGAAGAAAATTTGACTTTCGTATTTAGTTGTCTCTAACTAATTGAATAATATGTTTTCCCAGATTTTCCGAATTGGCTTTTTTCTTCTAGAAATATTAACTTCCTTTTTATAATATTCTTAAAGTGCCATAACATTTTGACGAAAATTTCTAGTAACGCTTGAATATTCAGTTTATTTTTGGATATCCGTGAATCATTTGGTGACTATCTATTAGAGGAAATTCAATATGATTTTTTAGGCAATGGTTTGAATACGTTGAGTCTGTTCATTACATACAAAAAGACTGCTGATATTTATTGGAAATTTTGTTTTTCGGTTCACTGGTCTGGCCTATGCAGTTTTTCATATACAAAAGATATCAACATTTAAACTTAAAACTTTAGATAAAGTTGTAATTAACAACCGAACGTCAACGATATAAAGTTTTTTATATCGTTCGTTTAAGTCTGTTATCGTTGAAAAAAAACTGAGAAAAACAATACATAATCAACAGGCCAAAACAACGGAAATATGGAAATATATATATATATATATATATATATATATATATATATATATATATATATATATATATATATAATATCAACTGAGGAGTGTTGCCGTAACGAATATAAGTGCCCAAATTGCCGATAACCCAACAATTTTACACTTATATATATATATATATATATATATATATATATATATATATATATATATATATATATATATATATATATATATATATATATGTAATTTTGAGGAAATGAATTTTTTGTGCTTATGGCACTGAATGAAATATTAAAAAAAATGAATACTTAAACCATTCATTCATTCGATAAATTCAAATTAATGAAAACAATATTATACAACGACAATAACAAGCACAACAGAGAAAAAAGTGAAATCGATCCAGTCGTTGACACTACATTATAGTTGAGATATAGAAAACGTTTGTATGGGAAAAAGAAATGGGCTGTTTTTTATGTTTTCCCGGCAATTATTTGAATTTTTTTCGCCTTGAAAACCATGCTTGGACTTCAACGCACATTTTAAAAAAAGAATTTGCAAAATTGGTCCAGGCGTTATGCGCTTACCAACACATTTTGCAATTGATTTTTAATACATTTTATAATTGATATATATATATTTGATATATATTTATATATATATATATTATATATATATATGTAAATATATTATATATTGAATTGATAAATCCATTATAATTTATAACTTAAATTCAAACACTTGAACTTATGATTTACACATTATTGTCAATAAAGTGTAAATCATAAGTTCAAGTGTTTGAATTGAGTTATATTATATATATATATATATATATATATATATATATATATATATATATATATATATATATATATATATATATATATATATATATATATATATATATATATATATATATATATATATATATATATATATATATATAACAGAGTGTGAAGATACATATGATAAATGATTAAAAATTGTTTCATGAATTTCTAAATTTGTTTTTCTCATTTTTTATATAGAGGCTTTTTCAGATATTTCTCTGGATAATGACGCATTTACTCTACTCTCAATTCTCCTAATTTCATTACCAAGTGTTCTGTGTCCCATGTCCTCACACCATTAGCATGAAGAAACTAAGCCACACACGTTATTTTAATGAAAATATGGCTCTTAAAAGCTCTATACCTAATTAAATATTCCACATTTCAGGTCGCTCTCTCCGAATCTGTTTTGTTGAGAAGTATTAAAAACTCAGTTGTAAAAGTTCATCTTTTTCTTACGCAATATTTTTTCCTACAGTTGTTTTTCAATTCAGTGGACCTACAGTTTAACGCTGGTTCCGAACGTCAATGGGCTTGTAATCAATGTACATTAACTAGCATATGTAACTATATAACAACTCAACTACTTGAATCATAGATAAACACAAACACCTATACCTATGTATGAACCCGAGTTCTACCGTACATAGTCGGGTTTTCTCATGACTAAGCCACGGTTGTCACAATTTCCTTGTCAAATTCTATATAATGAGAGAGCCTGGTTTTCTTGCTTACTATGTGTACATACTAAATGTAAGTATTATACTCGTATCATTCGATAAGATGAAACGAAAAAGTCCTTTCTGAACAAACACTTTTTATGTTACATTTTCTTATATTAAGAAATAATACTTTTAAATATGTAGTTCACTTTCATGCACGTTTTTGCACATTTGCTACTTCAATATTAGATCATCATTGGCAACACCTCACTCGCTTATTGTGACGTGATTGGTTGTAATATTGGTTAGAGCAGTCAGTGTCGACGTCAGCTGTTACATTTCACGTGCAGTTGTTAATTCGCCAATAATGCTCAAAAGTCTACACTTGCTCTTGATTTCTTAACAATAGTCAAATGAGTTGTTTTTGTTGGAAATGCTTTGAAAAAATGTCAGTTGCATACAATTTCTGATATTTTTGGTTGATGTGATATATTTGATAGAAGTGAATTTAATTCAGTAAGCTCAATACAATCTATAAGACAGCAGTGTAATGGAGTATCCCTTCAAAATTTGGACATAAATTATTGAAATGAAAGCATCTTTCAACAATATATATATATATATATATATATATATATATATATATATATATATATATATATATATATATATATAATATAAATATACGATAATAGATGAGTTCTCGGAGTTCTCTCTCTCTCTCTCTCTCTCTATATATTATATATATATATATATATATATATATATATATATATATATATATATATATATATATATATATCATCATCAACCTCTCTCCGTCCACTGCAGAAAGGATTCCCCTTCCTTTGGAATCCTTTCTTTGCCAAGATTCCCTATCGGCAGTCCCTTTATTCCAAGCAACGCCCAACCAATCCACAAGCTCCTTATCCTATCGGTCGCGAGGGCGCTTTCTTGGTCTTGCCCTGTCTCTGAGCTCCCAATCACCAACAGAGCTGACCAACGCCCATTTTTCTTCGGGCTATATGGCCTACCCATTTCCACTTTGACATTTCTACACACTCCACGACATCCTTCACCTTTCTTTGACTTATCCAGCTGCAGCGTATTCTATCTCGTATGGTTAGGCCCATTATGCATCTTTCAATATTCCGCTGCGTTGTTTGCAGCTTCAGGATGTGAGCAGATTTCAGGGTCCAAGTTTCCTGTCGTAGGTCATCGCTTGTAATACGCACTGGTCAAACACTGTCCCCGCTTTAAGGATAGTGGCATATAAGATTTGAAGATGTGTTTCAGTCGGCCAACTGTACCCTAAGCTGTTCTTTGCATTATCTCCGGAGTAATATCCGCGTCTCCCGTGACAATCTGACCCAGATATGTGTAACACGCTGCTATTTCTAATGGTGATCCGTCCACCTCCATTTGCTCTCTGGTGCAGAAAGGGTTCGGCATCATCTTTGTTTTTGCGGTGTTTATTTACAGACCTATTTCCTTGCTCGCGATGTTCAGTTTATTGAATCGTGGGACAACAGGACTATATCGTCAGCCAACCTCAAGTGGCTAAGGTAGCGGCCATTCATCTTGATTCCTTTCTCACTCCAAACCGGCTTCTGGAACATTCACTCCAAAGCAGCTGAGAACAGTTGTGGGGAAAACCCTATGGATCTACCTGTCTGACGCCTCTCTTTATTGGCATTTTTTCCGAATATTCGGAATGTTCGGTGGTATGTTGGTATATATTCTGGATCAGCTTGGTATAGCAAGATGGTATTCCTATCGTCAGTAATGAGGTGGTTGCAGCTGAAGTTCTAAGCAGGTAAAATGCCTTCTTATAGTCAATAAATGCCATATATAAAGGAGTTGCATATTCTTTGCAAACTAATATCACTTCGCGAATGGTGAAAATGTGATCCATCGTACTGTATGACTTACAGACGCCTGCCTGTTCTATTGGCTGATATGAGTACAGTTGTCTCGATAAACGGTTAGTAATTATCTTCATCAAGATCTCATATGCTGTGGGGAGTAAACTCACCGGTCTGTATTTCCTTAGGTCCTCCGCATCGCCTTTCTTATAGAGCAAGATCATGGACGCGTTGTTCCACGAGGTGAGAATGTTTCTGTTTTTCAAAGAGTCACTCAAGAGCCTAGATAGAAAAAGTGCCGGCTTTTAAGGATTCAATTGCAGTTCTCGTTTCTGATTTCAGAACTTCCGGCGGCTCTTCATCCGCTATTATCTCAACATGATTACGGTTATCGCTATGGAGATGTTTGAAGAACTCAGTGGCGACTTTTAAAATTTCAGATTTCCTCGTAATTCCATTTCCGCTTGAATTTTTGAGCGCGATTATCTGATGTTTCCCAATCATGTTCTTCTGCATAGCTTTCTTATAGCTTCTTGCATCTTCTATAGCCTGCCTCACTGTTTTTGTGTTGTATTTCCGTTCACATCCTCTCTGACTTTTCTCTTCACAAGTGCACTCAGTGACGCATATTCGTTCCATTTTTCTGCGTTTATCTTGGAGTGCTTTCGTTTCGTCAGTTAATTTGGAAACTTAGTCACCAGTTTGATATTCGCTGCTGATTTTATATATATATATATATATATATATATATATATATATATATATATATATTTGAGTTGAATTATGGTGATATCGAATTTTTATAATTAGAAAATAAAATACTTATCTCGACATATTCTACCATATTTTTTTCGTGCAATAGGAGTGGAAATACTTCTTCCATCTAAGGATGCTGACTGATTTCTTTCATTTTTGAAAATAGGTCCGAACAAATGAAGAAATTGAGAAATGAACGGAAATATATATTTCTTGGATGCTATTTTTTTTTGTAAAATGTAATAAATCGGAAAGAGCTCATTGTGAGAAAGCTTCGAGGATGAATTGTGTCTTTTTATCTCAAGAAAACGTTGAGAAGTCTTCTATTTGTTGAACGATAGTGAAGCCTACGGCAGTTTCCCTCATCGTATTATCAGCACCTGGCAAAATTGGTTGTTTTGTGCAATTTGATTTATTTCCTTCAGCTCGAACTTATTGTTTCAGATGGTGCTTTTCTATTTTTCTGCGACATTTCTGACATATATACACTCGTACACAAAATTTGCTTTTATGGAATATTCCTTTCATGGTAATTTCCTTGCTCAATTCAATATTGGACGCTTTAAATACTTGATGATATTTGTTTATTATTTTAAACTTGAGATGAAAACCCTCAATCACATTCATAAAACACTAACTTGAAATATTATTCTGCTCAATTATATGCTTTGTAATCATTTCCTTACGATTCAGAAATTTAGACAGGCATATTAGATGGAAATAGACATTTTTAGGATCTCAATAACATATATATGTTATTGAGATCCAATACATATATATGCTATATAGCAAGTTTAATTACAAAATCAGTTCATATAATGATATTAGCTCAATTGAAATTGGAAAAATGATGTTCGCTACGTTCCTTGTTTTTATGAGTTGAAAAGAGTAATTCTGTTTTTTTATCAGGAAACTCGTTTATTGTGAACAGTCGAAAATTGTACAAATTGAAAGAAATCACTTGTGATAGTTGATTCAGGTTTCCTCTAACCCATATACCCAATACGAAGGAACTACTTCATAATCTTGAATATATATATATATATATATATATATATATATATATATATATATATATATATATATATATATTATATTTAAGAAAATGACACTAGAACATTCATTTGAAAAATTGAAATTAATCAAGAGAATGTTATAGCAGAGCTAGATATGTGAACGTGTACGATGTGATGTCTCCATTATCCTTCAAGGGATAAATGTTAGAGAAATATTGAAATCGATGCCACACCTGATGGAAGTGCGAGACATATATGTTTCGTTCTGCAAGGAACTCGTCAGTCGCACCACGTCCATCGAAGTGAGGCATCAGTAGTACTGATTTTCAATCAATTTTCAAATTTGCGTAACTTTATTTTAGCTAACTTCAGTTGTTACCGTATCAGACAATTTTTTTAAGTTTGATAAATCTTTAAGTTTGATCACAACTTGAGTTTCAAAACGCAACCATAATATTTGACAACCACGGAGCTAACCTCAAAACACGGAAAAAAGTTTTCCTATTAACAAAATTGTGTTACTATCATGGTTGCGATATTTTATGAGTACATCTATGTTTGTAAGTGACGATTACCACTACGTGCGCGAGAATTTTTTTGCTTTTGTGATGCTTTGTGGTAGTGACATTCCAAGTAGTGTGCTCTTTTTTGTTGATATTTTGGTGATAGTGACACTTTGTTGTTAAATTCTCCAATTCCGCTTGTTGAACACTGTTAAGTGAGCGCGAATTTTCTTCACTTTAAATTATTATATTACGTTACGATGCCGAGGAGAAGACGACCTGACTTAGGTCGTCGCAGTCAGTCAAATGTACGAAGAGCTACCTCACGTGTTAACCGCACTGATGACCAGAGAGAGACAGATCAAGAAAATAGTCGTATTGCTATGTCAGAATTGCGTTCTTTAGTGAGTGGCAATGAAGTAAATAGGCTCAGAATGCAACAAGTTCGTGCACATCAATAACAACAACAGCAAGCACGACATAATGAAATTGAGCGAATCCGCAGACGCAGTGCTTCTGTGATTCTTGAACGAGCTGCATTTCACTATGATCCGGCAATTGATTATTGTGCCGACAAATCGGTAACAATTCACCTCGGAATTAAATATGTGTCCGCCGTCGTTCAGAAATCAAATTGAGAGAATAGTTTAAAATGAATAACCAGTTAGAATTTTTTTATCTTTGTTACTACATATTTATTCTTAGGGGGTAAATTTTAGATATTGTTATAATGGAATAAGACAAAAAATGAACTAAATTTTAGCTAACTACAGTTGTTTAATATCTATCAGATTATTTTCATATAGATTGATAAATCCTAAGGTTGTTCACAAATATTTGACATTTGACAACCAACTAATGTATCGATCTATCCTCTATGACATAGAGTCTATGTCGATCGATACCTCATACAAAGAGTGCATCCTTCTATATTCGTGAGTGGCGATTACCGCTACGTGCGCGAGAACTTTCTTTACTTTGGTGATCTTTTGTGATAGTGACATTTCAAATTGACCATTAAAAGAATAATAACTCTTCACAAAAGTGATGTTAGACTTCGGCCAGACAGATGTGCCTTGGCACTACACTCCACAAAACAAGGACATCGCATCGATTTCGACAATGTGGTAATACTGGATGTAGCTGTTAGTTGCCAAAAAAGGATGTTTTTGGAAATGGTCCATATCAACAAAAACACTAACAGCATAAATAAGAAGACTGACCATGTTGAGCTGTATTTATAGTTATTTGCTTTCAGACCATTTCACATAACCCTCGCAGACAACCCATAATCTTAATAGACTCTATGTGGTACGTGCTCAGTGTAACTTTGTTATCACGGTATTTGATCCCTCACCTCTGTTACTTTTTTCGGTGACAATTTGTGTTTCTGTGCTCCTGTCATATATATTCGACTGTTTATCTTTCTCTGGTGTTTGAGATAATTTTATATATTTTTGAAGAATTTTTACATTTTAATATTAATATTTGATTCCTGTGCAATATCACTTACACTTTGTAATTTCACACATTCCTGTTGATGGTATTGGTCATACTTATATTTCCTAGTTAGCCGTAAGTTGTTAAACTAAATGTTGACATTTCTGTTACAAACATCTGTTTTAGAGTCTTGATGAAGTCTGTAAACACAGTCGAAATATAGACCAGGCAAACAAATTGGATAAAATTCATTCATAGAGGCCTCCTCTCTTGCCTATAACCCATAAAATTTCTATTTAATTACAAGGCAATACTACTTTTATCATTGATATATATATATATATATATATATATATATATATATATATATATATATATATATATATATATATATATATATATATATATATAATTTAAAACGACCCGAATTTTATGGTGACTTTATATGGTTCGGCTAACTGATGCTGATGGGGTTCTATTCCCACCGTGTTCTTGCGCAACAACTCTGACCTGCGCTGTTTGTACAGAAAAAATAATTAAAATGATAATTTCTCGATAATCATAATTAAATACTGTTTCAAACTCTTCCATATATTCCATGACACATGAAACGCATTTTGAAGTACAACTTCTTCAGATACTGAATCAACACTGCAACTGCAGTGCAATTCTACACAAATGTTTATACCGATATTAATTTTCTCCAAATATCTGCATCATCTATCCTAAATTTCTAAATAATCGTTGGTTATTTTCTAGTATGAATCATGATAACAAATTAATTTTGTTGGTACTTATCAACGAAACTGTTTTTTTTTCGCATATGCATCAAATCCTGTGTTTCGAATTGGAAACAAATTTAAGCGAGGAGAATTTTTTTCGAAAGCTCCATTTTTGATTTTGAATTCTTCGATTATCTTTTTTGCTATAAATGTATTCATTAATTTTCATTACCAAAATTCATTACCTATACGTCTTTGAAGACTCACCGATAATGAATAATCTGAATAATGATAATCTGTAAAAATATTAGTTGATAATAACTAATCGATAATGATTTCCCTACAGATGTTTGTTTTATCATATTTATCTCTGTTATTTTCTTACCTCACAGAATGAGAGTTTCTGAAAATCCATCGATTTGACTGCAACATCAAATGAGGAGATAATTTACTACTTTCGCAATTTCAGCCTCAACCTGCTGAAAATTTTAGTGGAATATAGGATAAAATAGGCATATCTACCTGATTGAATCACTCAAACATACCTTCTTCGTTTTTGACACAGAATACACTTATGTTCTTCTTCTCTTACAAATCGAAATGTTCTGAGGATAGAGTCAGTCTGGTTTGATCATTATGGAATTCAATGAAATAAAAACATAATGAAAGAAATTGAACAAATCAATATTTCTTGAGTTATTTTTGAAATTACAATTAGTTCAAAAATATCAAATAAGGTTACATATAGTCAACCTAACTAACAAGTCAGTCGGATCCGAAAAGAAAGGTATAAGAATATATTCTGTGTCAAATAAGAAGATGTTTCCAACCAAAATATCCAGGAGATGTTAAGTAAAGTCTTTCCCAATTTCCTCATAATAACCTTGGTAGAAATTAATCAGTTCATTTTTATCATGAAAAATTACTACGATAGAACGGAATCCATCGTTCTTTTTCGAGATTTTTCATGAAATTAGTGATACAAAGCAAAATAAATTTCTACGGAAGATTGATGTATTTTGTCTGTAAATGGTCAAGTATCTATAGACAGTTAGATATCTTTCTTGCGATATTAATTAACACTCTATTCCACGGTATATTCACTCTAAATTGACGGTAAAATTGAAATTATGATAACGACTTACTAATGCAAATCATATGTTGAATGTATTGAACAATTTTTTTGCAATTCAATGCCTTACATTACACAATACATTTAACAATATTCCATCGAGGGGCCAATTAACTTTACTCAAAATTTTTCTGTTACTAAGACAATTAAAATGTTTGTTCCAATGATTTCAATTTCAGGTTTGGCTGATCCAATTAAATGTCAATTTCCACAAGTTTCGTTCAATTGAAAAGAGTCTAGCTGAAATGTGTTTTTCTTGGTCAAGGATTGCGAAACTAACGTCCTTTTACTCGTAGGTTAAACCGTAACTGAACACTGAAAGATCACAAGGCTTTTATGAATGCCGCGCTCACGTATTACCGAAATGTTATTTGGATTAATCGAATTTTATACTTTGTTAAGAGGGAGAATGGTCGGTCAGTGGTTTTACTACGTTGGCTCTACATTCAGGGGGAAAATCGAATCAGCGGCTTGCAGACAACCGGAACTGATGGAAAAAGTAATGGTGAATTGGGATTTACAAAGAGCGAGAAATTGCGGAGTTGCAGATGAAAGTGTAACTAATGGAAATATGAAATGATGAAGCGACATTTTTTGCTGGTCAGCAGTTTTCTGAATATTAAGGTATTACAACATGCTTTAAAAAATTTTCAAATCAGAATGCTACGAAAATTTCTCTTCTCATTATCGATAATTTCCTTATAGTAAACATACTCTTCATTCCATCATTTCAAATATTTATCTTTGTAATGGAATATTGCAGCTGAGATATATGGTCATAAATTCCCTCGAGGTGTTTTCTTGTTTTTCAAACCCCAGAATGTAAATAAAAGATCGATGTCAAAATCAGTCTTAGAATATGTACCTACTATCTAGTATCACTAGTATTTATGAAGTGACACAACTCAAAAATTGGTGTTCCTACAAGAAGGAACTTCTGGACAAGCTTCAGAAGTTATCTGCCGGAGGACAAGCTCCGAATCTGAATTGATACAGTTTTTCGAGAATATCTAGAGCCGACAGACATAACATGTCATCCTGTTTAAACCAATAATTCTTCCAAACCAATATTTTCTGTGAGAAAGTATGAAAATGAACTAGCTCGAAGCCATGGAAAAAAATAAACTTCAAAAATCTCATAATTACAATCTGCTCAATGACCAGTTGGAACTAAACTACTCCCCACTGTTAAATCTCTGATAATTTGGAAATAGCCACCTCTACCTACCTACCTTTTCTATTGATATGAAACAGTGGTGGACAACTTGATTAGACCTAGATATACTGTTTACTAACGAAACCCTGTGCGATCTACCAAGTACATACTTCTTAAAATCTTCAATGAAACAGCATAGTTTAGTACACAATCATGTACTTTTTATTGGCCAGTCTAAGTAGTTCCTTTTCATATCACATGTGAGATCGTTTCCTTAAATTTACTTAACATTGAATAGGTCCTCCATATTCGAGTGAGCGTTGCGACTGAGCATTTTGCACTAGTTTAGCATAATTAGGTTTGTAGTTGGAAATTGCCAACCTTTGAGGATCCAGTGTATGAACATCTGTCAAGCGATAATGGTGTTCATTTTTTGTTTGTTTTGAGTACGAAAATGCTGACTCACATAAATATGTTGATCGAAAACACGAATGAAATTGTTCAGAACATTTTATCAAATTTGAATATTTTTCGTTGGAAACCAATGCCCAGAAATCTTTACTTGCGGATGACCTTGCTTTTAGAAATATGTCGCAGAGCAATCATTTCGTTTTGTAACATCAGGTGCTCCATTTGAAATGTTCCTGCAAATTTTGTAGGCAATTCATAGATATCATTATGATCAATGGCATAATTACACAGATAACTTATGAATTGAACCAACTTCCCACTTTTTCTGAAATCACTAAAGCGAATTTCGAAGTCTGCTATCACTGCCCTAATTTCTGTCGTGTACTTCTCAGAAATGGAATTGTAGATAGCATGTTTTCCATATTATCCTTGATGTTTGAAAATTGTTTAGATTTTTCTTCTTTAAGTCAACTATTATAGATTCTGTTTGACTTTGAAATACTGCAATAGAATTCATCATTTCTGTTAATGTTTTATTCTTGCCTTGTAGATTCAGATTTAATGTACTCTCTTTACCAGTAGAATCGGCCAACAAAGCTAAATCACATTGCCAGTCTAAATCACGCAATAAATCATCACCCCTTTCATCAAGAAATTTAATTATTTCTTCTAATAGATTTCGAAATCTTTGCAAAAACTTGCTTCTGCTCAACAACCTTACCTCATTGTGCAATACCAATTCTGGTTCCTTATCATCTAATTGCTGTTTAAAGAGCCATCTTTGGAGGGATTTTCCCTTTATGGAATTCACAATTTTGAAAGAAATATCCATCACATATTTCGTGTTTAATCTCTTACTAGCCAGTACTCGTTGAATTATGCAGTGGTAGCTAATGAATTCTGGAAAATCTTCGTCTTTGTGACAAAGAGCAACAAAATCATTATGAGTACCTGTCATTGCAGGAGCTCCATCAGTTGTATTGATAGGAGGTTATACAAGGGTAGCCTAATCTGGCAAATATATGCTTTAAATTCCGTGTATATATCAAGGCCACGAATTGATCCTTTTGAGGCACATTTTTCCTACTTAGCAATTCTTCTTTGGCCGAGAAATCTTCGAAAACCTACCGAATAAAAACAAGTAATGGCGCAGTATCAGTGATATCTGTTGACTCGTCAAATTGAAGCTAAAAAGCAATGCATAGGACGATATCTTTTTACAGTTGTTCGTTTAAGTTTTATTGTTTCTATAGGGAGCATCAGAATATTTCGAGATTGACACACGCCCCTCTACCGCTACCCACGCGCTTCCGGCTAATTGGTCATTGCGTGCCGAAAACAAAACACTTCACTGCGTAAAAAAGAGGATAAATACCATCGATTAAAAATGATACAAGATGATACTGCAGTAGTTGATAATTACGTTGCGCAGTCTGGTCTAATTATTTATATTTTTTGCCTGGCCACGATCGACTGGACCAACACTCGCGATCGACCGGTTGGCCACCCCTGATATTGAACATAGAATGGATATGATAGTCCACCACCTCCAGGAACCGAACTTATTTTAACTGATATCTTTGTGAAAGGCGAAATTAGTGGAATGAAGAGTTATTTATTTTGTTGTTTTTTAGACAAGTATTTATCATTTCCTCAGATTTGATACAGTTTTGATGATCGAACTATTTGCCAATTTCTCTCATAGTCACTTTTTTAACACCGATTTTTGAGTTGTCACTTTGGAAATACTACTTCGATGTATTATTAAATGTTATATTTCGTAAAGTATATACCGACAATTTTTCAGACGTATATCAACTCTTATAATCAATTTTGACTGTTAAACGTCATTACTTGGTGTTATTCCATTTAAAAAATTGAAATTATAATGAAAAACACTGTTTTCCGGAAATATACGCCTTCATTGGACAATTGTGGCGTAAGTTTCAACATCACGATGGCCAATCCGAAGAAGTCATTGTAATGGTAAAACGCACGTCACAATTGTATATTAAGAGTGTGTTAATCTATAAAACATTATTTACCTATTCTACCTCAATTCTTTCACGTTATCAATTCATACAATACACGGTAGAAACAACACAAAATCATTGAATTGCTTAAATTTCTAGAACGAATTCGAATAATAGCCTCCAAGTTTGATATATACAGAAAACCTACACATACTGTTATTATAATAATTAACGGAAATATACCTTATTCAATTTCGATGACTTTGTGTGCATATTATTGAAATAATGAACACAATTGGAAGTACCTAACTCAAATGCCAAAACTGATGGATATAAAGAATACATTTTTCACTATTCTGACTGTCTTCCATTACCTATGAATTTATTTCCTAATTCTGAAACAATGCTATGATTGAATGATGAAATTAATCGTTATAAACTTGAAAAAACTGAAAAAAAACAGTATATAGAGGACTGAAACAAAATTCAAAATGAAATCAGAAATGAAAGAAATGAAATTGCGAACAAAAGAAAAATAAAAATACAAAATCAAAGTTTTTTATTCAATTTACAATTAATTTCATTTCATTTTTTATTCTATTATATATGTTATTCAGTCCTCAGGGTACTAATTATCCATATTTTTCAACTTTTTTCTGTTTACTTCGAGTAACTTTATCATTCAGAATTCGAACTTAAATTTGTAGGCAATGGAAGTCCGACAAAATAGTGAAGAATCTACCTTGCCCAACACCTTTAAACGAAGTACATCGATGAAAAATTTCTATCTGAAATAAACTCATTCGAACACGATGGATTTAAGTGCCTTTCATTCAAATAATGATGACAAAAGTACCTTAGGAAAAAACGAAAAATAATGTCTATAGAGAGGCCATCTGTGAAAAACTGCTATTTGAAAAACAAACTGCTATTTCGAGAAAATTAAATCGAATCTTTGAGATGTCCTTTTTTTGGTATGATAGGGTATGTCAGTTGTGCTATTTGCTCCTTTTGCTTCTGCCCCACAAAGTACCGGCGTTTTCAAAGTCTCTCAGGTGGAGACAGGACAACCAACAGAAAGTCTTGTGTCTGCTTTATTCTGAGAGGAATCTTCAATTTGATCTTCACTAAAACCCTATAATAATTCAGTTCACTATTTCTAATTCTCTTGATTTGTCTGCGTTCTGTGTTCTGTTGTTACGTTCTTTAGTGATACTGCTATCGTTGTTCGTGATATTTCAGTTTCTGTTATTCTGTTGATTTTTCTGTTTCCGGTTTTGTTCGTGTCGTTTTCAACAGCATTAAATTTTTTCAGGCTCGTCTTCTTTCAGTGTTCATATATTTGGGTCACAATAAAATATCTCATAAATTCTACGGTATTCTAGCTACTTTATTAACCTGCTTTCCTATTCGTTATGATATGGTTTTGATGCTGAATATTCTACGCACAAACTATTAAACTTTATAACTTAGTCTATTATGCGCTCATATAATACTTATATGCATCGTATGGGGTCTTTGTATATTACCATGCTTCGTGTATTCTCTGACGAAAATTACGTGTTAAGTCTTTATGACGTCATGTTGAACTTGTAGAGTTAGCGCTGCAGAACGTCTTATTTCCGACTATAAGAATAGCGTCATCTCCATAGCATAGGATTCTCCGGCAGCGATTGCTCATTCTGAATGCAGCATTAACCTGATTTACACTTTCAATTATTTGGCCGTTATTATGTTGAAACGGCAGTTGCTGAAGCTATCTCCCTGTTTGGTGACATATAGAATTATACTCTCGAAGAAAATGTTTCATCTTGATTTTTATTTAGATGTTTATATTTAGTTTCATTACTTTCAAAATCAAATTGATGACGAATACTGATTTCTATTCCATTTTTATTATGAAGGCAATTTACTTCAAGTAACGGACATAAACATTCCAACATGGGCAGAAACCCATTATGGCATGTATAATAGATAGACAGAATGATATTTTTGTATAAATTCAAAATGTAACATTTTATATACGTCATATATACAAACGGAGTTACAATTAGAAGAAACCAAAGAATGTAAGTCAAAATTATAGGTCATTAAATATCCAGTACTGAATCTGTTGGAAATTGATCACGAGTAGTAGCTCTTCAGCAATAAGAACGCTCTGATATTCACAAACGTCCAATTGCTACTAGGAAATCGAACCCTGATCTCCATAGTAAGTGACCGTCACTCTCCCCACTAGACTACAGAAACGACTTAAAGTAAACAAGCTTATCATACAATTGACTAACATGTTGCTTCCATCTTAAACCATCAACGGAACCACCCAGAAATTGTATAGGTGCGTTAGAATCGATATTCAAAATGCAAAGTCTCAAAGACAATAAACGTACAACCGCTGTGTCCGCATTCAATGTAAATTTATGAGCAGAGAGCAATTCAGCCACACTAGAATTTATCTTACCACCCAAATTCGCCAAGCAATATTGGTCAGTAGTCGAAACAGACAAAGTTCTGTCATTGCAAACAGTTGTCCCAAGGCACCCAGAAAATACTTGGAAAGATCAGGACTAGCAGAAGGCTCAGTACTAAACCTTCTAGAGCAAGGCTTCTAGAAACTACGGGTCGCGACCCCAAATGGGGTCCCATAGCAAAATTCTGCGGTCGCAAGAGATTTTAATGTCAAATATTTGTATATACCATTGTATAACATCACTAGAGTTGGCGGAATAAAGTGTACTTGCAGCTCTAGATACGTGCATTTGTTGAATGTTTCGAGCTATCTCCACCGACAGCAGTAAACGATCGATGATCGTATATGTATATTGTTACCTAATAAATAAATCATCAAAGAATATTAATTTATTTTTCTTTTATATTTGTATGGGGTCGTCAAGAAACTCGCAATCATAAATGGGGTCATGTGAATGACAAAAGTTTAAGAAGCCCAGTTCTAGAGCACCAATCTTCAACATTGCACAGCACGAATCGCTACTGAGAAAAATCTATTTGCTAAATACGATTTTGTTGACCTCAAACTACTATCAGTCAAAACAAACTTCCCCAGCTTACTCCTGCTATAGTCAAAAGTCTTCGTTGAATCTCAAAACGATGATATCGAATGTAAACCCCACTCAAAACTATCTAGTGTTATCCCGACAGAGTTGAGAGGTGCATTTATTATATTTCTATATCCATATCGACAATAGCTCATAATATAGAACATGATAGAGAAAAACAGTCATTTTCCACTCATATTTATCACTGTTGATTCTCAACTCTTTCCGCTTATACGATTATTTTTACTGAAGACATTATTCAAACTACAGCTAAATACCTCATTAATAGCCAAACGCACTCTCAACTGCCACAATCTAGACTCCCGAGCGACGCTATGGCCCAATGGTACACACCCGGACGTGTTTTTCGCAGAAAACCCAGAAACAAACTCCCCTTTCCGCCAGCACGGATCTTGCATACGCTTTGGGAGCCTCCAGACGATATCCTGGATCACCTAGAGGGCATACAACTCCGCATTCGTTAGCATGCGATAAGTGTCGCAGTGCGAGAGAAATATAAGTGAGCGAAGTCAAAATTGCGCGGAATGAGGAAGCGTGTTATTCTTCCAGCGTATTATTCTTCAATTGTTGTAACAGAAATATCAATATAATGGTAAACAAACACATGTTGTTAATTAGGAGGGTAAAGTTTTCTGTGGTTTCCTTCACCATCAAATGCCAGATGAATTGAAAATCTGGCATTGGCACGTAAAGATGAGTCGAACACAGCCGCACCTTTAAAATACGATGAAAACATATGAAAAATTTTTTTTGTAACAATATAATTCAGTAGCACAGGGTTTAAGAAGGTCGCGAGACCTTATAACCTCCCCCTTGTAATTGTAAGATAACAATGAATTGTAATGTAAACAAATAACTCAATAAAAATTTGAAATGAACTTATACATGCATATAAACATTACGAAATATTTCAAACATTCTTGAAGATTTTTAAGAAATTTTAAGTTACAGGATATAAATGTATATCCAACCATACAATTCAATACCT
Source organism: Henosepilachna vigintioctopunctata (assembly GCA_030704895.1). Taxonomy (NCBI): domain Eukaryota; kingdom Metazoa; phylum Arthropoda; class Insecta; order Coleoptera; family Coccinellidae; genus Henosepilachna; species Henosepilachna vigintioctopunctata. The sequence continues at coordinate 5,050,838 of JARQZJ010000006.1, read as the reverse complement.
CCTGACATACCTTACATCAAAGGACTATTAGAAATAACTGCCTAATTATCCATTACATTAACTTAGAAAGAATTGTTAATGGAATAAAATGAAATATATTTTCGGTTACAATAAATTATTTCGTGGTAATATTTCTTTTTCTGAAGCTGGACCGCAGTTTAAATTTTGATGGTTTGAAGGGGTAATACCCCTTAACAATTATCAAGAGAAAAATACAATTATGTGAAACTAAGTCAAGTGGTTTTCTTTCAATTTATATTAAACCATGTTTCACCAAGAGATGAACGAATATCCAATCAAGAAAATAGAAAAGACTCAACAAGGAATTCATTGCAATTTTCCTATATATTTCCATAAAACCACCACATATCTGACGTATCAATAAAACTTTCTTCTAGAAAACTATATGATAAAAAAAATATGTTGAGCGACATTGAAAACACACCATTCAGTCCCTGCAGGGTGGAAAATAACGCTAGAAAAAAAATAACAGTTGTTTTTTTTAGAGGTATAGAACTTTAAGTGGGCATTACCCTTGCAAATGGCGACCGATTTAACAGCTGAGAAGTGATTTATTCTCAGTTTGGTTTGGCAATTCATCATGAATAGACTCACGCCTGAACAACGCTTGCAAATAGTGCAATTTTATTCCGAAAATAATGGTTCTCTGCGGAATACGTATCGCGCACTGCGTCCATTTTGCGATGAAGCGCACTTCTGGTTGAATGGCTACGTCATTAAACAAAACTGTCGTATTTGGAGTGAAGATAATCCTCAAGTGTATGTCAAAACACCGTTACATCCAGAAAAACTGACTGTTTGGTGCGTTTTATGAGCTGGTGAAATCATTGGTCCGTAATTCTTCAAACACGATAATGGCCAGAACGTTACAGTCAATGGTGATCCGTATAGAGCTATTATTACTAATTTTTTCAATCCTGAATTGAACAACCATGATGTCCAGGAGCTGTGGTTTTGACAAGACGGCACAACATGTCCCAAAGCTCGTGCCACAATCGATTTATTGAAAGACACGTTTGGTGACCGCCTAGTTTCACGTTTTGGACCTGTGAATTGGCCTCCAAGATCTTGTGATTTAACACCGCTAGACTACTTCCTGAGGGGCTATGTAAAGTCAGTGGTCTGTGCGGATAAGGCACAAACCCTTGACCATTTGGAAGACAATATTCGCCTTGTTATTGAATAAAAAAAAATTCTTGTCAATCGAATGATCCATCGTTGTTTTGTTGCAACTTAAAGTTCTATACCTCTAAAAAAAACACCCTATATCAATACAAATATTATAATATGTTTTTTTTTTCATTAAATATATAATTTTATCAAATATTTTTTCTAGGTGACCCGGAGGATTCGCTTATCTCTTGGTGAATCAATATGTTAAACACAATGAATTAAAATTAACACACTTGGCTTCAGCTTCACTAAATATATCAAAAACTCTACATATGTTTCTGGTGGTTAACCCATTATATATATATATATATATATATATATATATATATATATATATATATATATATATATATATATATATATATATATATATATATATATATATATATATATATATATATATATTGTGTGAAGGGCAATGGTTTTGTCTGGAGGGCAATGGAATTAGTACCTTGGATAATAGATATGGGAACAACACTATATTATGATCACAATCAACAAAATTTCTGTGAATTTTTGTAGAAAGAAATTTGAGATGGATATCACAAATTGATTTTTCATGTAAAAAATTGAGTAACTCATTTTTTGCATTCTCCTGAATTAAAAACATCGTACCTAGAAACTGTGTTATGAATTTGTATTACAGTCTCGTATGTAGTCATCTTAATTGTAATAATCTGCTGTGGGGCTGCTCTACAAAAATAAATAGGGTGTTTATTACACGGAAGCAAATACTTTGATTAATATTCATTATTCATCAACGCACATCTTGTAAACCCATCTTCATCAATAATTACATACTCACCTTACCGTGTTTATATAATCATAGATGTTTGTTATATGTTAAAGAAATTAATTGAGTTTATTAAATTGAATTTTAATCATGAGTATTCAACAAGGAACAGTGATGTGCTACTTATTTTTATGCATAAAGCAGCTAAACTTGAGAACTCTCTATAATCAGAGTATTAAAATCCTCAACCATTTGCTATTGAATTTGAAAGTACTGAAAGCTCATTTCTTCAAGAGGAAAGTTGAATATCTGCTGTTAGCAAAGGCAAACATAGTATGGTAGAGTACTTCGATGACTTCGAATGTAAGCAATAATATATGAATCAATTTTTTGTATCATATGTTTGTTTATTTTTTTACCACGAATGCCCTCATCATGTTAAATTGTCTCAAATGTTTAATATTTCTCGGGTAATTTTTTTTTCTTTTCAAATAAAGTTGTATATTATTGTGAATATAAATTTAACCAATATTTTTGATCGAGGGCTGAATGGAAGATCAGACTCAAAACTGAATTCAGTCCTTTTGAGAGTATTCTTCCTAGCTGTAATTATTGTATTAATTGAATGAAGGAATGAATATAATTTTAAAATGTAAGGAATGTTTCTAAATAAATTTTATTTTATTATTATATATATATATATATATATATATATATATATATATATATATATATATATATATATATATATATATATATATATATATATATATATATATATATATATATATATATATATATATATATATATATATATATATATATATATATATATATATCCCTCTCTCTCTTTCAGTCCTTCACCCTACGTGAGGGTATGGTGACATCACGTGTTGATTTTCCTAACTTCTTCGGACCAAGTTCCTCGACTCTGCGCCATATGTGAGGCCTCCGGTAGATTATGGCCCACTAGGGTTTTAATTTGATCTATCCATCTCTTAGGCGTTCTTCCACGTGTTCGTCTTCCTTCCACCTTCCCCTCTACCATCAGTCACTCCATTGAGTCGCCCCTCCTAGCAATATGTCCAAAATATCTCAGGATTGATTGGTTTATTTTTGTGACTAGACGTGTTTCAATGTTTAGCTCTTCGATAATGGAAATGTTTGTTCGACGAGCCGTCCATGGCACTCGTAACAGCCGTCGATATACCCACATCTCCAAGGCGTTTATTCGTTGCTTATCACTTTCCATTAAGGTCCACATTTCAGAGCCATACATAACGATAGGAAAGATGAGGGAGTTCGCTATGCGTAATTTATTGTTTCGGGTGATTGCAGTCGCCTTCCATATTTTCGTCAGTTTTGTGGTTGCGTTCCTCGCCATTGCCACTCTGCGTCTGATCTCAGCTTCGCATCCTCCAGAGTTTGTTATCATGGAGCCTAAGTAGTTGAAGTGACTTACAACCTCGTACCCTGCCACTGTTTGGACATCAGGCTGGTTGTTGTGGGGACGGTCCAAAATCATGGTCTTGGTTTTTTGTTTGATTCCAATGTTGTATTCCCTCGATTTTTCTATGATCTGTCGGAGATTCTTCTTGATATATATATATATATATATATATATATATATATATATAAAATGAATTGCTGTGCGTTAGTCTCACTAAAACTCGAAAACGGCTGAACGGATTTATCTTATCTTAGTCTTGAAATGTTCGTGGAGTTCCAGGGAAGGTTTAAAAGGCGAGAAAAAATCGAATAATTGCCGGGAAAACTCTAAAATCAGCACTTTTCTATTTCCCATACAAACGTTTCTAAATAAAATGTGGAGTCAATTTGAACTTTACTACTATCTTCAGATTAAGTTTCACTGAGTGAAACTTAACATATTAACTAAACGAGTATGTTCTGGGCGGTTATCTCATTATTAAGAGTGATAACTTAATTTCTAAATCAATTTTGAAATGGACGAAATATCAAAATGCATCATTTCTATTTGGAAATTTTTGACTTCAAGTAGAAATTATGCCTTCTGACATTTCGAAATTATTTCAGGAACTGAGGAAGTTCTGATTTAATTTTGAAATAAATTGAAATCAGGAATTTACAATTAGAAATAATTCATATTGATTTTACGTTAATTCAAAAATTAAATCAGAAATGTAGGTATTATTCATCATAAGGGACTAGCCACCTGAAACTTACGTAGAGTTAATAGTATTTCAATTTCAATTTATTATTAATATACTGCAACTCAAGGGCTGGATCGACTTGAGTGAATTTTTGTATATGCATTAATTCGTTTATCCTGATAGCTTGGAATGTCATGGCAGGACAACGTCTGTCGGGTCCGCTAGTATATATATATATATATATATATATATATATATATATATATATATATATATATATATATATATATATTTCTTGAAATTGATTTATTGCCTGTTTAAGATATTTTATTTTGAAAGTTTTTAGCAATAACAGGCTTTTTTTGATATGAAAAAGGATATTTTTGTTGACGTTTCGTTGTTATATTACAACTTTGTCAAAATAATTAAAAATTATTAGTTTTGACGAAGTTGTAATATAACAACGAAACGTCAACAAAAATAAACTTTTTCATATCAAAAACGCCTGTTATTGCTAAAAACTTTCAGAAAAAAAAATGTATATATATATATAAATAGAGTAAATATTCAAATAGTAATATTGCATGCTCTTGATAATAGGTTAACGACACGAAACATATGTAAAGTGTTCAATATATTTAGTGAAACTTAAGCCAAGTGTGTTAATTTTGATTTACTGTTTTCAAATATTCTTTCAATTTAGTTGTATTGTCAAGTGAGAGTATTATTAGTACCTAGTCGTTTCAGATTAGTCAACCATCCAAGTATTGAATTGAGATCATTGAATCTGTGGAATCGTTCGATCAATCGAAACAGATACAGGAAAAATAGAATAGAAAATGTGTTATATTTTGATGATATTCCTAGTTATAACAGAAGTAATACTTCAATTAGAAGAATGACCAATAAAGAAATAACTTTCTATTTCATTGCGATATTAATTTTTGTGTTTTTTCGGCTAATCAATTAGCGGTGAAAATATACTGAGATAATTACTGAATTCCAGGATCAAAATGACGAGATATAATTCGGTTAGGTATATTATAATGACCATTATTAATTAAAACTTATTCTTATTGTTTTCAACTCTGCACATAATCAAGGTAATGAATTAACACAGGGGAGTTCTCTTTATTCACTCATACCGCCAACGTATCACTTGTCAGAGCAGAAACTTCAGCGCCGATAGCAGAGCAGAAATCCGTACTGAAATGAGCTTAGCAAGGATTATATCCTACAAAAGGAAAGTCATCGCATCGGCAGAGGCTTTAATTCAGTTCAGCGACAATCTACTAGAGACGGGAGGACAAATTTTCGTCGTCGAAGATCCCATCATACAAAATGATTTCCTAATTGATTAACTTCATTCGTATTCGGAAATGTGTGTGAGCACGTTCGAATTTACTGCATGTCTGCAGCGAGAGATTTTCTTCAGGTTATTTCTCAAAGTGGAAAATTGTAGCACTATTCATCGGTCTATGAGAAATATGATCTGTGATACATTTCAAATAGGATAACTTTGAAATATCGATTGATGAAATTGGATTAAGAGAGCCTTTGAAGATGAATTGCAGAGGAGTTTCAATAGATGCAAATCTGTTATGATTTGAGCAGTAAATTGTACGACAGTGATTCTCAAAGTTCAGAAGGCCAACGTCTGGAAAATCTTGGTGATGATTTCAGGAAATTCTTGAAGTACGAAACATTTTATTGAGGAACCGATTCTGATTCTCAATAACAATTAAAAAAACATTATATACGTTCATATATATATATATATATATATATATATATATATATATATATATATATATATATATATATATATATATAGGTGTGGCATCGATTTCAATATTTCTCTAACATTTATCCCTTGAAGGATAATGGAGACATCACATCGTACACGTTCACATATCTAGCTCTGCAATAACATTCTCTTGATTAATTTCAATTTTTCAAATGAATGTTCTAGTGTTCATTTTCTTAAATATTTCATTCAGTGCCATAAGCACAAAAAATTTCATTTTCTTTTATATATATATATATATATATATATATATATATATATATATATATAGGAAATGAAATTTTTTGTGCTTATGGCACTGAATGAAATATTCAAGAAAACTATAACATTCTCTTGATTAATTTGAATTTTTCAAATGAATGTTCTAGTGTTTATTTTCTGATATATATTTATATATATATATATATTATATATATATATATATATATATATATATATATATATATATATATATATATATATATATATATATATATATATATATATATATAGATATCAGAAAATGATATTATTTTTGAATGATATTACTTTTAAAACTTTCGAAATATTTATTTTGAAAATGTTTAGCAAAATAATAAATCAATTTCAAGATATATATATATATATATATATATATATATATATATATATATATATATATATATATATATATATATATATATATATATATATATATTGCTTTGAAATATATCAGACTAAGAATTAAGAGGAATTTAAGAACAATTGTTAGAGGGACGGCCAGCCAAGACGTTTCAGAAGTATATATATATATATATATATATATATATATATATATATATATATATATATATATATATATGTAATATGTTTTCTCTATAGAAACAAAAACTATAGTTGTTGCTCTGAAAAAAGATATTTTCTTTATTTACTACATTACAATATGTATGATAATTATAAATTAATATGTACAAACCTGAAAAAAGAAACAACATTAAGAGCTATTGCTTCTACCAAAATCTTATATTTAAGAAATACTCAAACAATATCAAATTTCTTATTCTGAAAAACTAAGATATACAATCATACGATGAACATAATGCCAAGTGCTGCCACCGGAGGTAATGCTGTGATGTATGACATTACGCGGGTAATTTAAATTAAATTAAGAGTCATCATGACTTCTTCATTTACATCTCCCCCCCAAGTATTCAAAATCCGTGCGACACTGGTATAAGTTTTGTAATGTGAAACAAGTTTGATTCTAATTTTTTGTATCCTGTATTAATCTTATAGATTGAATTAGATAATTTCTCTAAAATTTTATAAGGTCCAAGTTTTAATTCATCTAGTTTTTTTCTATTTAATCTGTTACCATTTTCCACATATACAGAATCTCCTACTTTTAATTGGCAATATTTTCTTGTTTTGTCAAATTGGTGTTTATTATAATCGTGTGATTTTATAGTTCTTTCCAACGCCTTTTTTCTATCTTGTAATAAATCATTTTGTGTTTTGTGCTGTTTCAATTCATCTGGTAATATATTAATGATTTTTCCTTCCATTAAATATAATGGGGAAAATCCTGTCACAGTATGTTCTGTTTCGTTATATTTCTGTGTGCATTCATGAGCGATGGCTGTCCATGCTTTTTTTAAATTTTTTTCATTGATTTTACATCTTATTTTGTTAACTAATGTTTGATTTAACCGTTCATTTAAACCGTTTGAAAAAGATGCATTTACTGCGGTGAAGATAATAGATATGTTCTCTTTTTCCAAAAAACCTTTGAATTCTCTAGAATTTATGCCCGGGTATTGATCAGATAGAATTATTCCAATTTTATTTTCAGGTGTAACTTTTTTTAAAAGCTTTATAAAATCATTTGCGTTTTGTGTTTTAGAAGTCAATATGTAGGCATATCTGGTGAAATGATCCACCAGAAGATGTAAATATTTTTTTGTGGAGCGGGAGCCACCAAATCCACCAATGGTGTCTATTGACATTATTTCAAAAGGATAAGTAGCGGGACCCAGATGAGACATAAGTCCATATTTGAATTTAATTCTAGATTTATTTTTAATGCAGATTTCACATGTATCACAGATTTTTTTTATATTATGTGTCAAGTTCTTTGCTGTGTAGAATGGCTTGATTTTATTCTCTATTTGTTTAATTCCTATATGGCAGTATGAATAATGTACATTTTCTATTATTTTCTTACTAAATTCCTCAGTGAGTATAATTTTTTCCCTCTTTCCTATCTTTTTGAACAGTATATTTTTTTTTAATATAAGTTTATTTTTATACAGCTTAATGTCTTCGTTTTTCTTTTGATCGTCTTGGATATCTTTTAGTTTAATAAAATTTACAATTTTTAAAACATCTTCCTGATTTATATGTGCTTCTAACACAGGATTTCTACTCAAACTGTCGGCCTCTAAGTTGTTTTTTCCTGGTGAATATATCACTTCAAAATTGAATTGTGATAAGTAATACGTAAGGTCTCCTAATTCTTCATCTGGTCTTGCCTTAATATTCAGGTTTTCTAGAGGTTTATGGTCGGAGAACACTATAAATTTTTTCCTATGAGCCAGTGTTGCCAGTATTTCACTGCTTCTTTTATTGCTAAACACTCTAGATAGGTGGCTTTTTTTCGTTTCTGACTGTCATTCAATTTCCTCGAAAAGTATGCACATGGTTTTTCTTCTCCATTTTCTTGTGGTTGTTTCAAAATAGCCCCTATACCCTGTATACTAGCATCTGTATAAATATGTATAGGTAGATTCTGATCAAAGATTTCCAAAACAGGTTTTGAGCATAGTAGTTTCTTTATTTTATCAAAAGATTCTTGACATATTTCTGTCCAGGTAAATTTCTGATCATTTCTTAACAAATTGTGTAAAGGATCTAATATGATTGATATATTTGGTACATATTTTCCATAGAAATTTACTTTACCCAAAAACTGTCGGATATTTTTCTTTGTTTTTGGAACAGGAAATTCTTTTATAGCTATTAAATTATCCTTTAATGGAGTAACTGTATTGTTTTTAATTATGTGGCCCAAGTATTTTACCGAGTCCTGTGCAAAATTGCATTTAGAAAATTTCAATCTGAAGCCTTCCTTTGAAATAGCTTCCAATAACAATGATAGATGTTCAATGTGATCCGTGAATGTCTGAGAAAATACCAAAATATCATCGATGAAATTTACTGTGAAGTTTGATAATTTATGTTTCCTAATAATGCTATTTAATATTCTTTGAAATATTGCAGGCGCAGTTTTTAAACCAAACGGTAAACATGTCCATTGAAAATGATTTTCTTGTGTAACAAATGCCGTTTTTTTCCTATCTTCTACTTTTAAGGGTATAGACCAGAAAGCCGAATTTATATCTAAAGTTGAAAAAAATTTACAATTTCTTGTTTTTATCATTAAATCCTCAATAAGTGGAAATGGTTGGGACTGAGGGATCACTATTTTATTCAAATCGCGAAAATCAATACAAAGTCTAGATTTTTTTCCTTCTTCTTTTTTATAGGCTAGTGTTACAGGAGCTGCAAAAGGACTATAAGATTCTTCAATTAAATTTTTTTCTAATAATTTCGAAACTTGTTGTTCTATTTCTTTTTATCTTCGAAATTGCACCTATATGGTCGTTTGCTGCAATATGTATCTACTAGTAGATCAATATGAGCTTCATATCCTTTCACTGAGCCTACATCATATTTATCTTTCGCGAATAGTGATTTATATTTGTTGATCAATTCATCTATTTTTGATTGTTGCTGACTGTCTAAATGATTTACAGAAATGGTGAAGTTTGCAACTTCTATATGTTCATTGAAGTTAACCTTGCACTTATCATTTATATAAAAAGTATTTTTCACTATCATTTCGTTATCATCCTTTTCATTAACGAAAAGTTGTTGGTTTTCAATTTTATTACCTGTGAAGCCAGGAATCTTATCGTCACTCGGTTTCATTTCTTTGTTTAAGTTTTGTGAGATTTCTAGGTTTTCATTTTGAGTCAGTTGAAACGATTTTATGCAATCCAACCCAATCAAAAAATCATGATCAAAATTTTGTTCGTCTATGATAAAAACATTCATACTCTTTTCAATTTGAAAAATCTTTAATTTTAACATTACTATTCCTAAAGCCTTTTTCACACCATTAATCGTTTTTAAATCAGTTTGGTTATTGTTCTTGTCGTTTGGGTCATTTTTCAAGGACAATAATCTCGAATTAATTAAACTTACATTTGATCCTGAATCGTAAACCCCCAATGTTTCTATTGTATCATTTAAAACTAATTTAATTTTGATTAATGGTGGAATTATTAGTTTTTTTGATCTATTTCATTTAAACTCATTTCTAATTCAGAATTATTAACACTTCTAATTGGCTCTTTCTTAAAGCGATCACTATTTCTATTTTTGAACCAACACACGGATTCTGAATGATACCGAGTTCCTTTCTTTTCTTTTTCACAGATTCTACATGGTTGATCTGCTACATTTTTCTGTTTTATTTTATTTTCAGACTCTATTCCGCTTTTTTCCACAATCTTTTTGTTCAGTAAATGTTCTAAGCCCCGAATATTACTAAATAAGTCCTCAGTGTCCCTTAATTTATGTCTGTCAATTTCATCTGCTATAAAATTAGGTAGCCCAGTTACAATTAAATCAATTAAAGTAGGTCTATCTATCAATTTATTTATCTCTAATAAAAGTCGCTCTTTCTTTAGAGCATATTCTAGTAATGAGCCCTGCCTATATTTAAATAAAAAAGCATACCTTATTGGTGTCCAGCCCTTGTTCACATATGTTTCACAAAAGCTTTTTTTCCAAATACACCATTCAGAATTAATTGTATGTTTTATAAGCATAGAGTTATACCAGTCTAGACAAGAATCCTCTAAAAATAACCGAAACACTTGAATTTTTTCAATATCTTCATCTACACCTATGCGACTACATTCAGCTTCGAAGATGAACATCCATTGTGTCACACTCGATGTTTTTTTTGTGAATTTTTCTAGGACAAATTGTTCAGATAATTTCTTCAAATTAGGTTGTCTAGATTCCCGTTTAAAATCAGCAAGATTTTGCAGGATTTTTGTGAGTGCTTCTGTAGATATTTCCTTCGTAGAATCTTGCTGTTGTGTTGTTGCTGTAATTTCCTCCAGTAAGTATCCCTTAAACTGTATATTTCCATCTTCATCAAAATAAGTGTCACGTAATTCTGGAGTTATTGAAATCCATACTTGTCTTTTGTCATGTCGTCTTTGCAGTGTAGTTCTCACTTTTTGAAAAATGTGGGTCTTCATTACTGCATCATGTAGTTTCACCGGTTGTAATTTGTCCGGAATTGAAAACATTTCGTTGTCCTTCATAATTGAGGTTATGCAGATAACATTCGTTTTCGGGTCTTCACTTGTTTTCACAACAAACTCAAATTTTAATTTTTCCATTGTTTCCAAAAGCTATAGATAATGTTGTTTTGTAATATGTTATCTCTATAGAAACAAAAACTATAGTTGTTGCTCTGAAAAAAGATATTTTCTTTATTTACTACATTACAATATGTATGATAATTATAAATTAATATGTACAAACCTGAAAAAAGAAACAACATTAAGAGCTATTGCTTCTACCAAAATCTTATATTTAAGAAATACTCAAACAATATCAAATTTCTTATTCTGAAAAACTAAGATATACAATCATACGATGAACATAATGCCAAGTGCTGCCACCGGAGGTAATGCTGTGATGTATGACATTACGCGGGTAATTTAAATTAAATTAAGAGTCATCATGACTTCTTCATTTACATATATATATATATATATATATATATATATATATATATATATATATATATATATATATATATATATATATATATATATATATATATATATAAACGTATCATGTTAGTAATGCTGTCATAAAATTAAGGGAGGATGAACGGTAAATAAATTTTAAAATTATACATGACAGGATGAATGGATTAAAAACTGGTAATTGAAAAGGAATGAACGAATTGAAATATTTCATTCATTAAAAATAGAATTTAAGTGAAATCTAGCAACATAGTTATAAAAATAAACACAACTATCAATATTTATTGGAAATAAAAGAAATACTGAATTATCCATGGTAATAAAGAATAAGTATTGAATGTGATATAGATATAAATGATAATAAATAAGAATAGAAACGTCTATAATATGATGATAATAAAAAAAAACAAATAAAATAAACAAATAATATAGACAGGAATAGATATATTGAACATTAGGAACTCAGACTCAGATTCATATTGGAAGAGAAAGTAAGTAATATAGAAAATGGAATTTATAATGATGGGAGTAGAAGAAGAAAATGAAATAATAATATGAATGAATTGCAATGTTCAAAGAAAATGATAAATATGAAGTCTACCAAAATATGGGGACAAGCGGTATAGTAATTCTGTCTACCGAGAGATGGGGACAAGAATGAAAAAGTTTATATGTCTACCGAAATAGGGGACAAGCGGTAGTGAATAAAGAATAAATATAATATGATAATGAAAAATATAAATAAGAAAGTAATCAAATAAAAATTACAAATGCGGATATATATCCTATCATGTAAATATGAATTGAAGATAAGAGAAAAGGAATCTGTAGCTTTAATGAAAATGAAAATTAAGATCATATAATAAAATACAAAGTTCAATATATCCACATATGAATCCGAAATAAACTCATATATGATGTCACATGTAATCCACATAATTAAAGAGAACATAACATGTTCATACGATGGAATGCCGTTCTTCATAAGAACAGGTTAGAAGGTATACAATGCGAATAGAATATAATTCCTGATCAAGTATTATCAATAGTTTAATGCATAAAATCTGAAAGTAAATGATTGATAAAAAATGGATAATTTGGTATCTTTATATTTAAGTAGATATTACAATATAGAAGAGAATGTATAAAAATATGAATGTATGAAACGATTTAATGCAAAGGAACATATACAATATGTATTGGACAATTGGTAGCTTTTTGAAATCTGAATATCTTATTAGCGTCCGTGACAGTAAAAAAAATGACAGAGGAATATTCCTGGCTAAGCATTCGCTGCGGAAGTTTTAGTCTTCTTCACCATGAGGAGACCTCTGAAAAACTCATTGTAAGCCAGGTGATTGTTATGAGTGTGATTTAGATATACATATATATAATTACCTACAGCTGAGTTTTATACTTATCCAGAATATGTATATTAACTGGTTTGTAAAATTGAAGGTAGATCTGGAAAGAATGAGTTTTGAGATGTGATGTTTGGTGATTGTTGTGTATTCATTTTATGAGTATCATTTGCAAGGTTTATCAAATCATTATGAATAGAATTAAGATGTTTAATGTCTGTTCTTTCATTTGCGGTTCTTTACAAATTATTACGAATGTGTAATTTTTCTGAAATTTATCTACATTTTTTGATTTTTTCAGCTGCTGAAAACTTTGTATTGTTATAATCAAAATCGTGTTTTTCAGTTATTTCATGTTTATGTAAGGCTGTGATTTGAGTTTTCACACACACACACACACGCACACACACACATATATATATATATATATATATATATATATATATATATATATATATATATATATATATATATATATATATATATATATATATATATATATATATATATATATATATATATATATATAATAGTAAATACTGAGACTCTTAATCAAAATATCGAAATATTTCAAATAAAACTCTCAGTGAGCTGTCTACACAAATGTTGTCAACGAGAACGAACCCATCACTTTCGAGAGTGAATACTAAGAGCGTTTCGAAAAATTCATCGATCTTGTTGAATGATAATAGGATACAATTGTGTAATCATTATTATGATTCATCAGTCCATATTTAGAATATCAATCAAGAATCGATGACTATCAAAACGAACATAGGTCCTATAACAAATTGAGGGGAATTTCACCTAGTGAAAAATTCACGTAGGCTCCCTCTATCATAGAAAAGGCGTATAAACTCTCCCTAGCGTCCAAGATTCCTACTCATGACAACAGTAGCGTGAGTGCAAAGCTTTGAAGATATTTCATTCGAACACTACAGAAAATTGTCCGCAATGTGTACGAATAATCTCATGCCCAATCGCTCCAGGTCACGCCCAGGCGGGCAAAAGTGTAGCTAAATTCAAGATTCACAGGTCATTCAATACTTGTAAATACTGAGACTCTTAATCGAAATATTTCAAATAAAACTCTCAGGGAGCTGTCTACACAAATGTTGTCAACGAGAACGAACCCATCACTTTCGAGAGTGAATATTAAGAGCGTTTCGAAACTCACGCTACTGTTGTCATGAGTAAGAATCTTGAACGCTAGAGAGAGTTTATACGTCTTTTCTCCGATAGAGGGAGCCTACGTGAATTTTTCAATAGATAAAATTCCGCTCAATTTGGTATAGGACCTATGTTCGTTTCGGAAGTCATCGATTCTTGATTGATTCTTGACATATGGACATTATATAATAATAATAAAAATAACAATAATTATCTATTATCATTCAACAAGATCGATGAATTTTTCGAAACGCTTTCAATATTCACTCTCGAAAGTGATGGGTTCGTTCTCGTTGACAACATTCGTGTAGACAGCTCCCTGAGAGTTTTATTTGAAATATTTCGATATTTCGATTAAGAGTCTCAGTATTTATCAGTATTGAATGACCTGTGAATCTTGAAACTATATATATATATATATATATATATATATATATATATATATATATATATATATATATATATTAATGAAAAGGAGTATTGCCTGGTAATTTAAATATAATGACCAGGCAGACAAATTGGGTAAAATCTATTCATAGTGGCCTCTTATTTTGCCTATAACCCACAACAATTATATTTATATATATATATATATATATATATATATATATATATATATATATATATATATATATATATATATATATATATATATATATATATATATATATATATATATATATATATATATATATATATATATTATTATTCACCAGATAAAAAGTGTTATATTTCTTACATGGATAATACATGAAAACCCAATCGAAATGTGAGCAACTTAGACTAGATATGTTTTATGAATAACAATATAAAATTTTATAATGTCAGTAACTACTGATTTGAAAATGATTAAAGATTCTACTTCGCTAAACAGTTACGTGTTTAAATACGTTTCAGCTAACACTTTTAATACCGGCAATAATATCATTGCATAGATGTAATAAATCTCACTCCATTCGAATAACAATTGAATAAAATGTATCGAACGTAATGTTAAGAGAGATCAATTTGTTACATTACACTAGTATATCAAACTTATGTGATGATAATCTGTTATATAAAAGTTTGACTCTACAGACCGCCATTGTATTTAGTAAGATTCACTTCTAATCAAGGATACGTCAAATTTTCAACTTGAAGTCGTTCTCACTCCAATAGATTCATAGAAATTTCTCAATTTCCTTGTTAGTATCTTCTGTGATTTATTTCATTCATGCATAATACAAACTACATTCGAAATGTTAACCGCACTGCGTTTAATGTGAAGAATTTACAAGTGACTCACGAACAGGATATAAATTTAAAATTTATTTCATAACTAAGTGTAATCAATGGAAAAAATCTAATTGTAATCGATAAATAAATTAATGATGAAAAAGACAAGGGCGTTCACTTGATGTTGATCATTGTTTCATATATTCACTCAATGAATAAAAACTCATACATTCAACAACAACATTCAATACAAGACGCACGTTCCGTTACTGTAAGAAATTGAGAAAAACAACAGTACGATAAAAAGGGAATACTAATAGATCACACAATACAACCATTTCATGGATTTAATTATAACAAATATAGCAGTACTCAAACAAAGTATGGCGAGTAGACTCAACGAGCCTATCAAAATCAAGTCAACAAAAAACGTATCAAACTTACTAACGAAATTGAGGAATTGAGGGTTTCTCGTATAAGCAATACAAAGCTACAAATGAAGAGGATTATGCCTTTTCCGAAATGACAAATTCAAGTTCAGTCAAAGTTTCGAAACCAACATAATTAACAAGTAAATATATTGATACTTTCTCAAGGTAGTTCTTTCAATCTACGTATAATGAATCAGTTTTTCGAATTTTAAGTCGATTGTATTGAACAATTTCTGTGCAGATTATCAAAGCGTTTCAATTCATAAAAAAAATACTGAGTTTATTGTCAATACAAACAGTAGTTTTACAATTATTTCAACCAATTTAAATTATTCTATGACATAATAAACCACAAGATGCACCCAATTTAAAAACTATGATAGTAATTAACAAAAAAAAAAACAATTCGATTAAATCAAGCTAAACATATCATAAATTTAATAGGTTTCAATATAATGCATCGAAACCACAGAGCCAGCGGCTGTCTGTGGTCTACTTATCAATTCACATTCATCAAAAATAAAGGTTCAAACGATATGAAAAAAAGTTAGTCCAACCAGAAATACAGAAGAAAACAGAACTCAAACTCTGCATCGAATTACGTCATGCAACCTGTCACTATCGAATTGCATCAAAGATTTTCTGACAGCTGTGGTTAAACTCCTAATATTTCTATATAATCTCTACCGATAACGGTAGTGTTGTAAATCCGAGGTTCTCTGATACTCTTCTCTGATGAGCTTCGTTGACAGAATGATTTGAAGGAAAAAGGGGTTTCATACCGTATACTTTTCTGACGAGTGCTATAACCGTGCTCCACAATTGACAAACAACGTTTTGATTCGTGAACTGTTGTTAACAGTACAATTGGAAAAGTTTTGCTCAGGTTCAATACTCCATTTTCAGCAGGTATTTGGTTCTTTAAAAAAAATTCTCAGGAATTTCTTTTGCAGTACCTCTATATTGTATATGTATTCGTCAATCCCCAAGCCAGAATTCTGTAGGTGAGTCTCGAATTTATTAGCCCTTAGTTATGCTTGAAGGAACAAGACTGTCGGTTGAACTAACAACAACGTCACTACTAGCTCCGACAAGAAACCAGTGATTAAAATAGAAATATCATCAACTGAACATTAATTTCGACCTAAAACAAAAGTAAAATCAACGTGAAGTGATTAAAAACAATTAGTTTTATCGGATTATTGGAGATCATCGAAAAATAAGAAGCACAAAATCAGGAAATTTCGAGGTTAGAAAACATCAATTTCGTTCAAAGACGACGAAGTCGACGTCAAAGTGACAACGTCAATAAAACTGACATTAGTCATCAGTGTTGCCAATTCAGAAAATACCATTTTCTACCATTCCTACCAATACGTTCAGTTTTATGCAGACAGAAGTTCATCAAACAATGGAAGGTCAGTTTCAATTACTTTTTGACAAAATGAAAATCGAGATGCAAAATCAAACTGCTGAGTTAAAAGATTCAATAACAAAAAGTATAATGGACAGCATGGATGAGAAGTTGATACCTATAGTGGAAGAAAAGAAAGAGTTGAAAATCCGAGTGGATACATTGGAGAAAGAGATAGAGAGTTTGAAAAGAGCAGGAAGGAGTAATAATATTGTGGTATTTGGCATCGAAGAAAAAGAAAAGTCTACGATCGAATTACTACGAGAATTGAAAGAGTACATCAAACAGGATTTGAATATTGATATCGTCAAAAACGAGGTAAACAAAATACATCGCATAGGGAAGAAAAGATCCCGAAAGCAACAAACCAAGGCCGTTAATATGTTCGTTTGTAAATAATTGGAAGAAGAACGAAATTATCAAGAGTAAAAAGAACCTTAAAAACATTTACATCATGGAAGATTATTCTAAAGAGGCATTGAAAAAGAGGAAAGACCTACAAACAAAGTTGGTTGAAGAGAGAAATAAAGGCAATATTGCATATTTGAAATACGACAAACTAATAATCAAAGAGATTAACACAATTCAAAAAAAAAAAAAAAGAAACAGAGACATGTCCACTTCTCCCTCTTCCCCTAACACTCAGCCAAAAAAACAACCTACCCTGTTTACATCCACGGCAAACAGGACAAATGCTTTTGATGAAATGCTATTCAGATCGAACTCTTTCTCTAACATTTCTAATGTGACTAACTCTAATAATAATCAATAGCAACTAAGAAACGGCAGACGGAAACCAAAACCACTCGAAGAAAATAACAACAAGGTAACAGATATACAACCACCTCCCCCAAGCCGACTGGTCCTCGTGGGGGAGACCACAACCCTCCAACAGAAAAGGAAAAGAAAAATAACGAATATTGCAAACACCAAAAATCCATCATCTAAGATTGGAGCTAAATCGGCCTTTGCCGATTGGCAAACAGATCTGCAGAAGATAAAGAAATCTCAAATAGTAGAATAAGATTAAATATTAGTGTAATAGTGTATTGATGTAAGATCTGAATAAACGGCTATATTATTATTTTATGCTTAAAAGGTAACTGATGTCAAATGCATCCCTCAGTTGACTAAAACTTATATAATTCTACGTACTTGCAACATTTTTCAGATGGTGCTTCCATTTTAAATGCGAATCGATAGTTACTCAAATTATTATATCATATCTGATATATGAATATTTCTATCATATTCTAGAATCTGTTATCATATTATAGTTTTCATATAATTGTTCTTGTGCATTTCTTTATTAATCTCTTCATTTTCCTTTTCCTTGAACGCCTTTAATAAGTGATATATGTAAGTATGCACTCAGAATTCGAATAAAAAATATTTAATAATCATTCATTATGGTTTTCAATTATAGTAACAATTCTTTCCATAAAATTTTCCAAAATTTCTTCGATAATACCCTAAGATTGTCATTTATCTGCTCTGGCCTTCAATATCAATGATGAATGAGTTCATTTAATTAAATTGATGCTCTCTTCTGAGTAAGAGAGCTGATATCAGTGTTTCCTAACTATTCGGTTTCACTTTAGATATGTGATACACTTCAATCTAGAAACCTTTCAAGTAGATATCAGCAACCACTACGGAAGGCGCCTTGGCCAGCTCTAATAAATATCGATCGAGGTATAAAACTTACTTTTGTTTCGTTAACTATTTCTCAAGGTACATATTGCTACTTCGAAAGAAAATATAATTAATTGTAGTAGAATATGCTGGACTTTGATGAAATGATATTCATTACTGATGAAATGATGTGATAGATATACGAAAATCTTCGGAAATTTCAAGTTTCAAAATCTATTGATTCTGACATGATACCATAATCATAACGATATTCTCTTTTTCATAGTGGTCATAATCATGGTTATAATTTAGTCATAATTTGGTTATAATCATCAAATTGATCTCGGATATCAGTTCCAGGTGAATCTGACACCTGTATATCTATAATGTAATTTTTTGTATACTGCATAGGTATATATTATTACTTTATGAATTATTTTCGAGTTCACTCTCCCCATGAAGGGGGAGAGAACTCATTTCGCAATTTTTAGAGAGATCAGTAAACATTCAATTGATTTTATTCATATTACAGCAATTATTCTTTTTATTAGAGTATACGTGTTCCGAGTCAAACTACTTGAACATGCGTTAGGTGGCTGCTCACCTTGTGGCTGTTTTGTGCGCTGAAGTTTCACAAGCTGCTGTTGACATTGAAAAAATCTTCAGTTCTGTTGGTACTGAATCTGATGCCCAACAGGCTAAAACGGTCTTGAGCGAACTCAATTGAAACTCTGTTGACGAACTGATTGAGCAACGGTGATCTGCAAGAATCTTCAAGCTAACTATACTTTTTCCCGCCAGGGCGTGATCTGGAGCGATTAGTCATGAGACCATTCTCGGTCATGGTCATTCACGGACATGGCAGACCGATTTCTGTAGTGTTCGAATGAAATGTCCACGAAGCCTCTACATACTCGCACTAATATTGTCATGAGTTAGAATCTAGAACGCTAGTGAGAGTTTTTCTCCCCATTCGGATATATGATCAGTGGGCGCTTTAAAAGTCATGGATGCTTGATTGATTGATTAAATACGCACGATAAATGATTCATAATAATGATGAAACAATTTTCTCATATATATATATATATATATATATATATATATATATATATAATATAACATAACATTGACTCCGAAGAGTAGGCAGGTTGAGACTTCGGAGTTAACTATTAGAAACGATTTGGCTCGTGGAGTAGGCAGATTGAGGCCACGCAACCGAATTATTTCTTATCGTTCCTAGTTTCTCTCATTTGGTTCGTGGAGAAGGCAGATTGAGGCCACGTAACCAGGTAACCTTTCCTCATTTTCCTTCATTCTTCATTCAGTTCGTGGAGTAGGCAGATTGAGGACACGTAAACGAGTAACCCTTACCTTTACTAATTTATTCCAACTCCTGAAGATGGCTTCATAACGGAAGCCGAAACGTCGAGATTATATAAATCTAGAACGCGGCTCATTCCGACAACCAAATTTATTATATATATATATATATATATATATATATATATATATATATATATATATATATATATAATGAGGGTTAAATGAAACACAATTCTCACAACTCCAAAAGTTTTTGAGTTGTGTCAATAAGTTTGGAGTTGTGAGAATTGTGTTTCATTTAACCCTCATTATAAAAATGAACTCACACAGGGATAATATCATTTCAAATATATATATATATATATATATATATATATATATATATATATATATATATATATATATATATATATATTTCATAATTGGATCTATTGCCTGTTGGATGTAGTTATGTTGATAATATTTTCAGCAATAACAGACTATTTTCAATGCAAATATTTTTATTTCTGTCGACGTTTCATTGTTTATAACAACTCTAACAAAACCAATGAATAATTGAATTCCATTAGTTACTGTGGATATCAAAATGTCAAACGTATTTTTTTAAAAAATCAACTTGGCTTTTCTGCCTCTTCAGTATTTAGAGGAATATTTCTGACTCGGCATTCGCTACTGAAGTTCATTACTCTTCATCTCTATGAGGATATCTCTGAAGAACACATGAAGAGCCAGATGATTCAAATGAGTATGATAAATTTTTCAAAATTCAATTTCACACAGTTGAGATTTTTTATACTTATCCAGAAAATTTGAATATTTATTTTGGGTTTATGTATGTGAAATTGATGATAGATCAGCAAAGAATGAATTTCGAAATATGTTGTTTGATGAAGGTTGTGTATCGATTCTATGTTATTTGGAAGGTTAGATAGAACCAAAATGTTTCATAACTGTTCTTAATTTATTGTGTTTCTTAAAGAATTATACTACACAAATATGCAAAACCCAATTCACACTTCTACATAAACAAGCAATAACAGCAAAACTCGATTTTAATTACAAAAATTTTGGCTACTGAGAAGAAAAAAAATTTAGAATAATTGAAGTCATCAATACTTGCTGTCAATCTGTTTTGGTTATTTTACGGAATAATATTCGTGAATGAAGAGTCATTACGAAACAAACCTACTCTTGAGTAAATCAACCCACTCATCTTTACAAGAACCAGGAGATTTTTTTCATCAGTCTATTCTCATTTTGAAAATATTCTGAATTAACCTCTACTTTTGAGTACAAGTTCTTTTCAAAGAAAATTTGACACTAATACTAAATAATTTACTCTTCTGAATGGAACTATCAGTTTCTAACCATTCGATTTCCTATCCGATATTATTTTGCTGCATCAAAATGAGTTTTCAATTTTTCAATTTGTTCATATATCTTATCGATGAAAATGTATGTTAATGAACAGAGTAAATTCTTATGTTTATGAAGTTCAAGATTGAAATAGAACTAGGCCTAAAGTTTCACACTTTTCAAATATTTACTGACATGTTTCGCGTTATGTACTCATTATCCAGTTACAGGGATATACGTATATCATGGTATTTCTATAGAACCGATAATAACCATTGAGAATCAATCTGGTCATTCACAATAAATGAAACCTTTTTATGGGCTGATTTCTTTCATGCACTTTCCAGTTCAAGAGTCTTGCATTTTGCAACTCAATGTAGCAATTTAAGTTCGATGAAAAATGAAATCACTCTAAAGGGAAGCCAGACATTTCCTTGTTCTATAAAGTTGGATTTTTGTATTGATAAATACAACTATTTATATCATTTTCAGTTTGTCAAATATAGAAAACACGGTATACGTCCCAAGTTATTCTGTGAAAAACACTTTTTTTTTCGATTTTCGAATATTGCTGATTTTTCATTAATCGATTGGGCCCATACTTGCTGAAAATCTAAATACATAATTTGAATAAACCTGAGTAATTTTTCGATTTTCACTGTAATTAATTCAAAACATGACAATATCGTTTCGCCAACACAGTGCCTTCATCAGATATTGATGATAAACTCAGCTAATACATTGTGGACTGCTTATATTTATCCTGAAGTGCGTGGGTTGGGAATGACCATAGAACACTGTTCTTCTTTTACATGAGATGACTATAAAACATATTTTCTCTGAATTGTGGGGGATGACCATATCATACTTTTCTCTTATTGCCTTTTACTGGAATAAATTTAATAAAGGATAATTATTGATTAAAACTTGATCATTTGATAAACTGTCCGATTTCTTCCTCTTATTGATTTCCTTGGCTTCTAACAGGGTTAGTTCATAACCTTTTCGCTCCGTATGCAATATTTTAAAGTTGTTGTCAAAGACATGGTTCTCTTCTAAAAGATGTGTTGCATACGTAGAATCGGTTTTATTTTTTTGCGAAACATCTTTAGTGTTCAGATATTCTAAGGTTGAAATTCCTGCCAGTTTAGCCAACATATACTTTAGGACAAGTACCGCAACTCAACTCATATATAGCCGATTTATCATCAGGCGAAATTTTATCTTTCGCATTTCTGATGTGTCTACCCACGGTATTTCTATCAGATAAAAACTTCGAGATTTTCGATACAGAGTTGCCTAAATACGTTCATGTTCTGAACTTTTTGTGAGTATCTGCTACCTTAGGATATACTTGGGAAATGGCCTTATTATATAAATTTTTTCGTAAAATGTTAACGACGAGAGAATGATGATATTCATTGTTTTGTGCGATCTGCTTAATGATGTTCAATTCATGAATTTAATTATCTACTGATAAAGGCAAGTTTTTATATCGAAGTTTTCATCTAATATAAATTCAACGAAAGCTTTCAAAACCCAGGATACCGTGGGTAGGCACATCAGAAATGCGAAAGATAAAATTTCGCCTGATGATAAATCTGGTATTTATGTTTTGAGTTGCGGTACTTGGCTAAACTGGCAGGAATTTCAACCTTAGATTATCTGAACACCAGAGATGCTTTGCAAAAAATAAAACCGATTCTACGAATGCAACACATCTCTTAAAAGAGAACTATATCTTCGACAACAGCTTTAAAATATCGCATACGGAGCGAAAAGGTTATGAACTAACCCTGTTAGAAGCCATGGAAATCAACAAGAGGAAGAAATCGAACAGTTTATTAAATGATCAAGTTTTAACCATTAATTCTCCTATATTGAACTAATTCCAGTCAAAATGCAATCAAAGGAAAGTGTTCTATGGTCATCCCCACAATTCAGAAGAAATATGTTCTATAATCATCCCCCTGTAAAAAAACAGTGTTCTATGGTCATTCCCACCCCACGCACTTCAAGATCAATATAAGCAGTCCACAATGTAATACTTGTAGCTCAACTTATCATCAACATCTGATGAAGTCACTGTGAAACGATATTGTCATGTTTTGAATCAATTATATTGAAAATCGAGAAACTACTTAGTTTTATTTAAATTATTCCTGATTTTTGACAGACAATTTTATTTTTTTCTTATCTCATTTCAATATTTTCACAATTATCATCCACTACACATCAGATATCCAAGCTATGAAACATTCTTGACATAAATTATTTCTACTTGTTTCATTCGACTTTTTTTTGCATGGATAATTTCCTTCAATAATAAAAAATCCAATCAATGTAGCCAACGAAAAGTATCATTTTCTTTGAGCAAACTTTTCCTATATGTCCTAAATTGGCCCCCTTTAGTTTACAAAAACTTTTAAAGAGAAATCTACATATTTATCGTCCCGAAATTACATAGCAGCCGATTCCGTCCGCTCCAGATCCGAATTTCGAGTTCAAAGTGGTTAATTAAGTGGTCGAAGTTCAGTCGGTCGCTCTCTACCCCTGTGATCTTTGGATCAGATTATATCAGCAACAAAGTTTGCAGACGTAATATGAGAGATCTTTCTCAATAAATATTTCACTTCAAAAGCAACTACCCTTGAAGTGTTTGAACGAAATCTTGAGGCAAGCATAATCTTCATCTGAAAGGAAATTTCAATCTTTGATGAGATTTGTTCTAATTCGAAAAAACAATATAAAATGAATCAGCCTAATTAAAATGATATTGCATTAAAAAACAAACAAATGAAAGAAATAAATGTATCAAATTTCGTCTTTTTTATAAACGCCTGTCTTGCAGAAAGTGAAAGTGTACTATGATTTTATCGAAGGCCAAACAAATGGGGTGGGATCTTCAAACTGAATCAAAATATGTGTGAATTTGGAGTTATCTGGCTCTCACTATCACTGAGGAATATAAGAACATAGGCAAAATTATATGAGAAGCTGTTTTTAAAGTGAACCACCTATCAGAATTCAGTGAACTTTCATTAAAATGTTCTTCGGAATGTGAAAAATATGTATATGGTATAGTATAGTGCATATGATTTAGTGTTTTGTAGTTTAGAGACAAATGATCAAACTAATCAATATGTTTTGAGCATGTTGAATTGTTGAAACCTAAGACAAATTTTCTGAATTTTCAAGGAGTTCATATCTGAATGGACACCAAAATTCAATCCCAATTTTGAAAGTAAAACACAAAGTGAATTCACGTAAGTATAGTTCTTTTAAGAGCTTTCATGTTTTTTTGATTTTTTCCGAGGTTTCACCATTCCAACTCTCTGTGTTTTCCATTGTAGTTTTTATTCCAAAATTCTCTGAATTGTTGTTCTGGCGTTATACTACTGAAGAGGAATTAATGAGAATAATTTGTTCTCCAAACAAATAACCTCATCATATCAGGATTTATAATCAATGGTTCTGATGAGATATGTGTGAGTAAGGATATACTTTTAACCAAAGTGGTGTTCAGCATGAGATCACCACAATTAATCCTCACGAAAAAAAACAGGCCAACAATATAGCTGCATAAATCGATATGAAAAGGTGATATTTAATCGGAAAAAAATTGAATCTAAATACACCTGGATCATCTTGTAAGTTGTAGGCCTATAAATGCAAAGTGATAGAGCTTCCTATACCTCCGTAACTTGAGGGACAAATATTTCTTTCTATAGAAATTGAAGTTATTATAAAGCAGCTCTGCGTTATTCGTGAAAGACCTGTAGTCGGAAATTAAAACACTTCAAAGGCATCACGTGTCTGATATTCACAAGATAAACTCTAACCGCGATTGAAATCTTTTCAGCATAGTATACAGGTTGTCCAGTCCAAAGACAGATGAACAGATGAAGAATCATTAAAGGTGGTGTAGTACAGCAGTCGCAGTCGTCTCGGACTTTGATATTGCTAGAGCCTCGAGCAACCATCTATCTAAATTTACTCATTCTTATACACAGAAGTAACATAAATAAGCATACATCCATCCTTTTTTAAGGAAAGAGTTGCTATTTGGAATTGCATTCATATAAACTGGGTGCCGAGTGTGCTCATCTCGTAGGGTTCGGTACCTATTTGGTTCCATTTGTCAACTTGTAACCTACATAGGACACATATAGCCGCGGAAATCCAGCTCAAATAAAAATAAGGGGTGAGTTAGTTGATATAAACGAAAATATACATAATTGATAGGGCGCCACGATATTTTTATTATAAAATATCGAAAAAAACATATATACTTACACATATGAAAACAAAGTGGAATTAAGTTAGTATAATTGAATATAACTTAAATTCAAACACTTGAACTTATGATTTACACTTTATTGACTACATAGCATGACGCGTTTCGTCGTTACAAACGACTTCTTCAGATGCTTACAGAATAATAAATCATTATTCTGTAAGCATCTGAAGAAGTCGTTTGTAACGACGAAACGCGTCATGCTATGTAGTCAATAAAGTGTAAATCATAAGTTCAAGTGTTTGAATTTAAGTTATATTCAATTATAATGGATTTACATCAAGTAAACGCCAACACTATTAAATAAAAATAAATAAATAAGTTAGCATATCATATAATTATATGGTAAGTTTGTCAAATTGATAAATTAATATTTTCCGGAATTGATCACTTTCGTTAACAAATGTTTTTATAAAAAATGAATGAAGATTTATAAAATTTAGAATTTTCATTATATGAGTATTCTGAACTTGAAAAGGAAACTTTCAATTTCTATTTTCAAACGATGAGAGATCCACATATTACTGAATATTTTTCTTTACCATAAAGTCATTTTACCATGAAGTCCAAAAGAGAATACTTGTCAAAAATTCAACTAAATACCAAGTAGTGCAATTTTCAACGACAATAACAGAGTTTATTGTACGTTACCGCCCTGAATCTCAGACGAAGTTCAACGTATCCGATGATAGAAAAATTACTCCTACAGTTTCAGTTTGCTGGTACCTCTTTAGGGCTAATATTGAGAAAAGCAAATTCCTGGAAGTTGCCAATCCAAAGGAAAACAAATTCTCTCAGTAGCGGGATAAGACACAAGCTAATTCGGTTTCTTCGAATATATTATTCGAAATTAATAGAAAAAGAAAGGCAAAGGAAATACCACATATGTGAAAATGGACATTTTCCTTTAACAATGTTGATTTTCTTTCCTTCTATTTGAGTTAAAACCAGAAGATGATTAACTATAGGATTTGACAGCAAATGATATCATAGTACTAGAAAACAATCACAAAGAATCACATAGAAGAAAAAAAAAGTCACAAATCGATTTTCTCAAAATTTTGTAACGATTTCTCTTAACAATATCAGAATCACCAAGATAAATATTAAATGAAAATCAGCCGAATAATTTTTCATAGTCGCTACGATGATTAGGCAAGGGGACATGAAAACTAACTTGAAGATACGACAGAAAATAAATTATTGAAGAGTGATCGTTCCACACAGATATATTAACGGGAGAGAAATGGAAAATTAGTCAAGGTGATGTTATACTCGAACGTTTGAGAACAGGTGTCGAATAAGTCTGAGATGAAGAAAATTTAGCATAGGAACGTAAGAATAGACAAACCAAATTTCAACAATTATAGTTACTTAAACATATACGGAAAATATATGCGGTCTGTATAAACGGCATTTCCATTGCTACAAACTGTAGCCTCTTTATCTTCAAAGCTTTCATTTTGCGCAAAGCTTCACATTGACCTCAAAAAGATCTACCAGATGAAACCTCACAACGGTTGAGAAACTGCTGAACCACAGTATATAGCAGAAGCTCGTACAGACAAGAAATTTTGAGACCTAATAGCTGTTCATTTTTTTGTATTTTTATTAACACAGGCGTGATTCCGCATGTATTAATACTCACACTACCACTTCTGTCGAAGAAACAAAATGAACTCTCTCGAGTGTGGTAGAATGCATTCGGGACCAAAGTTAGTGCGTTCTTCCAGACAAAGATAACAGGCTTTGTAGAAATTCATTTATATAGATTTTTGTGGTATGCCTGAATGGTCCCTGTACCTGTTTCTTCCATAATTTCAGCAATAACACATTTTTCAAATGAAAAATTTATTATTGCAATTGACGTTTTGTTGCGAATAGAAAATTTGATTCGCAATGAAACGTCTATTGAAATGAAGATTTTTCATTGAAAAGCCTGTTATCCTAGAAAATATTTTCGAAAAACACTATACATAGTCAAATAAATTCATTTAATGTCGTTGCTTCATTCAACTACTGAATATGTAGAATGCATTAATATTCGAACCCTATGCATTTAGGAATATTCGTAATTATTCTCAAAAATCAAGAAACAAATGTATTTTCGGACATTCACAGTAATTGTAAGAAAAATTTTCAATAGTATTTTGTTATATAAACTGTTAAAATTGTACTATTTTAACATTTTCGAAAGCTTGAAAAATACTAAAGGGGTAACTTATTTTCCTGTCCTGGACTGACATTCCAATTAAACACTGGAATATATATATATATATATATATATATATATATATATATATATATATATATATATATATATATATATATATATATATATATATATATATATATATATATATATATATATATATATATATATATATATATATATTTTCATTTCATATATTATTTGATATACTGTTCATTGTTCTCATTAAATCTTCAGTAATATAGTTCTATTGAAAGTTTGAAACTTCCAAAAGTTGTTTTCTGATGAACAGTATATGTGAAATAGTCTGTTAGTGGATTGAAAAAATGGCTTGTCAAACTTCTAACATTTGTGTAACAGGTATATTTTTATGCAATAAATATTATTATTATTATTATCATCAGTAGACTGTAACAAACTTCGTTTCGCGGGAGAGGTGGTCAAAACAATTAACACATTTACACAATAAAACACTAATTGTTAATTTATTAATATGTAACAACATTTAAAATTGAATTCAATGTTGGGAAACATTGAAATAAATTTCATGTTAACTTTTTGTTTCTACATCCTGAAGAAGAGCTGCAGATAAGACCGAAACATATAAGTTGAGTGAAGATTGCGGTCATCAATTGTTTTTCTACAATATTTTGGACTTAAAAATTGGAGAATTTTTCAATATACTGAATGTACTAGACGACACTGAATGTATGTATATATATATATATATATATATATATATATATATATATATATATATATATATATATATATATATATATATATTATTATTATTATTATTATTATTACGATTGTTCCCCAAGAGGAGAGCGACTGAACATGAATTCGCAATCATTAGCAATTTTGCTTCATCTTTTTTGCCTCCCAAAAACGCTTCATCCTCTCAGAATGCTCTTTCTTCCGTTCATCTGTCCACTTTACTTCAGGTTGACGATTTGATTTTTGCTCAAACTTCCTAAGTGCGATTTTATAGCGACATTCTGTGCGATCTTCCAGATTTTTTATATTGATCTGTTGTAGATCCTTTTGGACCTCTTTTAGCCACTCTGTTCCGCATTTACTGTTCATAATTATATCGAGTAGTTTCTTCGGTATTCTGGACTGTTTCATTCTGTAAACATGTGCATGGAACTTTGCTCGTCGTTTTCTGATTTCTTCCATTATCGTATTTGTCTTTTGATACAGTTCATTCTAAGGTCTTTTCATCCAAATGCCGTTTCTATTCATTGGCCCGTAAATCTTTCTGAGAATTTTTCGCTTTTGTTTTTCTATTTCTCTAATTCTTGAATGGCCGCCAATAACCATTATTTCAGCTGCGTAGATTGCTTCTGGAAGTGTTATAATGCCTAAATTTGGCGGCTCTCGAAATGCACTTTTTGTTATAATGAGCCCACTATAACAAAATTTTTTTTTGTTATAGTGGCCTACAAACTAAACAAAGTTTTGTTTAGTTTGTAGGCCCTTTGGAGCTTGGTTATTCTCTGTTCATTAGCGATTCGGTTCAAACCTGAGGACTGTATAACTTCCCCGAGGTATTTAAAATGGCCTACTTGCAGAATTTCACCATGTTTTGTCATAAGAGAAGATTTATCTTTTGGTTTTCTTTCCATGTATTTGGTTTTATCATAAGAAATTTGTAACCCGGTTTTCTGCGCAATTTCATGTAGTTTTTTCACGGCGCGAATGGCTTCAGTTCTGTTGTCTGTGATGATAGCAATATCGTCTGCAAAGGCGAGACATTTGACATTTATTCTATTTTCTTTTTTGATACCCACTTGTATGCCCTTCACGTGAAGTTCCCATTCCCTTATGATCTTTTCTAAAACAATATTGAAAAGAATTGGCGAAAGTCCGTCCCTGCCGCACACCGGTTTCGATTTCAAAGGGATCTGATATTTCGCCCATAAATTTTACCTTGGAAGTTGTACCTGTAAGTGTCTGTTTTATAATTGTTCGGGACTTTCGATCGATTCCAAATTCTTTCAAGATTTCGAAAAGGGTTTCGCGGTCTACCGAATCATATGCTTTTTTGAAGTCAATGAATGTGATCACTTTATTTCTACATTTCCTCATCTGTAATATCGTCTTCAAAGTCCAGATCTGTTCAGCACATGATCGGCCTTTTCTGAATCCAGCTTGGTATTCCCCAATTAGTGGATCCGCTTGGTGTTCTACTCTGTTTAGGAGTGCTTTAGAAAGGATTTTGTACGCAACCGGGAGTAAGGAAATTCCCCTGTAATTATTGATATCCATTTTGTCCCCCTTTTTGTGCAATGGATGTATCAACGCGGATTTCCAATCCTCTGGTATCTGTTCCGTTCTCCAGATTTCTGATATTAAATGATGAAGTTTTTGGGTCAAAGTAGTATCGTTCAGTTTCCAGAGTTCCGCAATAATCCCATCTTCTCCTGCTGCTTTGTTGTTTTTGAGTTACTTGATAATTGCCGTAATCTCTTCCATATCAGGGGCTTGCGAGTCTGGATGCGTAAACCCCGAAAAGTCGAATATAAGTTTTTCTTGGGGTGGACTGCAGTTGAGAAGGGTGCTGAAATATATATATATATATATATATATATATATATATATATATATATATATATATATATATATATATATATATATATATATATATATATATATAATATATATTTATATATTTATATAGTTTATATATCAGTAAATTCAGTTGGTGGATGAACTGCAGTTCAATACCTATATATTAGATAGTACTATGATAAAGTACTTGCCTAAACACTAATAAGGTCCATTACACTTGAAATTTTTTTCACTTGTTCCATTGGAAATTAGATATGATTCAGTATTTTCATTATCAATGAATCATTGATTAATGAATCCATGAAATATATGCTTTGTCAAATTTCCCTCATCCTACATTCCTCAGAAAGATTCGAAATCTTCCGAAGTTTATTTAAATGAGAAAAGTAGTGTGGATGACATTCCGAATGAATAAATTTATGAGAATTATAAATCTCTTTCCAGAGCGATTTCCTAACTTCAGAAGTTTATGGAGTTATACGAAAATATGCGTGATTCCTTTATGATGGAATGAACTTCACGAACTTTTCATAGAAATTTGATGATTTTATATGAACTTTTTCTTGTTTTTGATTTCATTTGGTCATATATGAAAATATCTCGCTTCTAATACAATCTTGGAATTATTACTTTTTCAAAAAATTATGGGGAAAATAGAGTAGTTAAGACGAAAATGATTCTATAAATGAGAGATAATAATAAAAACTTGTCTAAAAATCACTGACTTAACAATTCTTTATTCGACTAGTTTCGCCTTTTACAGCATTATCAAGGATGAATACATATTACAAAGATAACCTATAAATATTTTGCAGATCTGTTCGGACCACCTTAAATTCCGTCATAGAGGTGGGGGTTTCCAAATTATCAGATATTTAACAGCAGGGAGTGGTTTAGGTCTAACTGGTCATTAAAAAGATTGAATTTATCGTATTTTTGAAGTTTATTTATTTCCATGGCTTCCAGGTAGTTCATCTTAATTCCTTTTTCACAGTAATGAAGTATCTTACGCTTAAAACAACTTGAGATCTTATGTACTGTCGACTCTAGATGTTCCCGAACACGTAAAAACGGACAATCTGCTTTTCGGGAACATCTAGAGTCGACAGGACATAAGATCTCGAGTTGTTTTAAACCTAAGATACTTCATTACTGTGAAAAAGGAATTAAAATGAACTACCTGGAAGCCATGGAAATAGATAAACTTCAAAAATCCGATTAATTCAATCTTCATAATGATCAGTTAGACCTAAACCACTCCCCACTGTTAAATCTCTGATAATTTGGAAACCCCCACCTCTATGACGGAATTTAAGGTGGTCCGAACAGATCTGCAAAATATTTATAGGTTGTCTTTTTAATATGTATTCATTCTTGATAATGCTGTAAAAGGCGAAACTAGTCGAATAAAGAATTGTTCAGTCAGTGATTTTTAGACAAGTTTCTATTATTATCTCTCATTTAAATATGAACTATCACAAAGAAGATTCATCGTCCATTGAATTTATTTCTATAAATGAGCCGTTCACAATTACTGATATTATCCAATTCATATTTGTTGGAAAATACTTCACATTCCAATAGGCTCTTGCCAGTGTGTTGTCTTCAAATCTGATCGTCTCCAACTCTTCTGACATGTTGACACAGGTATGTAAATGCAGATATAATTTCCCGAACACAGTCATAAATTGATATATGCGCGACATAACTCAAACCCTATTCTCATTAAATCTGAATATTTGGGTGAATCAAAGGCACATGTAATTACGCTCAATCTGTAAGTGGCTTTAACATTAGACTAAAAACATGAAGAAATAGATTACAAGAAGAAGAATGCTATAGTTATCGTGCTCATATCATCGCTCTTATACTTGTAGATGTTTAATATTGAAAGTGCCTATACTCTAATGTTCTCTAAATAATTTTTTATGAATCATTCTTTGTGAAAAATTCCTATTCACTAAAACCAAGAGTTTCTATTATCACAACCTAGACGGCATAAGTTCATCGAATCAGACGAAATTTTCATAAACAAGAATTGTAAAATGTGGTATCTGAATTGATGAGTACGCGTGAAACGTTCAATTTAAGACGAAGGTACTAATGCTTTCCTTAGTGATTCCTTAGATTTGAGATGTACAGTAATCTATGCATTATATATGCATACCAAATCTACAATAAATTTTTGTCTTCTGATTCATATATATATATATATATATATATATATATATATATATTTTTTCACGTGAAGGGCATACAAGTGGGCATCAAAAAAAAATAGAATAAATGTCAAATGTCTCGCCTTTCCAGACGATATTGCTATCATCACAGACAACAGAACTGAAGCCATTCGCGCCGTGGAAAAACTACATGAAATTGCGCAGAAAACCGGGTTACAAATTTCTTATGATAAAACCAAATACATAGAAAATCAAAAACTAAATCTTCTCTTATGGCAGAACATGGTGAAATTCTGCAAGTAGGCCACTTTAAATACCTCGGGGAAGTTATACAGTCCTCAGGTTTAAACCGAATCGCTAATGAACAGAGAATTACCAAGCTCCAAAGGTCTTACAAACTAACATGGGCTCACTATAACAAAAAGTGCATTTCGAGAGGCGCCAAATTGAGGCATTATACACAACGATTCTTCCAGAAGCAATCTACGCAGCTGAAACAATGGTTATTGGCGGCCATTCAAGAATTAGAGAAATAGAAAAACAAGAACAAAAAATTCTCAGAAAGATTTACGGGCCAATCAATAGAAACGGTATTTGGATGGAAAACCTCAAAGTAAACTGTATCAAAAGACAAATACGATAACGGAAGAAATCAGAAAACGACGAGCAAAGTTCTATGCACATGTCTACAGAATGAAACAGTCCAGAATACCGAAGAAACTACTCAATATAATTATGAATAGTAAATGCGGAACAGAGTGGCTAAAAGAGGTCCAAGAGGATCTACAACAGATCAATATGAAAAATCTCGAAGATCGCACTGAATGCCGCTATAAAATCGCACATATAAAGTTCAAGCAAAAAGTAAATCGTCAACCTGGAGTAAAGTGGACAGATGAACGGAAGAAGCACTTTCTTCCGTTCATCTTATTCAGAGAGGATGAAGCGTTTTTGGGAGGCAAAAACTATGAAGCAAAATTCCTAATGATTGCGAATTCAAGTTCAGTCGCTCTCCTCATGGGGAACAATCGAAATAATAATAATAATAATAATAATATATATATATATATATATATATATATATATATATATATATATATATATATATATATATATATATATATATATATATATATATATATATATATATATATATATATATATATAGTTGAAAGTTTAACGTCTGTAGATATGTATTTTCAGTGTTTAATTGGGATTGCAGTCTAGGACAAATACCTCTTTATTATTTTCCAAGCTTTCGAAAATGTTCATTTTCTTTTTCAGGGTTGCTGGTCGTAGCGTCCTTCCTCTATTATGATAAGTTGAATAAGATTTTTGCTGCCATTGGTGATGTGCGGTGGGAACACTTGATTTCTTCTGCATTCTAGTAGAAAATACATATCTGCAGTCGTTAAGCATTCAACTACAAACAAAATGGGTTTCTATTAACTAACAACATCTTTATATGGTACAAATACAACCAGTTTATTGAAACAATGGGCATCCTGTCACATCAAATTGGCTTCATTGAAGAATAGAAGGATTTTTCTACTAGAATGCAGAAGAAATCAAGTGTTCCCACCGCATATCACCAATGGCAGCAAAAATCTTATTCAACTTATCACAGTAGAGGAAAGACGCTACGACCAGCAACCCTGAAGAAGAAAATAAACATTTTCGAAAGCTTGGAAAATACTAAAGAGGAAACTGATTTTCCTGTCCTAGACTGCAATCCCAATTAAACACTGAAAATACATATCTACAGTCGTTAAACATTCAACTACAAACAAAATGGGTTTCTATCAACAAACAACATCTTTATATGGTACAAATACAACCAGTTTATTGAAACAATGGCTTCATTGAAAAATAGAAGGATTTTTCTCCTAGAATGCAGAAGAAATCAAGTGTTCCCACCGCATATCACCAATGGCAGCAAAAATCTTATTCAACTTATCACAGTAGAGGAAGGACGCTACGACCAGCAACATTGAAGAAGAAAATAAACATTTTCGAAAGCTTGGAAAATACTAAAGAGGTAACTGATTTTCCAATTGTATTTTTGAGTAGTAGTATTCGAAACAGTAACTGTATAGCGTTTTCAATGAATGTAGGCACCGATTTCAATATATTCTCAATTTTATACCTTGAAGGATAATTGAGACATCACATTGTTCATGTTTCACATATACAGCAGTGCGATAATATTCTTTTGAATAATTCGTGAAAAACTAGACTTCATACTAAACTATAGGAAGAAAGTATACTATATACTTTCAATATTGTATATGTATATTCATATTTTTAGCAGTAGGTTTATCGGGATAAGGGGTCAGTAACCATCATTTTCTTTTTCATTATTGCCCAATATTTCGTCCTCACCTTGAGGACTTTCTCAAGAGAATGGAAATGGAGAATGGTCAGAAACTCCAATGTAAAATACATTAAAATACAAAATAGAAAAATTGCGAAGGCAGAACACAAGCAGACATTTGTCAGACTAGTCAGACTAGGGAACACAAGCTAATGTTCTACCTTCGTGATTCGTTTATTTCGTATTTTAATGTATTTTATATTGAACGTTTAGACTATTTTCCATCTCTTTTATCTTGAGAAGGTCCTCAAAGAAAGGACGAAATATTGAGTAATAAAGATGAAGTAACCAAGTTATGGTTATTGGCCACTTATCCCGATAAACCTACTACTTAAAATTCATCTAAGGGTCGAGAGATTTACTTTTGTATGTTCATATTCGTAGTATATATATATAAATATATGTTAAGAGAGTGTTGCTGTAATGATAAGAGTTTCACAAATATTTTTTGGGTTATCGGTCAAAGGTGGACAGAACTTAATTCAAATGGTGGTTTTTTCCCCTTCCTCGACACATGCAGGAAAGAGTCTGAAACAATTGAAAATATTATTTCGCTTTGTGTAGAACCAAAAGACATATGAGGAACAACTTTCAACTATCTCACTATCACATAGACTGTTTGAACTTTTTGAAATCATCTAGATTGTCAAGACACATCCTTAAAACCAACTCTTTATTCAAATTGGTTCATCATTGATGCTCATTCGCAATTTAATTCCTCCGTAATTAAACAAGAGAATAAGACTTTCATCAAAAACGTTATTATTTAACGCTGAATTTAATCGTAATCGTAAAATTGTCATTGGTAAAATATTGAGAAGAAGATTCACCGATAACACGAATCTCCATGTTTTAAATTCAAGACATCCTTCGACTTAAAACAATAACAGTTAACAGTGCGTCAGGTTCCAAGAAGAATCAACAAGGTCATCGATCAACAAGGATCAAGGCACAGCCAATTACCTATGTGACAAATTAACAAATATATATATTTATGTCTTAACACATAACAGATATTTTCTGCTCGAAACGAATACTGCGATTATATTATAAACCCAAAGAATACTGATGTTATAATGCTGATAAAATAAGAAGCAGACATCAAAATATTTTCCAACAATTCAAATACATAACAATCCATCTTATTGTAATAAATATGCCATCTGAGTATCACACTGAATCCAAAGTGACAGTTTACAGATTGACGAATTGAATGGAATGAATATAATATGCACCCTTTCAATCAGTTCCGATGTTTTTCCCCTTTCAGTTCTCTCAATTATGTTGATATTATATTAGAAATCGACGAGGGTTTACTTTGTTCAAGCTCGCTTATATCATCTCAAGAGATATCATCGCTTTCGATATCCCTTGATTGACGTAGATAGTATTAATTCTAAATAAGAGGTAATAATAAAAACTTGTCTAAAAATCACTGACTGAACAATTCTTTATTCTTAGTATTCTTAGAATAAAGTATTAATTCTGTTTCAGAAGGATATTTCTGGTATTTATGTATATTTCTCCAGGCGATTTTTCAGTATACATATATATATATATATATATATATATATATATATATATATATATATATATATATATATATATATATAAACAACAAATTAATCAAGACCGTGGACTGATGTAAACGGATTATTATTTTTTCCGGGTATTCGGTCTGTATGGAGATCAAGAGATTAAACTCATGTATTCTGAATTGAAATTCTGAAAATCTGTATATTTTGTAGTCGGTTGACAACTTCATCAGTAGGATGCAGCTAAACTACAAAAATCATCATATCATTGAACACTAAAACGAAAACAAACATACGAACTTACAATGAGAGTTCTTTTAAAAATTGGGATTCATTGAAATATTCACCAAAAATAACAAAGTAAATAAAATTATGAGATGAGTCAGAGGAAATAAAAACAAAACAACTGCTACTTCTCAATCGATCGATCGTGCTTGAATGAAGCGGTCAGATGGTTATGATTGATCTCTCTTTCTTTCTTTCTTCCCCTGTCTCCAGGTTGAATTGTTACCGGGTGCGAAAATTGTGAATTTGGATATTTCAAAATCCGACAAAAAATTTTACTCATTTGATCTACGTCTGATCTTGAAAGGATGGTATTTTGGTGATATTGGATGTGTACCAACTCTGAAAAAGGTCGTTTTTTGGTATTACGTTCCCTTTCCATTATTTGGACATTTTCGAAATCAAAAGGGTGATCATTATCTTGCATATGACTGGACAAGACACAAGATCTTTTCCGATTTTTACGTCATTCTTATGGTGTGTTATTCTCTGTTTTCGAGTTTGCTTTGTCTGTCCTATGTATATTTTATCGCATTTCTGACCGTTTGTTGTGTATACTACGTGTGAACTTTTTTTAGTGGGTGTTCTGTCTTTTATCTTCGTGAACAAGTTGCTTATTGTGATGGTATTGTACTTGGC
This sequence comes from Henosepilachna vigintioctopunctata, assembly GCA_030704895.1. Lineage (NCBI taxonomy): Eukaryota > Metazoa > Arthropoda > Insecta > Coleoptera > Coccinellidae > Henosepilachna > Henosepilachna vigintioctopunctata. The sequence continues at coordinate 5,013,152 of JARQZJ010000006.1, read as the reverse complement.
CACGGTTATGTTGTTCACTATAGGTTTCAAATGTTTTAGAACTTTGTCAGTAAGTCCCTGAATATAGAGTAGATTTTTGTTAACTTGGATGGGTCGTTCTTCTGTGGGCCCATCAAAGAGGCCCATGTTATATAGAAGTTTTTTAATACCCTTTTTGGATAGCCGTTGTTCACAAACATTCCGAAGAGTTCTCTTAAATTATCGTGCACAAAAGAGGAATGGGATATGTGAATCACTCTCTTTTTCATTGCTAGTACTGTGTTGAATTTTCAACGTTTTGGGTGGTTAGAGAGAAAATTGATATATCTTCCGGATGATGAAGGTTTTTGATACCAATTCAATATTACTGTGTTGTCATACTTTCTCATCACTAAAGTGGCAAGAAAGATATCAATCAAATTACCTCTTGCATGTTATTGACAAAAGTGAACGTATCTTTGATGTCGTACATAGTTCTGTTGCCGAGGGCCTCAGACAAAATATTGGACAAAAACTTAGCAAAACCATATGTGGTCGATCCTATACAGCTAACTATGGGACGAAGAGGTACCTCATTTTTAGGTACTTTCGGTAAATAAAGAGGTACAGTATATTTACAGAGTACACAGAGTAATACAAAGTATTTACTAGTATGAGTGATGTGTGAATCTTGAGCCTATATATATATATATATATATATATATATATATATATATATATATATATATATATATATATATTCGTTAAATACATCGATGATATCATATTTCATTCCAAACAGGAAACGTTATTCTATTTATTATATTATATTTACGATATATTGGTACCATACTTTTCATGAGCAAAGATGCTGTATTCAACAGAGTAAACGTTGAATAGGTATGAATTTTTGGGCCTGAATCTGAATTGTTAAAATGTCCGAAGTTTTCGAGTCAATCTTGGATGCAATTTCCCTGAGGATTCAACAATGTATCTTTCGTCCCTTACCTGTACAGTGGGCATGAGGTCGGGGGTGGGTTAGGAGGAAAACAGCATTTTATTCCTACGAGCTCTATTATACTTTGGGGATCGTAGTTCTGGAAATGTAAGTTTCCAGAGAATGCGGTTTTCAGAGCTAGTTAGAAAATGAGTTACTCATTTGATTTTTCTTATTATTTCAGAAGAAGTAACGAAAATAATACTTGAACTTCTAGTGAACATCAAAAAACATGAACAAAAACATGACAAAAAACGGAATAATTGATATTAATTATATTTATGAACACGAGATCATAAAATATACAATGGAGAACGAAAACGGTAATTTAATGTATTAGATAGTTGACGCACGGCCGACTTTAATCAGGCCATGGAATGAGTTTCTGCCACGGTATCCAAGTGGTCTAACAATCCCGCCATTAGTTGAAAAATCTCATAATTTCTCCAAACTTTCGCAGTTTGAACTTAAATAATTCGAGCTTTTGTTATAAATTTTATATTTTTCAATTGTGTACAGTGTTATACATGTGTTGATGTTGACAATTTGTTGCAATATCAACATCAAACACTAAAAAACAAAGTGTTCAGTGTTCATGTCATAACCTATATTCGTCAAGTTTCCATGGTGTAATTCAAGTGCTAGTGATGATAGTTTGTGGATAACATAACATAGCAATTAAAAAACGAAGTGTTTTATGTGTACTGATTCAATCGAATTTGTGTTGTGTTTTCAGTACGGATTACTCACAAATAATTTCTTTGTGAAATGTAGTGTAGAGGATAGGTATTCCGTAGATGATTCAGTAAGTTTCAAGCTTGGAATAGGTGAGTTTCTAATGAATATAGTTTCTCAAGATGGCGAAAACTTGTTGCATTCCTAAAAATATGCCCTCACCTAGGAAAAGCCCAGAGGAAAAGCGGATGAACTGTTTAGCTCGAATTGATAATTTGAATAACATTTTTGAAAAGTCAGATTTAATTGTCAATTTTCAAGATTTAATTCTTCATAAAATAATTATTCCTGATTGTTGGAATGTAAAAAAGGGTTCAGTTAACAACAAAATTCATTTTTATCTTCTTAATTCAAGTGAAGAAATTATTACCATAAGTAACCAAATTACAGTGAATGAAGACACGTTAGTAACAGTTTTTTAATGGAAAGAAGTTAGATAGGTGGTCTTAAAAAGAAAATTCGTTGACGAGATACAAAGATATTCCAGACAGTATGGATCAATCGTTCTCATATTTAACCGAGAAAAGTTTATTTCTTGATTAAATTTCATTGAAGTAAAAGAGGCGTCGATTAAAATTGGTTGTGATATGCTTGAAGATTTTTCAGATAACGAGTGTACTTGTTTAAATAACCCTCGAATTTTAATTGATCAAATAAAATCATTAATTCTAAAGAAGAAACGATACTGGTCTGATACAATAATTGTGACTTTCATGTTATACACTCTTTCTCCCTGTGCATATGATTTAGTGCTATATGTTATATTATTTAATTCTGTATGTTCTAAATAGGATTAATATTTTTTGTTCGTTCGCAATATAAAAAAGAGTTGAAATAATGCTTGAAACTTGGGGAACAACCCATTAGGACAGTAGGCCACTAACTCAATTTTGGCAACACCGCCAGACTCCACTCTTCATGGCCTGATTAAAGTCGACCGTGGGTGAGGTTAATTTCATCCGAAAGGAAGAGTGGTGCGATTTTCAGTTGTCACCACTACGAGCTCAGGAGACAACGTGTGTCTTCATCTGCCCTTATTGAAAAATTTAACTGCCTCTCTGAGGCCTGCGGCAAGCGCTACAGTTTATTATCTGCAAGTGATCTCGACCGGAAAACGATTATGTCTTGGATGTAAAAATTGAGGGAATCATCTGTGCTAATCGTGAAGAAAACATGCCCGCCCTCATAATTTCAGAACACCTGATATCATCACTAGAGTTAGGGCGTCAATCGAGTCCAACGCGTTCAGCATGGAATCAGACTTCTGCTCTTCAAATTTTGACGAAAACAGTGACAAAAATTTGTACCCTGATTTCAATTGCACCCCTATGAGATGATGATTACTCAGGAATTGTCCCAAACTGACTTGAGGCGAGTGAAATGTTGTTATGCGACCCTTCAACAAGTTTCTTCCACCGCAAGTTTTTGAACCGGCCATCGAGCTCATTTAGTATCACACGGTGTGAATGAAAATTTCCGGTTCTTAGTAAGTAGTGGAGATATTTAGTCATCGTTCAAGGACCCTGGATGATATCAGGGGTGTAATTTAAGGAGTAATCGTACAGTCGACACAGTCTTGCAAAGAGTTCTAATTTGGACAATGAAATTTTCTGAAACGCATCACAGAAAACACCACATCATATCAACTTCTCTGTAAATGAATAATTCAATTTTCATATTGTTGAATACTTTTTCCTAATAGCCTCTGAAAATATGGGAGGTTTCCGAGCCCAATCTGTATAACTAAGATGGAAATTTCGGTCAGTCGACTGTCATCTTCAAGCAAATTGAATTGAAGATTCAATATTTCAGCTGAAATCGCAGTTAAATATTAAAAAATAATATATAATAGAATAATGAGGTGAACATTCTTGGGATAGACTCATACACAACTACACAACTGGAAGACTTGAATAACAAACTACTTAAAATAATAGTGAGTGAGAATAAAACTAAATCCGATGAATGAATGGAGAAGAAAGTATGAAAAAATTATATAAAAATTCGATATCAACTGAGTTTTAAGTTTGAAAGAATTTCAAACAAATGAAACCAAAGGAAGCAATGATTCCACCGACTGAAAATAAACTGAAACACTCTAAATTTTAAACGAACTTGAAAAGAAGATCAAGTAAACATAGACTATGATCTTAGAAGTTATATATGCATGGGTATAATATATATATATATATATATATATATATATATATATATATATATATATATATATATATATATATATATATATATATATATATATATATATATATATATATATATATATATATATATATATACGTATACTAAGGTATGGAAATGATTTCTTGATGAATTGGTCATAGAGTAGGAAAGTTCTCAGTGTTGGAAAATTTTAAATCTAGTGTTTATAGCTCAAAATTCATTGATAATAATCCGTAAATGAATGTTTATTAATTTTAAAGGAATATATTGCTAAAATTTAACAAGAGTTAGATGAATCCCATAATGAACTTCAATTTGAATCGACCAGAAACTCTGTGGTTAAATTAATCTTTTACATGGACGAAACAAATTATGAAAGAATGTCATTGTAACTAGTTTTCTATAACAAGAACTATCGTTGTAACTATCTCAAAGAAATGTTAGTTACTGGTTATGGATACACAGAAAGCTCCAACACTCCTTATTAATCTTTAATACAGAAAACAGGGAAACAATTTGTGGACATATGTATAAATTAAATATTCAGATGACCTCACTTCATGACACGCTACAGAATAAAAATCCGATCACATACACAAAATATTCCTTCTTCTTATATTATCTAAGAGAGCATATTTTGAACAGAAATAATAAACAAACTTCATCATCGAATTGAAAACATTGAAACAAAACTCAAAACCATAGCAGCTATGAATGAAGTTGCATAAACATCGTCGGTAAAAATCACTGTTGCAATCAGAATGTTAGTTATTGAAAAAGGAACAATTGGAAATGCTACATGTTCGATTCAACATAAAACACTTTTCTAAAAAACAATAACTTTCTGAAATAGTTATTCGTTTTGACCATTGAAAAACATCAAATTCATTTTAGGGAAAAATCATATGTTGAAAAAGTAAAGAATATCGTAGAGAAATGTGAACAGAAAAAAATATTGGTCCGAAACAATCCTGTATGGACCCATATATGTATTTCTTAAATTGGAAACAGTCCTGCCGCCATTGCCGTTATCGAAGGAGAACACTGAATAAAGAAAAAAATTTCAGGCAGTTACTATGTACTTAAGGGCTTCTGTGCAAATCCTGAAAATGCAGTATCGTTTTATACACGTGCTTTGCTCAGCTTCATATATGGAAAGTATACGGTTTACTCCCTTAGTCCCAGAATGTACTTTTCCGTATATTCCCATGTTACTTTCAGATTCCTCTTGTTTACGGAAGACGGATGCGAACTGGAATGATTCGACGGCCTTTGAATAACTGTTTTCCCTCATATTAGCCACCAGTATTTTGAGGAGAACGTTGTGATTCGCCATCATACTTTTGAATTATTTTAAATAATTCTATACCCGAGTATATATATATATATATATATATATATATATATATATATATATATATATATATATATATTCGAAATTAATTAATTTTTCCTGCTCAGATACTTATATTTTCATTATTTTTGCTAATAAAGCTAAAAATATTAGAAAATATTCTTCAATATTTTTAATATATATTTTTTAGGAAATAATGCTTTCAATATTGAAAATAGCCTGTTATTGCTGAAAATATTGAATATATATATATATATATAAATACATATAATAATATATATAATATATATATATATATATATATATATATATATATATATATATATATATATATATATATATATATATATATATATATATATATATATATATATATATATATATATATATATATATATATTGGCGGTCATTCAAGAATTAGAGAAATAGAAAAACAAGAACGAAAAATTCTCAGAAAGATTTACGGGCCAATCAATAGAAACGGTATTTGGATGAAAAGACCTCAAAATGAACTGTATCAAAAGACAAATACGATAACGGAAGAAATCAGAAAACGACGAGCAAAGTTATATGCACATGTCTACAGAATGAAACAGTCCAGAATACCGAAGAAACTACTCAATATAATTATGAATAGTAAATGCGGAACAGAGTGGCTAAAAGAGGTCCAAGAGGATCTACAACAGATCAATAAAAAAAATCTCGAAGATCGCACTTAATGCCGCTATAAAATCGCACATATAAAGTTTGAGCAAAAAGTAAATCGTCAACCTGGAGTAAAGTGGACAGATGAACGGAAGAAAGAGCATTCAGAGAGGATGAAGCGTTTTTGGGAAGCAAAAAGATGAAGCAAAATTCCTAATGATTGCGAATTCAAGTTCAGTCGCTCTCCTCATGGGGAACAATCGAAATAATAATCATAATATATATATATATATATATATATATATATATATATATATATATATATATATATATATATATATATATATCTTGAAATTGATTTATTGCCTGTTTGAGGTATTTATTTTGAAAGTTTTTAGCATTAACAGGCTTTTTTAATATGAAAAAGTTTATTTCTGTTGACGTTTCGTTGTTATATTACAACTTTGTCAAAACTAATAAAAAAAAATATATAAAATAATATATATATATATATATATATATATATATATATATATATATATATATATATATATATATATATATATATATATTATATATATATATATATATTTGAAATTGATTTATTGCCTGAAAGTTTTCAGCAATAACAGGCTTTTTTGATATGAAAAAGTTTATTTTTGTTGACGTTTCGTTTTTATATTACAACTTTGTCAAAACTAATTCAATAAATCAAATTCAAGAAATATATATATATATATATATATATATATATATATATATATATATATATATATATATATATATATATATATATATATATCATATACTTATCAGACACTTACAGGTACAACTTCCAAGATAAAAAGTATCAGAAATCAAAACCGTTGTGCGGCAAGGGGACGGACTTTCGCCAATCCTTTTCAATATTGTTTTTGAAAAGATCATTAGGGAATGGGAACTTCAGTAAAGGGCATACAAGTGGGTATCCAAAAAAATTATAGAGTAAACGTCAAATGTCTCGCTTTTGCAGATGATATTGCTATCATCACAGACAATAAAACTGAAGCCATTCTCGCCGTAGAAAAACTACAAATTTCTAATGATTAAACCAAATACATGAAAAGAAAACCGAAAAATAAAGAATCTTCTCTTATCACAAAACATGGTGAAATTCTTCAAGTCGGCCATTTTGAATACCTCGGAGAAGTTATACAGTCCTCAGGTTCAAACCGAATCGCTAATGAACAGAGAATTGCCAAGCTCCAAAGGGCCTACAAACTAACATAGGCTTACTATAACAAAAAGTGCATTTCGAGAGGCGTCAAATTGAGGCATTATAACACAACGATTATTCCAGAGGCAATTTACGCATCTGAAACAATGGTTATTGACAATGGTCATTCAAGAATTAGAGAATAGGAAAACAAGAACGAAAAATTCTCAGAAATATTTACTGGCCAATCAATAGAAACGGCATTTGGGTGAAGAGACCTCAGAATGAATTTTATCAAAAGACAAATACGATAACAGAAGAAATCAGAAAACGGCGAGCAAAGTTCTATACACATGTCTACAGAATGAAACAGTCCAACAGTCCGGAATACCGAAGAAACTACTCGATATAATTATAGAGAGTAAATACGAAAAAGAGTGGCTAACAAAGGTCCAAAAAGACCTCCATCTAATCAATAAATAATCTAAAAGATCGCATTTATTTTCACATGTATATATATATATATATATATATATATATATATATATATATATATATATATATATATATATGTATATATATTTCTACATAGGGCCACATTTTCCGAGACGGTATTACGGTATTGAAGGACTGATTACTGAAATAGCTTGAGAAGAATACTTAGCTGAATATCTTCCAACCAATTTAGTCGAAAGTTATGTCTACGCAAGATGTCATCTGCTCTTTTATATTGAACATATTTAGGTCTCTTGAAGACGAAAGAAAAGTAATGGTAATATTTTCAGATAGAGCAAAAGCTTTTAACAGTGTTCACCACGAAGATATGCTCAATGTTCTGAGAAACTAGATGTTGATGTTCTGAGAGATATTTCCTCTGATATGTACTCATAAGTACCAGAGGAAATGCTGAAGATATTATGCTCAATTATCTGAACGGACGTGAGCACTGCATTCAGATTGGTTCTACCTCTAGCGAGAAAACTGTCGTTACTTGTGGGGTACCACAGGGCTCTGTACTCGGTCCAATTCTTTTCATCTTTTTTATGTTGGAAAATTCACAAATTACCTGTATAAAATAATTGATACATTTAGCAATGAAGTGATGACTATAAACTATAAACAAAACATGTTTCCTTCTTTTGCCAATCGCTGCTGTGTCAATAACTAACCTATATACAAGAAAAGTAAGAAGCAAGAATTTTATACCTAGACTTCATCTGATGACATAAATTTGATGATAATTCAAATCGACAGTTGTTAGATTACATTAACTTTCTGGAAAACGTTGTCATTCAACATTTTCAAATGTTGTCAGATTATGAAATCCATGTGAGTAGAGTACTCGAAAAGAGTTGAGTAATGTGAAAAAACAGATGATATTTTGTTGGAATAGATTCCATATGGAAATTATCAAGAAATTTTCATAGTTCATGGATTTCTCTTTCATAAAGATGGCCTATTGCTTGTGTCTTTGACCTCTATACACGAAATAACTTGAGGTTATCATTCAATAAAACTGACATTGTATTCATTTTTCATTTCTCACCATAACAAAGAATATTTAGGATATCAATAACATGCGACGAAAAGAAATCGGATTACTTTATTCAATGCTGAAAAACAGATGAATTCTCAATTCCAAAAATTCATATTCAAATTATTATTTTATTATTTCAAAAGAGAAACTGACATATCTGCAAGTTAAGTTATGTTTTATCATTCATACAATGTGTCGCTACCGAATTTGATAAGGATACAAAAGTTGCATCTTGTAGAGTCAATTCCAAGTTTTCGACGCAACGAAATTTGTGACGGAAACTTCTTGTTTTAATATGGAAAAAGAGCATTTATATGCATGAATAATGTCAGAACGCCAACTGAAAGAAGAGGCAAACTGAAAGTATTATGTTTAGAAGGATTTTCGAATAATTGACATTGAAATCTGTGTTATCACAGTGCATGCTGTGAACAACAATGTTTCTCTTCCATATTACGTTTTTGATTGATTGCATTAGAATCATTTGTATGCCGTTCTTGGAGAACGTGAAGTTATATAATTTTACAGAAGTGAGCAGTACTGTATGAGAGAAAAGTTTTACTAGTACCAGACAACAGTAGTTCAACAAACTGTTAGTTGAATGATGACGATTTAGTTAATTTGGTATCATTTTTTTAGATTAACATTTAAACATTTTTTAAAAAAATTTTTAGCAATAGGAGGCTATGTTCAATGTCACAAGTTTTATTTTTGTTGACATCTTGTTGTATTAAAATCATAACTTTGTCAAAACTAATGAATAATAATTTTATTATCAATAGTTTTGACAAGGTTGTGATATACAACGAAAAGTCAACAAAAATAAAGCTATTAACATTGAAAAAATCCTGCTATTGCTGAACATATTAAAAAGATAACTATCTCAAACAGGCAATAAATTAATTTTGAAAAATATATGTATATATATATATATATATATATATATATATATATATATATATATATATATATATATATATATATATATATATATATATATATATATATATATATATATATATATATATATATATATATATATATATATATATATATATAATAATAATAATAATAATAATAATAATTTTATTTTAGCATTAGCTATTACAAAATCATACATACATTCAGATTCAAACTATATTATTTACAATTTTATGTTTAATACGAACTTAGCTAATTTACGCTTGAATACCTTAAGGTCTCTAATTGTTTTTATGGAGCTAGGCAATTTATTAAATACGTTAAATCCTTCATAAAATATACTATTCCTATGTTTAGAATGCTTAGAAACTTCCATGTAGAAATTGTCAGCATTTCTTGTATTATGACTGTGCACATCACTGACACATGTTACATTTTTCATTACTTTATATGGTAACAATTTGTTTTTAAATTTAAATATAAATATATATGTAGCAAAAAGTATTCTTTGTTTGACTGACATCAATTCTAAACAATTTAGCATGCTTTGGATTGGGGTATATCTATTACATTTCAAAATTGTTCGCATAGCTCTATTTTGTAACTTTTGTAACTGTTGAGTTTTTTCTTTACTCAATCCCAATAACAGAGTGGAACAATATTCAAAGTGTGGCATAATTATGGACTTGAAGAGCAATAACTTCATATATGTGGTCATATTTTTCATAATTCCTTTGAGAAAATTGATTTTCTTGGAGATTTTAGACGATATCAAGTCGACATGATATATATATATATATATATATATATATATATATATATATATATATATATATATATATATATATATATATATATATTTTTTTTTTTTTCAATGTTTTAAGCAATAACAGGCTTATTTTAATGTGAAAAACTTAATTCTCGTTGACGTTTCGTTGTATATCACAACTTTGTCGAAACGAATTTCATGATTAACTAATTTATCAGTTTCGACAAATTTGTGATATACAACGAATTGTCAACGAGAAAACAGTTTTTCTCATTAAAATAAGTATGCTATTGCTAGAATTATAGAAAATGAAATATATTAAACAGGCAATAAATCAACTTTTAAAAATATATATATATATATATATATATATATATATATATATATATATATATATATATATATATATATATATATATATATATATATAAATATAAACATCTTACAAATATGCAAAAAAAAATTGATAATTAATTGAAAAATTCCCACAAATATGCAAAAACCTTAAACACAGCCGAACATAAACATAAAATATATGAAATACACGATTTTGATTATAACAATACAAAAATGTTGGCAACTGAGGAAGACAAAAAATATACAGAAATTTTAGAAATGTTACACATTCGTCAAAATTTGGAAAACACAGTAAATGAAAGAACATACATAAAATATCTCAATTCTATTCATAAAGAGTAGCTATATTTAGAGTATATGTAGATATAATTCATATGTTCGGAAAAAGCAACTGCATTAAAACGTTTTGAGCATAATTTATGCAAGGCCAATTCTTTTGTGCGAGTGACGTCACAAAATGAATATTACGAGTAGATAGGCAAATGAACTTAATACTTTAATACTTTTTTCTTTCTTATTCCTCTTCTTGTTCGAAGTTGAATACTTTGAAAATCCTTTTGGAAACAATGAATCCTTTCAAAATATTTTTCCGAATTTTTTATACGATTATTAAGTCTCCGCCTATCACTGAAAACAAGTCGAGATAATTAAGAAAAAAGGTCATTTACATTGTATAACCAATTTACGCAATTTTAACTATGCATAAACCATATTTAACTTCAAATTGAGTTAAACATCGAGAACGTTGTGGTCTTTATCTACTATATTTACCTAATTAATTCTATCGGAACTTGGCAGTCATTGACCTAGCGGTAAACAATTGTATATTTCCCCAATTAAACTGAATGACTGATCCACATGTATGGCAACAACTCGACTGCCACTATTAATAACCACTTGAATATTGAATTCCTCCAAGTATTGTTATATTTTAATAGACTGAATAATTGTGCCAACATTATTTTCCGAGTGAATATTATGACAAATTCTAAACGTTGGAACTATTTCCACAAGTTTATTTTGTAAAACTCAGATTGAAATATAACTTGATGAAATATTGCAAATAATGGCTAATAAAAACATTATCTAAAACGAAAATAATTAGCTCATCATAAATCATCATTGAAGAACTGATTAAAGATAAAATGAACTGAAGAAGTTATGAATATCTATGGCAAGCTCTACTTTGTTTATTGTGTTCTTCAAATGTGAAAACTGATTTTCAAACATTAGTCTGCACATACTGTTAAAACAGATGAAACAAATATCAAACCTGATATCGAACATAAATAGCTTTGAATGTTTTTCATAATGACCTAGATAAAACCTAATAAACCTAAAAAGAGAGAAATTTCAAACTGTATCTGTATAAATACAACAAAAACAAATTTGTACATATTGACGAATAAGAAGATTTATCTCTTAGTGATCACGTGCATATGCTTATTGAGACTTGTGACCTCTTAGAGCTGAATATATAGAGTATAGTTATATTAAATATTTGATCATTTAGCCAACCTCCTGCTTGATTTAATGACTAACTCAAATTGAAACTGAACAAATATCTGGCCTGATTTGCTAATGTAATTCTGATTATAGAATTCTAATTTTGAAATGAATTTTTCTGTTTGCAGTTCGAGCATTATCACAGAAAATGGAAAAGAAGAGTAATTTCTTAGAGAAAATGCTATTGATATTTCTGAGAATTCCGAATTGAAAAAATGTTAATTTGAAAGATGATTTATTTTTATTTATATTTTAACGTTATCGTTTCTCGTTCTCTTTCTTGGACCAAAATTAAATACTGGGAAGCGAATCGACTAAGATCGGATGAATATTAATTGACGTTCACCAGGTCCAATTGAAGCCCTACCGGAAGTCATTTCCATACGAAAACCATTACTTCTTATTGGCATCTGGCCGAATTAGGCAAACGGAAAAGACAGGCAGTCCTGGACGCAATTTCCTCCAGAAGAAAGGCCAGGAATTCAAATTAAACTTCAAGTTATTATTCCGCTGTGTGACGTTTTTGCGGTGTATGATGATTCTTAATTGCACCGCATAAAGAATTGTTCATTTTAATTAAAAACTTTTTTGTCCATTGGTATAATTCATCTCCTCACGCTTGATGACTAAGTTGGGAGAGTTTCATTTCACTAGCAAATTGCAAAGATTTTATTATGTGGAAGTCCTATTTTCAACGGAATGGAGTTTTAATTTTTTCTTGAATATTTGAGAATGAAACATTCTATTCCCCGACGCTTTAAGCGCTAAATGTAGTTCTCATTATGTCCAAATATGTGAAAACCTTTACTCAACCGAATGCTCTGCTCATTATATTTCTAACCGAAAATTTTATTTCGTAGTGAAATAAATATATACGTATTTTTTTCGATTGTTGGGTATGGTTGCATTGAAAACCATTACTGTTTATATACATCGGACCACATAGGTAATTATAACTTGTAATTGTAACTTGGTTATTACACTTGCCATCAACGCCATCTTGAGGCTATTCAGAGAAGGTTCTTGAAATTCTTAGTTTGGAGGGAGGATTAAGTTCATCCACAGAGAGGAGTCAATCATTACGAATTATTGAGTCGATTTAGTTTTATCTCATTGCATAGCAGGAGAGAAAGTTTATCACTCAAACTTTTGTACAAATTACTGCACAATAGTATTGATTGTCCTCCTCTTTGTCCGCTTTGAAATTTCGTGTTCCTAGGTAAAACTGTCGTAATACAGAATTATTCCACCTAGAGACTCTGAGGACCAACTCCCTAATACAATCCCTCATTTGGTTTATTTATTTATTCACATACGGAAAACTCATTTACAAAAAATAAGAAAATACACATAATACCCTAATTTAGTTAGGTAAGTTCTTAATTATACAGCGAACCTGCCTAAGAAATGTACAAAAACATAGGTCAGCAGGTTTATAGAGTCTACATTCAATAGAGTTGCCAATAATTGTGACATTCACTTTGACTTCATGGAATTTATTATCAGGAGTTATGTAAACAACGAAAATTGACTGAAATGAATTGATTTAGATTGAGTTATTTCAAATATTTCATTGAATGCTATAATGTAGTTATAAGTTACTATTTTTTTAAATTATATTGAGCTCTTTGTTAAATCTTTTCTTCAATTATACAGTTGAATCTTTTTTCTAATTATTTAGTTATGTATTCAACATTGTTATTATTTTCTTTAATTGGGTGTTATACCTGTTGAGAATAAAGAACTTATTATTATAACGAATGACTAAAAGATATTAATGTTGTGATATGCTAACTTTATTTTCAGATCTTGAAATATGAATGTTTGAAAAAAGAATTTGTATTGGAAAATTCTGATCTTTTTCAATAAAAGTTGGTGAATGGATAGGAGCATTTTATACTACAAAATTTCCTAATATCCTTAAGGAATCCATAATAATTCCAATATTCAAGAATGAAACCGTAAGTGGAATAACTAATTATCGCCAATATTCATTTTGAGCGTGTTTTCCAAGGTAATTGAGAAAATTGTTTGCACCAGAATGATGTGTTATCTCAATAGATTCAAAATAATTGACTCCGCGAAATATGGATTCAGAACCATATTTCACAGCGGCCACTCAACTCAATCAGCTACAGTTAAGTTCTTTGAATCGTTCTACGAGTGTTTGGATACACACTTGTTTCTGGCGGTGTTATTTTTTTATTTTCGAAATTTAATTCACCATCTTTTGAATTTATACTTGATATATGCTACAATTTAGGTTTTATTTGCGTTTTTCTGGATTGGTTACGTAGTTACGTCGAAGAAAGAAGGATGGTAGTGAGAATAGCTTTGAGAGTTATTCTCAGGGACATGATATTTCTCTTGGGGTGCTGTAAGGCTCTGTAATCGGACCTATTATTCAAATTATGTATAAACGATCTGACTGCGAAGTGTCCAGATTTTTGGTGATGATTCATCGGTGGTTGTTTCTGGCAGAACTCTTGGAGTACTTTTGGAGGCATGTGAATGCATTTTTCTCGGAAGGTCAATAAAATCAGTATATTGAGATTATATAGTGTTGTCTACCCATAAATATGGGTAGAAAACACTATATAATCATCCCAATCAACTAAGTTTCTTGAAATATATGTAGACATAAATTTGAGATGGACAACACACATTCATGTTTTATGTAAAAAATTGATTAACTTATTTTTTGCAATTTCTAGAGTTCAGAACATTGTACCTAGAAACTGTGTTATGAATGTGTAAGACAGTCTTGTATATAGTCATCTGAATTATAATATTCTGCTGTGTGACTGCTCTAAAACAATAAATAGTGCGACTATTGCACATATGCTAATACTTCGAATAATATTCAAAATTCATCCACGAACATCTTGTAAAATTATCTTCATTAATAATTACATACTCACCGTACCTTGTTTATATATTTATAGATGTTTACTATACTTATCTCAAAGAAAATGAAGATATGTTTATAATTGAATAGTTATCATGAGTATTCGGCAAGGAACAGTGATGTGCTGCTTATTGCTAAACACAAAACAGTTAAATTTGAGCACTCAATCAATTATCAGATTATTGAAATCTTCAACCATTTACCGTCAAATTTGAAATTACTGAGAGCTCATTTGTTCAAGAAGTGAGTTAAGTGATTGTTGTTAACAATGTCATACTATAGTGTGACAGAGTACTTTGATGATTTCAATGTAGGCAATAATGTATGAATCAATTCTTTGTACCATATGTTTGTTTATTTTTTTACAACGAATGTCCCTCACCAGGTGAAATTGTCTCAAATGTTTAATACTTCTAAGAAAATTTTTTGTTTCAAATATAATTGAATATCATTGTGAATATAAACGTGAAATTGAGCCAATATTTTTGTTCGAGGGCTGAATGGAAGATGATACTCAAAACTCAATTCAGTTCTGTTGTGAGCATTCTTTTAGTTGTAATTATTGGATCAATTGAATGTAATTTTACAAAATTTGAATGAAACTTAGTGGTTTTTTGATTTTCACTATAATTCAGTACAAACAATATTGTTTCGCCAACATATTGGCTTCATCAGATGTAGACGATAAACTGTGTTAGCAAAACAATATTGTTTCGTTTTACTGAATTCTAGTGAAAATCAAAAAACTACTTACTCTTATTTAAATTATGTATTCAATTTTCATCAAGTATCGGCTCAATCGATCAATGAGTAATTTTATAATGTAAGGTATGTTTTTCAATAAATGTTATTATTATAATTATATAATAACATGGTATACAATTATTGAATTCAATGGACGATGAATCAACTCTATGATACTTCTTATTTAAATGAGAAGTAATAATAAATAATTGTCTAAAAATCACGGACTGAACAATTCTTTATTCGAATAGTTTCACCTTTTACGGCACTATCAATAATGGCAATTGTCATTCTTGATAATGCCGTGAAAGGCGAAACTAGTCGAATAAAGAATTGTTCAGTCATTGATTTTCAGACAAGTATTTATTATAACCTCTCATGGTATACACAATTCGTTTAATTGCTAATGTCATCGTCACGCTTTCATAATCACGGTAATTTCAGAAGCAGAATGATCCGAAATCATCTAATTCGAACCTTATAGTGTTATACATAACCGCTTTATAATGTAATATATGACAGTGTTCTAGTTTCAATAATTTTATTTGACTTCAAATTTCCCTTTTGTGCAACCCATAATTATTCAATATATGAAAGAGTTAAAAATTTTGTACAAATTGTTAATTTCAGGAAATTCTGAAAAATAAAAATCTTTTATGAAATATCTCATTCTCTGGATTTGTAGAAGTGAACTTTGTTTTCGAAAAAGGGATTTAAAAAGTCATCCCTCCAAAAATTGTTATAATTTTCAATAAGAATGCAACATATCCATCAGGGCAAATAAATAAATAATAAAGAAATGAATGAAGATAAAGATGATAGATTCAGAGTAAAATTCAAATACATTTCTGAATCGCTTTTATAGTTCCGATAATAACCAACCAGGGGAAAACGATTGACAGGAGTATACAAATAAACGCATAGGAAAAAAACAGAGAAATTTAATTAATCTTGTGATTTTGAAGCTTCCTGTTCTAACTGAGAGATATAAAAGTAATCAAACCATCATATGTGCTTTTTTATCTGTGACACATAGTGACAGAAATAAAAGTGAGTTCATTTGAGTTAATTTGTGGAGTGCTCGTTTCGAAATAAGCATCGAACCCAATTCGTATAAATCCTTTACATAATCCGCGATGGCTGTTTTGCTTTGGCAGTTGATTGAACTACAATATTCATGCCTCTAATGCATACACAGCAATAAACTTCATATAATCGAGTTGAAAGCGTGGAACAACGACATAATACATTGATTGTTCCATTTCCAAGATTGGATTGGAGTATATCTTGAAATATATTATTAATTTACGGAAATGGAAATTACTGTATATAGTACAAAATAGTATTCAGGTGTTATAATTGTCATTTCTAAATTAGAAGAATTTTTCCTTATCGTATCTCCTCTATTTCGATCTCTTACTATATGATATGGAGACTCTTACTGATTCGAAAATATTGAATGACGATATGTCTGTGACATTATCCATTATGGCATATTCTTTGAATATTTGTCCCATTATTATTTTTAAAACTCACTTTATTCGAAGATAAAGTGAACCCAATTTTTTACAACCATATGCAATATTTTTCGGAAATGCTCTGTCTGGCCAACATTATGCACTTTGTACTGGACTCCGGACAAAATTGAATGATTATTTCATTTCTGTCAACATCAGTTTTTGTTGAATATTCAGGTTGGAATTGTGGGTGACTGTCTAATTCTACCGGTATTTTTATATTTGAATTATATTTTTATGCTCTGTCTGGCCAACACTATACACTTTGTACTGGACTCCGGACAAAATTGAATGATTATTTCATTTCTGTCAACATCAGTTTTTGTTGAATATTCAGGTTGTAATTGTGGGTGACTGTCTAATTCTACCGGTATTTTTATATCTGAATTATATTTTTATGCTCTGTCTGGCCAACACTATACACTTTGTACTGGACTCCGGACAAAATTGAATGATTATTTCATTTCTGTCAACATCAGTTTTTGTTGAATATTCAGGTTGGAATTGTGGGTGACTGTCTAATTCTACCGGTATTTTTATATCTGAATTATATTTTTATGCTCTGTCTGGCCAACACTATACACTTTGTACTGGACTCCGGACAAAATTGAATGATTATTTCATTTCTGTCAACATCAGTTTTTGTTGAATATTCAGGTTGTAATTGTGGGTGACTGTCTAATTCTACCGGTATTTTTATATCTGAATTATATTTTTATGCTCTGTCTGGCCAACACTATACACTTTGTACTGGACTCCGGACAAAATTGAATGATTATTTCATTTGTCAACATCAGTTTTTGTTGAATATTCAGGTTGTAATTGTGGGTGACTGTCTAATTCTACCGGTATTTTTATATCTGAATTATATTTTTATGCTCTGTCTGGCCAACACTATACACTTTGTACTGGACTCCGGACAAAATTGAATGATTATTTCATTTCTGTCAACATCAGTTTTTGTTGAATATTCAGGTTGGAATTGTGGGTGACTGTCTAATTCTACCGGTATTTTTATATCTGAATTATATTTTTATGCTCTGTCTGGCCAACACTATACACTTTGTACTGGACTCCGGACAAAATTGAATGATTATTTCATTTCTGTCAACATCAGTTTTTGTTGAATATTCAGGTTGTAATTGTGGGTGACTGTCTAATTCTACCGGTATTTTTATATCTGAATTATATTTTTATGCTCTGTCTGGCCAACACTATACACTTTGTACTGGACTCCGGACAAAATTGAATGATTATTTCATTTCTGTCAACATCAGTTTTTGTTGAATATTCAGGTTGGAATTGTGGGTGACTGTCTAATTCTACCGGTATTTTTATATCTGAATTATATTTTTATGCTCTGTCTGGCCAACACTATACACTTTGTACTGGACTCCGGACAAAATTGAATGATTATTTCATTTCTGTCAACATCAGTTTTTGTTGAATATTCAGGTTGGAATTGTGGGTGACTGTCTAATTCTACCGGTATTTTTATATCTGAATTATATTTTTATGCTCTGTCTGGCCAACACTATACACTTTGTACTGGACTCCGGACAAAATTGAATGATTATTTCATTTCTGTCAACATCAGTTTTTGTTGAATATTCAGGTTGGAATTGTGGGTGACTGTCTAATTCTACCGGTATTTTTATATCTGAATTATATTTTTATGCTCTGTCTGGCCAACACTATACACTTTGTACTGGACTCCGGACAAAATTGAATGATTATTTCATTTCTGTCAACATCAGTTTTTGTTGAATATTCAGGTTGTAATTGTATGCTCTGTCTGGCCAACACTATACACTTTGTACTGGACTCCGGACAAAATTGAATGATTATTTCATTTCTGTCAACATCAGTTTTTGTTGAATATTCAGGTTGGAATTGTGGGTGACTGTCTAATTCTACCGCTATTTTTATATCTGAATTATATTTTCATGCTCTGTCTGGCCAACACTATACACTTTGTATTGGACTCCGGACAAAATTGAATGATTATTTCATTTCTGTCAACATCAGTTTTTGTTGAATATTCAGGTTGGAATTGTGGGTGACTGTCTAATTCTACCGCTATTTTTATATCTGAATTATATTTTTTGGTGACCTGTGATGTTATTAGATCATGCTACTCTTGTGAGAAATTCGAAATTTCATAAGAGGTCTGCATTCATTGAGGATATTGAATGTCTATATCCAGTCTGAACGAAGTCACTACAAACATTTATTGTACTATGAGCGTTTTTAAATATAATGCTTGAAAATGAAATACGGTTACGAATTTTTTGACCATGAATCTTTCAACGAAAGCGTTTTTCAAAAATACTCACAGTTCAAAATATTTTCAGATTAGGTCAAGGAATAACCCGTTAAGTGTCTGTAAATGCATACCTAACACCCTGTGTCTTTAGTACTTAAAACGTTTTCAACAGCTCTTCAAAATTAGAGAATCATCTATTTAGGTCATATGTTATTATTATAAGGATAAGTGTTCATTAGAAGAGCGACTGAACTTCAATTCGCAATTTTTAGGTCTTTTGCTTAGGCTTTCTTAACTGAAAAACGTTTCATCCTCTCAAATGCTCTTTCTTGCGTTCATCTGTCCATTTTATTACAGGTTGGCAAGATGAATTTTTATATTGAACTGTCGTAGATCTTTTTCGGCTGTTTTAAGCAAATCTGGAGTTCTGGAGGATATTTTGTAGTGTTTCATCCTAAGGACACGTGCATAAAACTTTGCTCAAACATTTTTTCATTTCATCTGTTACTATATTTGTCCTGTAAGGTCCTTTTATACAAATGACGTTTCTAATGATTGACCCATAAACTTTTCTGATAATTTATCGTTATTCCTTCTGAGAATTTTTTTTTTCTTACAATTCTTGAATGACCTTGAATAACTATTGTTTCAGCTGCATTGATTGCTTCTGGAAAAATCGTTGTTTTATAATGCCTTAATTTTGTGCCTGCTGAAATCACTTTTTATTATTGAATTCAATGGACGATGAATCAACTCTATGATAGTTCATATTCAAATGAGAGGTAATAAGAATTACTTGTCTAAAACTCATTGACTGAACAATTTTTATTGTTTAATTATCAAGAATGATAATGTCGTAAAAGGCGAAACTAGTCGAATAAAAAATCGTTCAGTCAATGATTTTTAGACAAGTAATTCTTATTACCTCTAATTTACTCTTTATAACAGAACGACCATATACGCATTGTGGGTCTTTTGGAGCTTGTTAATTTAATCGTTAGCTCTTTCTGATAGGTATTTAGTCGAATTTGACCATGCTGTCGTTCCATGTATTTGGTCTTATCATAACAGATTTGTAGTCCGGTTTTCTGCTCAATTCCATGTAGTTTCTCCATTCGAAAATATTTTCAGTTCTGTGATCTGTTGTCTGTATATATATATATATATATATATATATATATATATATATATATATATATATATATATTTATATATATATATATATATATATATATATATATATATATATATATATATATATATATATATATATATATATATATTTTATATATATATATATATATATATATATATATATATATATATATATATATATATATACATTTTTATGTTATTTAAGAGTCTTTAGGATACTATTTATAATAGTTTGTGAGGGTTTATTGACTCAGTATTTGCAGTGGTACCCTTTTCTCTTCACCAAACTCTCGCAATCTACTTTATTCCTTCTTCAGGGTTCTAAAATATATAAAACAACCTCTAACAACATTTACAACACAATATACACTGTTTGCTTACATGAGAGTTGAGGTTTAAATCATCATACTATTTAACAGAAATAACATAAACGTAATTTGCTAAATTCATCTAATTTTATCATTAATGATTTTATCTGAATATCTAGTTTCAATATAATATTCTAGGTTGAAGGTCTATATTCGTATCACGTATCGTCCGATCTCAGTTGTTTCCTTTCTTTTTTTTGATCGTGTTTCCTTTCTTGCTACATATCCAGTAAGTTGCTATATATGTTACTCAAGTTTTATTTAAGTGTGTCTTTTTTTCTATTTATAGAATTTTCATCTTTTCTCATTTTCATCATCTCATGTATAAGTCTTTCGTGATAGTTACGTTCAGTTTTTAGGATTTGTACATCGTCGTAGTTTGCTCTATGGTCGAAGTTTGTTATATGTGTTACTAGGGAACATCTATCTTCTCCATTTTTTATATCTGATTTATGGTGAGCTATCCTATTTTTCAACCATTGTGATCTCTGTCCTATGTATACTTTATCACAGTTTTTGCAATTTATTTCATATATTATATCACATTTCAATGGTTTTGGGATTGGATTTTTGAGTGTACCTTATAACACTTTAACTGTTTTCTGATTGTATATTTCAATATTTACATTTTCTTCTTTGAATAAATTTTGAATTTTTTTTGTTGAGATATTTATATTTGGTATGGACGTAATTTTCATAATATTTATTAACTCTGGTTTTTGCAAATTTTATATATATATATATATATATATATATATATATATATATATATATATATATATATATATATATATATATATATATATATATATCGATTCAAAGATAAATAAAAATAATGCCTCTGAATATGATTATTGCAACATTATGTTATTCAGTATAACATTCAACGTATATTAGTCAACATTTATGAAAAAGATCCAGAAATGCATCCTCGGACGCTGAATTATTTCTGAGCTTCATTGAGGATCTCTTGATTTTTTGTTTTTGAATGAGTTACCTCAGGATATTGATGCTGAAATATTTGCATTAATATTCCATGACACTTCGTTACTTGTTGTATTAACTTGATATAACCGTTTGGCTCGAGTTTTATTGGGGTTCTTTTATTGGGGTTTCGAGTTTTATTGGGGTTATTTGGGGTATCAGTAGATAAAACACCTATTAACCATTTCATTTGATATTAAATTAAATTAAACTCTTGGCTTGATGTTTCACGATTTTATTTGACAATATGAAATTGTCTGACATGAAACATGTTGAACATGTTTCGAGCGTGAGCTCATTTTCTAGACTGAGTTGAGTTTCGAGCTCACGCTTGAAACATTTTGACAAATTCATATTGTTAAATAAAATCGTGAAACATTAAGTCAAGAGTTTGATTTAATTTAATATTTAATTATGTTTCATCAAGAGTAAAGCGGGAATTCAAGCTCAGTCATTATTTCATTTGGTACTTTTATTCATTTGATCGATTAAAAATCGTTTGAGACAATTTTCATTCGAAATGTCGTGAAGCAGTAAATGAGTGGAAGATATTCGAGAGATTAAAAAATGTTGAAAAAATCGAATTGAAGTCGCCTGAAATTACACTTAATTACAAAGATATGTTCAAAGTGGCTTACGTGTTCGCTTGAAGTTGATCAAAAACAACAAGGTGTCAACGAATCAAAGTGCTGTTTGTAGTTGTTTGAGCAAAATAAATAGGTTTGTTTGCTTTGATACGAAGCAATGGAAAATGTGAATCAAAGAGATCGTCATAGGAGTGGACAGTAGCCGTCCAAAGTGACATAGACTTCAGTATTTTCAAATGCGGATGGAATTTCGCGTTGTTAGATCGACTGAGCGGAGGAAATGTGATGTTTTATAGAATGATACGCGGTGTTACATGTTTTTTCGATTTCCTCTATACTTATCGTATATTGACATCTTACTCCCATAAAACTCCCAAGGATCTTTCTGCACAAATGTTCTCAACAAACACACAAATTATTATTTCGAAGTGAATATTTAATGCATTTCGTACGAGTAACCACACAGCGTTATTTGAAACCCATTCTGGGAATCATCAGTGCCATGTATCCAACCAATTAAGTTGCGAGGCCCCTTCCGAAAGCACCAGAACTATGTATCTTTGAAAGCAGAAAGAAATCGAGTATTTATAATGACGCGTCTTCCTCTGTCGAAGAAACGAGATATACTCTCTTTACGAAATGTAGTAGTAAATTTGGTGACACAACTCTAAAGCGTACTTTCTTGCAAAGATGGCAGGCAAGTGTAAAGATTTCATCTGAACACCTCAGGGATTTCTGTAAAAAAGCCTAATGTTGTCAGGAGGAGGAATCTAGAATTCTAGAGACAGTTTATACGTCTTTTCATCGATAGGGGAAGCTCACTTGAATAGTTCACGAACTAATGTTTTCCTCATTCGGATATTGGACCTCGGAGTGTTTTGAAAGTCATCGATTCTTGATTGATTCTTTGAATAAGATTGATGATTCCTAATAACTATCGTAGTATCATTCAACAAGTTCGATGTTTTTTGGGAACGCACTTGATATTAGATCTCGAAAGTGATAGGTTCGTTCTCGTTGAATACATTTGTGTAGACACCTTTCTGAGAGTTTTCAGGACTAAATATGAATGATTCCTGAATCTCGGGATATATATATATATATATATATATATATATATATATATATATATATATATATATATATATATATATATATATATATATATATATATATATATATATATATATATATATATATATATATATATATATATATATATATATATATATATATATATATATATAAGGAAATGAAATTTTTTGTGCTTATGGCACTGAATGAAATATTTAAGAAAATGAACACTAGAACATTCATTCGAAAAATATAAATCAATCGAGAGAATGTTATAGTAGATATAACTAGATATGTGAACGTGTACGATGTGATGCCCCCATCATCTTTCAAGGGATAAATGTTAGAGAAATATTGAAATCGATGCCACACCTGATGGAAGTTGGAGACATATATGTTTCGTTCTGCAAAGAACTCGTCAGTCGCACCACGTCCATCGAAGTGAGGCAACGATTTCAACCCCCAAGCATCTTCTTGTGACTCCAAGTGGAAGACCGTAGAGTTATAAATACTCCACAATTCCATCTATGGGAATCAGTAGAAAACAACACTCAGACTATAGACACACCAAGCATCGAAATTTCACTTACCTTATATACCCGTAGGTATCTACTAAATTGCAATGTCTATTTGACAAATATCATCGAACGATGTTTTCAAGTGTCAATAGGTTGCGTTAGTAGTAAATTAGAAATTTCTCGCACTTCCATCAGATGTGGCATCGATTTCAATATTTCTCTAACATCCATCCCATGAAGGATGGTGGATGGATCTCACATATCTAGCTCTACTATAACATTCTCTTGATTAATTTATATTTTCCGAATGAATGTTCTAGTGTTCATTTTCTTAAACATTTCATTCAGTGCCATAATAAGCACAAAATATTTAATTTCCTCAAAAATATCGCCGAATAGGCCCATGAAATACAGGAATAAACGCGACCGTACTACTAACGCAACCTACTGACATTTGAAAACATCGTTCGATGATATTTGTCAAATAAACATTGCAATTTAGTAGATACCTACGGGTATAGAAGGTATGTGAAATTTCGATGCTTGGTGTGTCTTTAGTCTGAGAGGTGTTTTCTACTGATTCCCATAGATGGAATTGTGGAGTATTCATAACTCTACGGTCTTCCACTTGGAGTCACAAGAAGATGCTTGGGGGTGGAAATCGTTGCCTCACTTCGATGGACGTGGTGCGACTGACGAGTTCCTTGCAGAATGAAACATATATGTCTCGCACTTCCATTAGGTGTGGTATCGATTTCAATATTTCTCTGACATTTATCCCTTGAAGGATGATGGAGGCATCACATCGTACACGTTCATATATCTAGCTCTACTATAACATTCTCTTGATTAATTTATATTTTTCGAATGAATGTTCTAGTGATCATTTTCTTATATATATATATATATATATATATATATATATATATATATATATATATATATATATATATATATATTTTTTTCATTGCATTTATTTGGAGCCTAGCCAGTTATCTGTATTAGTACACTAAGCAGAATGAAAATTGAATCTCTATTGGAGCTATGAATTACAAACCCAGATTTCTAATTAACACGGTTTGATAATCAGAGGCGTTGACTCCGTATAGTGCTTGTCGAAATACTTGAGTCGTAAATACGTCAAATAGCAATGGCACCTATATATATAACGTTTCATGGAGGCATATAACTGACCAATCCGAATTAACGATCTCTTGCGGTCTAATTTACAGTACATCGTAGAATCGTAGCAGACGTTTGTTAATCATGCAAGCGACGGTGTAGTATCGGTTCGTAGCTAATGGAATCATTCTGGAATTTATATCAGTCAACAATGCTATTTGGTAGTAGATCCTAAGTAGCGACAACCGGTCAATTCACTAGGACAACAAAAATGAATGATGAAACTGTTTTTTGTTTCAGCACCAGCAAACATCAACGAAATCCTCATCATTCCCAATTCTCAGCGTAAACAATGGATTTATAAATGTCTAAGAGGATGCACATGTGGTTTTATTGACCAACATTATATGTGTTCGAAAAAAGTTATCTCTACTGGAAGAAAGATTCCTTCTTGATGGAAAATAAATTTTTTTGAATTGATTTGGTAATGCGTCAGTAGCATGTGAAGAACCAGAATAATGGATGTTTGCTCAGATAAGTAGGCCCCAAAAAAGGCCCATCAAAATTTCATTCAGAATAATTATACACGGCTGAATATGGATAAAATTTAATTAAAGAAAATTCTCGTCATGTTTGAGAATTTAATCTTGAAATACTTTCTCTCGCATCTTTAAACCAAGTAACATGTCATATTCATGTGACATTCGGTTTTCCTAGATAAAAAACGATTTTGAATCCTATAATGCTGAAGTTTTATCTGTAATGTAATGACCCACAGGCATTTGAGTTTCAGCTGATGCGGTTATATTGTTAATGTTAGAATTGTTGATTATGTTGAAAATGTTAATTTTCATGAATGTATTGAAAAATGAAATTATAACATGAGTCAACTTGTTTCGACGGTCATGTACAGAAACAGAACATAGCAACTATACATCTATAAGTTAGAGGTGAAAAGCGGTGTTTGTTGAAATTCTCTTCGTTCGTTAACTACGTTCGTTAGGAGCTGCTGATTTATGTCGCTTCTGAAAGGTCTGAAGGTTTGACATTGTTACCTACGTGCAATCATTTATTTTTCTTTTAGTCTATGAAATGATTGGAAATAATGCAATGTTCTGAGACAACTGTTTCCAAAATTGCGTATCAGAATTACAACCTAAAGGTAATTCGGCTGGGCAAACAATGAATCGGTTTCTTGCTTTTGCAGTTAGTAGTTTATTGGAAGAATTGAAAGTCATTGGCACTGGCGTGAGAGATTGTGAAATGTATGGCTACCTAATTTCGTAAAACAAGCTTTGAATATGGACATACGTTCAGAAAGATCTTTTCTTTCTTCAACTTTTTGCTGATGATACTCAGCTCATCTATTCTTTTAGTCCCCATCAGATTGATGAAGCTTCTTAGCATATTAATGAAGACTTGTCCGCCTTGAAGAGTTTCTGTGATAGCCATTATTTACGATTGAATCCATCTAAGTGTAATAACCTTGTCTTCGGTTCGGGTCTTCACATTGAACTGGACATGAATTTGTCTATTGGGACTGCGCCCCTGAGTGGTGCAAAAAGAAGTGCAGAACATTTAGGAATAATTTTCGACTGCCGTCTTCGTTTCGAAGAGCATGTGGGATTGTCGATAAGAAAATCATATTTGGTTCTTAGACAGCTTTATAGATCTCGACACTTCTTAAGCTTGGCTCTGAGGAAAAATCTTTGTGAGAGCCTCGTCTTGTCGATTTTGAATTATGGTTTGATCCTCTACTACCCTTGCATCTACGCACTTACTAGGCGTAGGTTGCAGATAATTATTAATTCCTGTTGTAGGTTCATATATGGACTTCGTAAGTATACAAGAGTATCGTCTTATATCAAGGAAGTTGCTTGGTTGAAGTTGGAAAATCTATTTCGCTATCATTTGGGGTCGGCCGTTTTTCGTATTCTCTCATCTTCTTCTCCTCCTTACCTCAAAAATAAATTGGTTTATAGAGGCGAGATGCACACCCGCGATCTAAGACATCCTTACACTCTGGCTTTGACGACGCGTTTTGATCGGTCAGGCTTCCGTAAATGTTTCTCCTTCAATGCTGTTCACGTCTACAATTCCATTCCGTTAGACGTTAAAACTGGAGGCTTGGCTAGGTTTAAGCGTATGTATAAGGCATTTCTTCTCAGCAATCAGAGTTGATTCTTGCATCCATTGAAGTTGTAAAAAAAAATTTTTTTTTATCATTATTTTCTGTTTGGAATTTAGTTTCTGTTATTTTATTTAATTATAATGTTATGTTTTGTTTCTCTTTGAACATATTGTTTCTGTGATTAATTTTCGCTTCCTTCTGCTATCAATTTGTTATCCATTTCATGTATTATTTTTATATATAGAGGTTAAGTGGAGTAGCTTTTAGCTAGACTTCGCCTCTATTTTCGTACAATTTGGCAATAAAGGCAATTTATTATTATTATTATTATTATTATTATAAGAATTTGATATAGTGTTTTTAAGAAGATTACCGAAATAATTAACGAATCTGAATTGATTCACAACTGAATAACGCTGCAGAAAAAATCTTAATGGAATGATCGAAAAGTTTCTACGGAAACTCGCCGGGTGAAATAATTAACAAATTATGAACGTATGATCAAAGCCAGTTATATATTTCCTACAGTTTTAAAAGCGATGGTGAAGGTCAAATGAATATAAAAAAAGTGTCTAGAATTTTATTCTTTTCAGTAGTTCTCACCTGCTCTATTGAAACAAATGTGTTGTTCAGATGAATAAAAAATAACTAATTGAAAAAATATTTTGCATATTATTTATGTGCATGATGTAATGCATATTTTTAGTGTAGTAAAAGCCTTTTCAACAAAGTACCGTTTTGAGTCAAAAAATGACCACCTTAATCACAAATGCACTAACCAATTAAATCACAAATTAGAAATCAATTGCGTAAACAATATCTGAAGAAAATTTAGTAATAAGCCATCATGAATATATTCGTAACTGAAACGGTGTTGACTGAAAGGTAATGGAGATGAGTCAACAACCCATCAAAGCGAGGACGGCGACACGGCTTTATCAGGATACTCTAAATATGTTCAACCATTTTCGGAAGAAGAAATTCTTCGAACTGAGGCGGTGCTTAAAACCGCAACGAGTAATCCGGGTATGCAACTTAAAATGCAGTGACTTGCCAATTGATGTTGCAGACACTCAACAATCTCAATACGTAAATATCTCAAATATCGATAGAAAATACAGTCGCGGTAGGTTTGAGCAACATAGTGGGAATGCTCCGTATTCCAATAATTGTCTTTTTAAACTGAAAACTTAAATTTGAATATTTAATTTTCAATCCTATATGAAAAAACAAAATAAGATAATTTCATAATCCTTGGTTATGAAAGTCGCCACTGAATTTTAATGAAATATTCACTGAAAAATCAAAATTTTAATAATCAAAATAAATCGAACATTTTTCCTCATAATGAGTTACGATATTATTTTCGTAGAATTTTTATCTTGAAAAGTTTTCTCATGTGGATATTTCCTATTTAAAGAAATAGGATAGAGCTGTTTCTGAAGACTTTCAACAAAGAAGACATTGACGTATGTGTACCCATATCGATTGCAATTTTGCAAGTTTTTTAGGGGTGCTGATTTGAAGACTATCCGTTATATATAGTGCTCTCAATTCTTCTCTTTTTAGTTATAACGTATCTTCAGATGGGATGTATTTGTTAGGAAGCAAGGTGGAGAAAGTCTTGTCTACTGTTTTCATCAGGTATAATAATCATGATTTCGATTTGAGATGATTGCATTCTCTGAGGCGTTTATGTATAAGTTTTTGAGTAAACATACTTCACTCAAACACATATAAGTTTTTGAGTGAAATCTAAAAGCATTATACTTATGAACACTAGCGAAAATCTGATTCAACGGCTTTAAGTAAAGTGGTAATTGAATATTGTTTTCATATATAATATTCATTTTTCCTTTCGTGAGAACTTTCTTCTGTGTGAATATTTTTATTCGAGATGGTTGTCCATTCTGTCTATTCTCAGCAATAACAAACAGAAAAAATTTGAAAAAATATGTTTAGGTAAAGTTTCACAATAGATTGTAGCTTCTTTGTAATTTTGAGATGAGTGATTTTCTCTGATTAGCAGTACTTATTTGACCCTTCAGCTTTTCTTATATACCAGAGAAAATAGTGGCTCAGAATGCCCTTCGAAAGTAATTAGTAATCAGTATGACTAAACTCCTGAAAAATAATACATTACTCATATTCACTCATATACATTTGAATTTCATGAAAATTTTTGCATGTGAAGAAGGGTGTTTTTTTTAAGGTATAGAATTTTAAATTGCAATAAAACAACGATGGATCATTCGATTGGCAAGAATTTTTTAGAATTTCGAAAAATAATCTTGTGGCATTACATTTTAAATATGATTTCTGGCATATGGCCGCCACGGCTGGCTCGGATGTAGTCCAATCTGGACATCCAATTTTCGATGACTTTTTCCAACATTTGTGGCCGTATCGGCAATAACACGGCGAATATTGTCTTCCGAATGGTCAAGCGTTTTTGGATTATCCGCATAGATCAATGACTTTACATAGCCTCTCAGAAAGTAGTCTAAGGGTGTTAAATCACAAGATCTTGGAGGCCAATTCACAGTCCAAAACGTGAAATTAGGCGGTGACCAAACGTATCTTTCAATAAATCGATTGTGGCACGAGCTGTGTGACATGTTGCGCGGTCTTGTTGAAACCATAGCTCCTGGACATCATGGTTGTTCAATTCAGGAATGAAAAAGTTAGTAATCATGGTTCTATACCGATCACCGTTGACTGTAACGTTCTGGCCATTATCGTTTTTGAAGAAATACGGACCAATGATTCCACCAGCCTATAAAGTGCACCAAGCAGTAAGTTCTTCTGGATGTAACGGTGTTTTGACATACACTTGAGGATTATCTTCACTCCAAATACGGCAGTTTTGTTTGTTGAAGTAGCCATTCAATCAGAAGTGCATAAAACATAAAATGGATGTAGTGCGCGATAAGTATTCCGCACTGAACCATTATTTTCAAAAAAATTGCAATATTTGCAAGCGTTGTTCAGGCGTGAGTCTATTCATGATGAATTGCCAAACCCAACTGAGAATAAATCAGTTCTCGGCTGTTAAATCGGTCGCCATCTTCAACAGTAATGGCAACTTAAAGTTCTGTACCTCTAAAAAAAAACACCCGTTATAATCATATGTACCTACATAAATTGGGTTCAAATGTACAAATCCAGATAACTTATAAAATTTATTTTCAACTTTGAATTTGTTTGGTGCTATAAAAGGATTATTATTCTGTATTGATTCTTTTGTGTTGCTTACTGTTATTCGATAAATTCATATATCATGGACAAATGAAGTTTAAAATATCATCCGCGAAGTTTGACAATCCCTTTGAATGAAGTTAAACATCCTCAGTAAATAAAAACAAATTCCTCTCTGTAAAATTTGACGAAATTATTCATTTCTTGCTAGTGAAAGAATGTGTTTGTAACTAATGGAAACAGGAGAATATATATTGGGAATGGGAATATTCAGAAGGAAAATGTGATCGTCAAATTATATGACGGAAAAGTGTCGACATGGTGGAAAGTGGGGATGTATCGGAACTATTAACGGACTGACAAGGCTTTCCACTTCAGCTGCTGACTCGAAATGTTCCCTCTTCTCACGCTCAGAGAGCTTTAAAACTCTACTCAGTGAAAAGTATAGATTTCCAGCAATTAGAGTCAATTTAAGTGGACACTGTCACTCGTGGAGGATGTCCGTTGATGGGACGTTTAGATGATGCCAAGCGTATTTAACGTGAACACTAGAGAAATAATGACAAATACATCGAATTTTTTTCTGTTCAAGAAGGCATTATGCAGGCTTGAAGAAAATATTTCACTGAAATCTTATGAAAGTTTTCACTTATGTTGAAACACAATAACTGTTTATAAATTTTTAAAGCGTTTCGACATTTTTGTTCAGTCATTTTTATGAGATTTCATACGTAATTTATAAATTCGCCATCTTCACGAATAATGAGAAGGAACTTAGTATAAAATCACATCACGGAAGAATGAAAATTCTGCAGCTCCCGCTTAAACGCACAAGTACTTTCAGACTTTATGGATTTCAAAAATACCAAATCACAAAGGGGAAAAGAAATTAATTATTGAAAATTTTTATTTAATAGTGCTGGCTTTTACTTGATGTAAATCCATTATAATTGAATATAAACTTGAATTCAAACACTTGAACAAATTCTTTGATTTACACTTTATTGACTACATAGCATGAGGAAATCATTATTCTGTTAGCATCTGAAGAAGTCGTTTGTAACGACGAAACGCGTCCTGCTATGTAGTCAATAAAGTGTAAATCATATAGTTTATATTTCTTGAAAATTATCGCATACCGAAAAGGACAAGAGCATACTTTAACAATAAGGGATGCAGAAATGTTTGATTTTTTCAATGTGAATGTGAGCTTAATTTTGGTATTACTTCGAGAATAGAAGATATCTGAAGGCACTAATAACTATTCTAAATGGAAGGTTAAGAGTTATTGTGGAAAACATACCTCAATCAGAACCTTCACCCAACTTAAAAATGCACACGTAATCCCAGTTAGGCATTTCTACATGATCGGTAAGAAAGATAACCCTATGTGTGCTTGAGAAGAGGTTCATTAGATTATTTAATTTTGAATTGCACCAATATTAGACATACGTCGAATATGCCTATAGAATAATGCCTTTTCTCTCGACTTTCTTATTTTGTTGGCATTTAAGAACATAAAAGTATATCTATGTTCACACAAAATTTATCGAATTGAAACTATAATCTGTAATTGAATAAAATGCCGTTTTTTGTCGTAGTTATGTTGAGTTCAGTTTGTTTATAATGATTTCAAATTGCCTTAGAAAAGAATCTTTTGAAGTATTGTGTCTGCGTTAGAAAAAGGTTAAATTGTTCTCATATGTTCACACAAAATTGTCATAATCATATAAAACTTTTTACAAGAATTATGGCTTAATTCCCTGTGTGTCCTTTATTCATTGGACATCTATTATGATTAATTTGGGAAAAAAATTATCGAAAAGAAATGAAAAATTATTGCTCTTTTCGAATATATCGAATATTTATGTTGCAATGATGAAGAAAGAATTTCTCAAATTAACATCTTGTCCTGAATGAGCCCATAGGAAAAAGAGATCCTTCAAAAAATCAATATATAAAATGTTTTTATAATATAATCGTATAACGATAAGAAACCTTTTGGAAAAACAAATTTCAGATATCCTAGGTGGTTTACTTCTTATGAATTCCAATTCAAAGTTTTCTGTGAATCTGAAGTACTTGCTAGAAATCATTCATTGAATTCAATATCATTAGGTTTTCACCGAACACTATCAGGATTATGAGGGAAATGGAGAAATTTCATAGGAATTGAAAGAAATATAACAATATTCTGGATTATAATAACTTTTAGAATACTTGAAATGATTATAGGCATTATATACAATCAACCGAAAATAATATGATAAATAATCCTGAGCATTTCTGGTCTTTTCTATCAATAAAAAATCTAATAAGTCAATGCCAGCTGACATGCATCTGGAAGATAAGGTGGCTACTAACAATCATTCGATTTCCAATCTCTTTTCTGATCACTTCAATAATGTATTTGAACTGTCGACCACCACTTTCTCGGTAATGTTGACTGATGGCCCATATAATTTCAACATAACACATATTAAAAAAGCGGAGTGCTTAGAGGCCGTTGAAAATTTAGTGGTCGACAAGGGCCCAGATCCGGGTGGTATACCACCAATATTTCAAATAAACTTCATTTCATCCATCCTCACACCGTTCCATATGATCTTCAATAAATATTTAATTGAGGAGAAGTTCCCCTCAAGATGAAAAGTTGCACAGGTTGTTCCGATGCACGAGTCAGTCAATAAAAGCGACGTAAAAAATATAGACCTATTTCACTGTTATGCCATATGTGTAAGATGTTTGAGTCCATAATCACCAAAAATCTGTTTTTTCAAATTAAAATCGATCTGATTCCATGTCCACATGGATTTTTCTCTGGTCTGTTCTTTCTGTTGTGTCTAACTTGGTGCCTTTCGTGCAGCGGATATTAAAGAATTTCGAGGAAGGGACATCTGTATGTGTAGTATACACTGACTTCTCCAAGGCTTTTGATAGAGTCCACCGCCCAACACTCAAAATAAAACTGGAAAATTTCGGGGTGCATGGGAATCTCGCTTCATATTTGGACGACCGAGGACAGTTTGTGTTTGTGAATGGTTCCAGATCAAAATCCTTACCGGTAACATCAGGCGTACCGCAGGGATCACATCTTGGTAAGCTTTTTTTTGTTATATTTCTGAATGATATCGGCGAATGTTTTAGATATACCGATATAGATCTTTATACAGATGATCTCAAAATATTGAAGCAGATAAAATCCTTCAACGATTATTCTCTTTTACAGTCCGATCTTAATGCATTTTCTGACTACTGCAGACTCAATTAGTTGTAGATGAACTTGAACAAATGTATCATATTCTTTTTTCCAGAAGTGAAATCCTATATCTTTCAACTTGACGTTGTCAGGTTTGACTGAAGGCAGTTCAGTAAATGATTTGGTTGTTGATCTTGATAAGAAACTAACCTTTGAATTGCATATTGAAGAAATCGTCCAACTTGCTCGAAGAAATCTGGGTTTCATATTACGAATGAGTAAGCATTTTGGTTGATGTGAGTCTGTTATTCCTTTCTATAATTCTATTGTGAGATCAAAGTTAGAGTACACGTCGGTCGCCTGGAATCCAAATTATGATAAATACAGGAATAGAATAGAAAATGTTCAACTGAAGTTCATTAATGCTCTTAATTTCCGTTTTAACAGGTACCGTCATGGATTCTCATATCTATGAGAAATTTCAATCCTGTGAAATTTTATAGGTTGGAATGTTTGAGTTTAAGACGTGAGTACTTCGATATATATTTCTCCCACAAATTACTCAACAACTTAATAGAATCTACTGCATCTACGAGCCTGTTAATTTTTGATTGCTCCCCACAGGTAGTTAGATTTAATAAAATACTGATTGAATTGTACTATTTTATCAACAAATTATATGTTTAATTCACCCATCCATAGATCTTTTGATAGGCTAAACTTAATCAGTATAGAGACCAATATTTTCTCTCCGTGTTTCATAGCTTTCAAGAGACATTTGAAAAGTGTTTATTTAAAGGAAGAAGTAGGTTAATTATCAGTTTTTATAGTTATCCTTTTATGATGTATTTCTTCGATCTTTTTCAGTAGAATCAATTTTTTTGTGTTGTAGAAGAAATGATTCAAATCAATGTATCAAAAACCTTATTTCTAGATGTATAAAAAATGTATATGAGGTATACATATTAGTATATACATTTTAGTTTATAGACAATTAACATTGGTAATATGTGCTCATCTATTATAGGACAGTTTCAAACTGTCTGTTGAGTAAGTCCTTTTATGTAAAATGAATAATATATATATATATATATATATATATATATATATATATATATATATATATATATATATATATATATATATATATATATATATATATATATATATCTATATATCTATATATATATATATATATATATATATATATATATATATATATATATATATATATATATATATATATATATATATATATATATATATATATAGATTTCATCAAGTTCCTCAGTGAAGGAATCAAATGAAATTTAATCAGTTTCACCTCAAGCCTTTGGTCTCATCCATTCTTTCATCATCCACAAAATTCATTTTCGCAACATAAAATAGCACCCCTTAAACCAAATGAACTTCCTTCATTAACCATGAATTTGACAGTGAAGGATAGTGAGAATCTGAATGAATAATTAGAGCTCCTTTTTCGAGGCACAAAAGATTGAAAGGCAATTAAAATTCGCGTCTGTAGATAAGACGGTCGGTTTCCTGACGATTTCTACCGATTATTCGGAGTTAATTAGTAAGCACTTTGAAGTTTAATTGAAAATCAACATTCAGAATCTTCATATCTGTCATCCGGGAATATTCTCAATAAATTTCTATGAAATAGAGGGATATATATTTTCGATAAAGTTGATCTAATATGTTGATAAAGCCTAAAATTGAAAATTCGAAGAGAATTTTAAATCTCAAATGTAGAGAATGAATCAATAAAACCAAACATCAAGATTTCTAGTCGAAAATTGAGTGTGAATGATGTCTATTATTTATTGACATAATATTAATAATAATTTTGAATTCAATTTTAATATTTCTTAGTACATATTTTACAAAAACAACAATTTGACAAAATAGTCAAATTTTGAAAAAAAATAGGCAAAAACTCAAAGTATTGGTCACATGAATTTACCAAAACAATGCTTAAAAATTTACCAAAGAAATGAAGCATTGAAATCTGGCACCTATAGGAGAAGTATTAAATAATGGTGAGGATAATCATAATATAGATCAACAAATCAAAACTATTGATCGAAAAAAGGAACACGTTTTGCAAAAATATTATTTTCGTACTTTTTTCATTTATTTTTATGTTTGATTTCGAGTATGTGATCTGATTGATTATTGTAGATCTTCGCGCCGTTCAACAACGTGCTGTCTTGGATATGCTTCAATCGAAATTATAGTGGACGAATCTATATTTCAGAAGGCCTGTGTACTTCATAAGACTGGACTTCATCAGCCATGGCCTAAGAACCTTAGTGGATTCAAACGCAATTGCAGAAACGAATAATTGCTCTTGAAGAACTTTCGACAAAAAGTGCACCTTGATACACCAAACATGGATCTGATGATACTCTTATACGTCACAAATGAAGTCTCGAAGTGGATTGAAATGCCACATGCCTAGAATTAGTTATGCTGTCAACAGGTTAGACAAATTTCAAATCTGTTTGATATTGATTTAGTCCAATCATCCTTCAATTCATCTATAGAATAAATGAAATGGGACACGTAGTATTTCCTCAGGGCACTCCAGTACACAATACTGCCTTGTGGTACTCCAGTACATAATACTGCTTTTTCTGAGAGTACACGTCAATCTCGATCCAGAACATGAATTACTTAAGTTTTATCGAAGAGATAAAAAAAGGAAAGAATGAACTATCCAGCTCAGAGGGAAACCACATACACCTATTTGTTTCAGCTTCCAGATAATCATTTGAATGTAATAGGTGTCGAAAGCACGACTTTCCTCCATGCTACCCGATACCTCATCAGACAAGGATGAAATCGCGTCTTGTGTCGATTTGCCACCTAAAATCGAATTGCTTGCTTTTAGATATAAAAATCCATCTCCATCTTTAGGCAAAGCTTTCACAAATTTTTTTCAGGCCAAGCTTTATGTGCAACGGTGGTAAAAGTATGTCATCAGGGTTCACTAGAGGATCATTATCAACATTTTTATGGCCTGGAGTTTGTGATTCACGCTTGGGCCACACTTTCTTTGTATAGTGACTTTTTCTGTCTCTACTCTCCCATTCACAGATAAAACTGCAAAATTTCGTATAACCAAACTGTAGTCAAAGTAAAAGTGTAATGACTTTAAAATCACCACAAATTTTCCAAGCGTGTTTACTGTAATCAATTTTTTCAAGTATAAATCTCATATTTTCGTAAGTCCCTTTCATATTAGAACCATGAGCAATCGGCACTGAGGGAAGTCTGTTTCCGTACTGCAGTAACACTGCTTTCAAACTAGTTTGTGAAGAGTCAATAAACAGTCGCCAGTGACTTGGATCATATTCGAAATTTGATAAATTCATCACAACAGGCACGTTATTACAATAGACTAAATCACCTGTTGCAGAAAAGTAAGGTTTTATTTCCTCGTCACGACGTCGAAAATAAGAAATCTTTGTATCACGAGAAAGTTAATTCCAGTCGTTTAATCTAGACCCCAATAGCTCAGCCTGTTTTTAAGACAGATTCAAATCACGTACTGAATCGTTTAAATCATGTTGTGTGAATAAGTGCGGTTCTTTTGAAGTTCACGGTTCATAACTTGGGTCACTATCTTCAGATACCTTATTATGATGACTGAGAACAAATTCTGGACTAGAATTCTCACTTTCTGATTGATTTGGAGGCATCGGCACAGGCAGGATTGGTCTCTTGGCCGAAGACAAGTTTGGATACTGGATAGTGTGTTTGGATTTGGTAGTAATACCTTTTGTTTGAGTCAAACAAAAATAACAATCAGTTACATGATCCTTTGGTTCCGTCCAAATCATTGGTATAGCAAATGACAAATGTCTAGGTTCTTGTTTAGCCCAACCTAAAAGGATCCTCACACACGTTACACAACATTTACGTGGAACCCAGGATTTGTCTTGATTCCTCACAGGAAAACCAAAATAGTCTAAATAGCACTGTTCAATTAGTGATGTAAAATTTCGACGCTGAGATGTAAAAGTTAATTCTCCACATACATAACAAAAATTGTCCGGGTTGTTCAAACACTTTCGTGGCATATTTACGATCTAACTAATGTAAATAAAATGTAATTTAGAAAACACAATAGTTACACAGTCGACTAAATGCAGTTATGTAAACAAAGAAACGTATATGAGGTCAGAAATGAATATGCAGCTGTCATAAAAAAACTGGATGTGATAGAAACAAAACTGTTATATATTTTTGATGAAGGTACACCAACATAAATAAAAATCATAACAAAGTTCATGTGACAAAAACAGTGTTTACCAGTGTTATCAGTGAATGCACAGAGAATCTCTGTAAGCAATTCCTCAAGACTTTCGGGAATGTCACTATTTTTCACATATTTTGTATCCCTTCTTCATACAATGGTCTCAGAAGGGCAGTCTTCAACTCTGATAAGAAGTATTGCAATTCAAAGAAACCGTTTATCAGCTACTGCAAAACATATGTATCAACACTCTAAAAATGGAAACTCTCATTTCTTGTTAATTTTTTGTTGAAAATTGTAGCATTGTCAAAATTGTAAATTGAATTATTTTCACTGAATAGAAAGAAGTATGTACTAATAGAAGTACTGTACCTTTCGAAAACATTTCTGATTGTTTTTCAAATTTATAAAATTCATTTCATAGGAAAATCTGAGGGCAAACTGAGTATGGTATTATTGAAAGTTTCAAACTATTTCACAGAATATTGAGAAGATCGTATCAACTTGGAGAAAGTGAGTAATCTTTGAACAGTAGAGCAAACAAACGCCTCAGTACATTACCCAAAGGCCTTCCTACATCGAGTTATTTGGACTAATTTTCGAATTGTTCGAGCAGGGTAATTGTTGAAGACGAGTTAAAATGCACTGGAGTAGAACACCCTTTATTTTGGGGCACAGGTGGAGGGTTTCAAGATAAGGGAAAATTCCTTCTACTTCGCCTCTTCGCTTATCTGAATTCGTCATTGTAATTGAATAAAGTCCAATCTTCTTGGGTGTTTATTGCAATTCGCGTAAGATAAATTTCGCAAAGTGGAGCTATATATTAAAATGCAGCTGGCTCATCCAGGCAATCTGGTCCTGTGGTTAATAACTAATGCATTGAAGCTATTTTCGGAGTTATCAGTTAACTACATCTTTGAAGTTAGTTTTCGTAATCAACATATTGAAATCTCTCGTAATCTCTCCTGAATTTTCTCAAATAGAATCGATTCATCTGAAAATAAAATGATGTCAAACTTGCTTTGACACTCTTGTTTTTGTTCGCGACTCAATGTACCACTTTTTGAGAATATTTGAATTTCACTTATCCAATTGAATTAATAACAATTTTCCAGGAGTTTTTCAGAACGAAACATAATATAATAAAACAATTGTTAAACAAAAATTTACACATATATATATAAAACTTAAATTATGAATACAGAGAAATAATTATCAATTCTCAAAAGGGGAAGTGAGATAACTGAATATCTTATCACGGTTAGTTCATAGCTCTCACGACTGATATTGAAACTTCAATTCAATATTAAATTTTGGTAAATTTTAATAGACTAACATAAACGTTACTAACATAGCACTTTTATATTTGATTATAAAGAAGAATACATAGTTTACTTAAATTTATAGTTGAAATTTCGTTTTTAAAAATGCTAGCTATCGGATATACAGCAGCTTAAGAAGATATACAGAACTTAAGCAGCAGAACTCGCAATGCAGCAAGTCAAAGATATAAAAGAGGAAGTCAAGCAACGCGAAACTCGGAATGAAGTTGAACGGAATCAATGGAATCGAAATTAACAATATGAAAAGGTTGCGTTAAACTCTTATCGACCTGCATTCAATTATAACGGTGAAATAGATCACAGTTCACAGCAAATTGTTGCTGGACCAATGAACGTTGTGTGTCAATATTGCAAGGCAAAGTTTCATTGTTATTGGTAAGAAAATACTACCAATGATGGGACAAAATATTGCGCGAAGAGTCAATTCAAATAGACGCTATTGGTACAGCCACCAGAGCCACTATATTTATTGGTTTCCAAGAATGGACTTAATTCTGAACTTTCTTTCTCTTTTTTGACTTATATCCAGCAAATATCTCATATAATTATTGATGAGATATATGGGACAAGTACTTTCTACGAAATTAGGAACATGCCGTTCAACTATAGAACAGACAAGTTATCACTTTCAATACATCAAACGTGTTAATATAGGAATTTTTAAAATTCAACGGATTTGAAATAACATGATGTATTGCAGTCCCTTCGTAAGTGAATGATTCCCTGGCTCCACACCATTAAATATTAAATATAAAAACAAATATTATAAATAAATATAAAACAGATAAATATTAAAAACAAGATAGTGTAGCGCAAATAGTAGAACATGTCTTTCCGGCTTTTCGAAAAATAATCAGAGGAAAATGAATGGGCGTACTAAGTTCGCCGGGTCAGCTAGTAAAAGATAAAATTAAATTTATTATTTATAACGTATTATTATGAACACTTGAGCTTATGATTCACACTTTTATTGAATTCATAGCTTGACGCGTTTCGTCGTTATTGATTTCTTCATACCCAAATAGAATACTCTTCTGACTGACAAAGTCATGCCATTTATTCAATAAAAAACTATATCAAAAGTTCAAGTGTTTGAATTTCATCTTATATTTAATTATAATGAATTTACACAAAGTGAACTCCAATACCACTCATTATCAACAAATAGCGTTTTTCAACTGTCCTGTTCCTTAGAATAGCCAAATGTACATTCTTTGAAATTAAAATGTTGAGGTTACGTTTTTTTCAAACGTTTGCTCAGTCCGAAGAAACCATTGTAACCTTGAAACATACGTCAGAATTTTCGAATGGAATTCGAATGAAAGAATCAGGTAATGGCTGTTAACATACAAACTTCTTCTGAAATATTTTCGTTACAATTTTTCTGATATTTCATTATACATTTTTCTCCTCCCATTTCACCAAAAAATCTCATAGCAAAAAATCGCTCTTAATTCATTATTGTCCGAGATTCTATAGGATATTTCATTATTTTTTAAAATACACAGATTATAACAGTTTCAAAATGTTGTGAAAGTTTTGATTGTGGTAAGAATTTATGTGAACGAACTTTTAATAGTTCTTATAAACAGAAACAAATTGGTTTCCTACAGAAATCCTTAAATCTAGAACAAGAGTTTTTGTTCTAGAAATTATCGAAACCAGCTATTCATTTTGAAAATTATATTTCTCTTGTAATCTATCTGATAGTTAAAGTAAATTGTATTCTTTCCAAAATAACGTGTATATCTAACGAAATCGGCATCAAACGTTCTGATTGATTGCAGAGGATGGAAATAAATTGAATTAATCTCACTTTTCGCGAAGATGGGAAAACACTATGCTATTAGGAAGAAATTGCTGAGGATAAAAAAGAAAATATAAATCTGCCTTTTCGCTCTCGCAGCACTGAACGTGAATTCTCTTTCATCGAATATTGCTGATCAACCTCGTGTCTCGGACGGATCCCAGCCGGTCTCGCTAACTATTTGCCTGAGGGTCCCATTGAAATTGAATTCCTGATATATACCTGCAACCATTCTTGTCAGTTTCTT
The DNA here is from genome assembly GCA_030704895.1 of Henosepilachna vigintioctopunctata. Taxonomy (NCBI): domain Eukaryota; kingdom Metazoa; phylum Arthropoda; class Insecta; order Coleoptera; family Coccinellidae; genus Henosepilachna; species Henosepilachna vigintioctopunctata. Next base: position 4,971,565 of record JARQZJ010000006.1, on the reverse strand, counting down.
CCTCCGCTTCACTTATATTTAATTCTACCAATTTTTGCCGCCAGACAATTCGAGTTAGAGGTGACTTCAGTTTACCCACCAAGCCTTGGAAAATTCGAGCATTCCATTCAAATATATACAGGGTGTGTTTTGTCAACCCATAAGTTCCGAATATTTTCTTCAGGAGGTAGGTTGTAACGTTCTTCAAATACCATACTCCAGTTAAATACAATTTTCACAAGTCCATCCAACATTCGAGATGATTCAAGAATTCAAATATTTTTCCGAAAGGAAAATGATTCCATACGTTGTCGTGAATTGAAGACTTTCAATTTCCTTTTGATTATATAATCTCTAAATGTTTTGATTGTGCTGGTAACCATTTTAGCCTCTTCCTTAAAAATTAGCTTTTATGATTTTTTCAGATGAATTCATGGAATCTTATGCGTATTATCAAGAAAAAACGTTGAAGAAATGCTAAATTCTACAATATTTCATTGTAGAATTGTGCTTTGTTTTCGTTTCAGTTCATCAATTCCCTTTCAGCCGAGGTTTTATTGAATCAATTTTTTTTTCAAATCCTTGAGGTTTAATTCATTTTTCGATTGTTGAGTTCATATAAATTTGGTTATCTCCTGTCAAGAAAAAATTATCATCAATGCTCAAGAAGAGATGCTTTTTGAGTCAAAGGAAATAATAATGAATATATGACATTTCATGGTGAAACTCCTTGCACAATGTGATACCATATAGGATAACGCGACTTCTTTATTTCCCTACTCGGCACGGAATCAACTATTTCATTTTGAACATCATAAAATTTTTCCATCGAACATTCTATATATATATATATATATATATATATATATATATATATATATATATATATATATATATATATATATATATATATATATATATATATATATATATATATATATATATATATATATATATATATATATATATATATATATAATGAGGTTTAAATGAAACACAATTCTCACAACTCCAAAATTTGGTTTAATTAGCTACCGGTTTCGCGAAGTATTATTCGCATCATCAGGCTTCAGAGGGAGTAGACCACATTGGTCAAGTATGAGTCATTCAATTTCCATCATGTCTGACATGTGAATTCGAGAAGTCTACAGTGAAAATTTACAGTTATTTATTTAGAATATTTATTGAGTCAATAATATAGTTATTCATTTAGAAAATTTATTAAGTATTTGTACTAGTCCATTGTTATTCAACAACATACGTGTAATTGACATGTCCTCATACTTGACCAATGTGGTCTACTCCCTCTGAAGCCTGATGATGCGAATAATACTTCGCGAAACCGGTAGCTAATTAAACCAAATTTTGGAGTTGTGAGAATTGTGTTTCATTTAACTCTCATTATAAAAATGAACTCACACAGGGATAATACCATTTCATATATATATATATATATATATATATATATATATATATATATATATATATATATATATATATATATATATATATATATATATATATATATATATATATATATATATATATATATATATATATATATATATATATATATATATATATATATATATATATATATATATTTCTTTGAAATTGATTATATTATATATTATATATATATATATATATATATATATATATATATATATATATATATATATATATATATATATATATATATATATATATATATATATATATATATATATGACGGTTATTCAAGAATTAGAGAAAGAGAAAATCAAAAACGAAAAATTCTCAGAAAGATTTACGGGTCAATCAATAGAAACGGCATTTGCATGGAAAGACCTCAGAATGAATTGTATCAAAAGACGAATACGGCAACGGAAGAAATCAGAAAACAACGATCAAAGTTCTATGGTTCTCTTCACATGTCTACAGAATGAAGCAGTCCAGAATACCGTTCAGAATAAGTTCAGTCGCTCTATATATATATTTAAGGTTCTCCTGATACAATTATATAGGTGAAACAGAACCAACAGTAGAATACTATATTCTACTCCTTGTTAGACTTATTTAATATACTCATTCAGTAAACTTTTCATTGTAAGAAATATGTCAAAAATTGTTTTTTTTTCTGATGTGGTATTGTGCTCGTCTTCATCTCTACTTGATAATAAATTCGACAAAATTGCTTGGACATTACTGTTGATAGCTTCTGCTGGTAGCTCCATTCCTTCGCGTTTTATAGAGGAATGTCTATATTGCCAACCTCTTTTTTAGACGTATTTGCATCATCAAGTAATGTCAGACGCTGCTATTGCAAAGAAATTCTCAGATGGTCGCCAAATTTCGAATTCAATTGGTCTTTTTTATCTAGTTTCAAGTTTCAATTTTTCATATGTGTTTGGTGTACTGTTTTCAATTTGTAATGTAGCCAGTGTATAAGTGTTGAGATACAAGTGTTATTGTCAAGCATATTTCTCCAAATCTCTTCGAAAGTTGTAGTATAATCAGTATTTGTTCAAGCAAAACCTCCGATTGAAATATCCTTTTTGAAAATTTCGAATAAAATTTGTGAGAGTATTTATTTTATAAAAATGAATCCTTGGAAAGTGATCACTATTAATAAATATCGACAAAAGTATTCATTAGTGGCGAACCTTCGTATAAATGAAAATCACAAGTATTTTGAATAATTCAATCAATATGTCAATGAATTTATTTTTTATTTTCATCTAGCCTGTTTAACGAAGGAATGAATATTTTTAATAAAAACAGAAAAACGTTGCTTTCTCTGTTTAAACACAAAGGTAATTGTAAAGAAGAGAGAAAAGTTCTTGAAAAGAGAAAATATATTGATGAAGTATTTGACTAGTAAATATGAAATCTGATTTTTTTCACCGCAATAACCTTTATGCAAAATTGCTTTATTTATGAAAACGTTCAGTTTGTACTATTTTTCAATATCAATCCCTCAATTTTCTTTGCTTTCTTAAACAAGTTCGCTAATTTCACATAGAAGTTGTAAATGACTGGAGTAGTGTGAACGAATAACTCAAGCTACCACTACAAGAAATAATTCTGGTAAGAAATAATGTGTAGACTAATGAGCTGTATCGCTACCAATTCAACGTACCTGCAAGTGCTGCTATTATAAAAATCATCTATTACTATACCAACATGTAAGTAGTACAATTATGTAAGAATGAAAACCATATCTCATAAACTTTAAAATCCTCCGATATTAAAGTATATACTACCGTGTTTGTAGCGTTAGCATGTATCTAAGAATTTCCTGGAGTGATTTATGATCCGAAAATGATCAGAAGATGAAACTTACTTGAAACAATCGTTATAATAACATTTCTCAATATTTTTCTAATAGTTCTGATTATTCCGAATAACTAGAAGGACGAAATTGTCTTCGATATTTTAGCTTGAATGTTACTCATCTGAAAAAATATGAAGTTTATTGAACATATGAGAAGAGGTATGTGGAGTCTATAAGTTACTTATCCTCTACTTCTCATAGTAATGCTGGAAGGAAATGGAGTCTCGAATTTTTCATATCTGCGCTAGACACATTCGTTTTCCGGTTTTATTTTATTCGATGTGGCTGCGTTATAGGTTACTTCAGATGGTTTTGTTCTTGATTTATAGAATTGTATCATTTTCAGTTGGCTGCAATGGCACTGGAATGCTGGAAATCCGACTAGATCTGAAATCATGTCAGGAAGGAATAACAAGAAGCTTGTTTTTAGGATTTGAGCCATAAATTCATAGTGGAAAGCACAGTTTGTTTTCACACAAACTTCTTCAATTTATCTTTATTCCTGGAAAATATAATGTTTAACCAACATATTGTGTGATGAAATTTGGTTTGATAAATGAAGGTATTGAAAGATTATTTCTGTATTATGTATTATGTGATATTTTGATTATATATTAAAGCGAATATAACCAGAGAAACAATATAAGCTTATGAATATTTCCATGGAATTTCTATTGAGGAAAAACCTAACGATAATGATTATTTCAGCAATGAGTAAAAACAACAATTTTGACCCTTTTATGCTCATCAATAATACTAAAATATTTGTTTCTTTTAATTATTATCTGTGGTCGACTGGATTGAATAACTGAATTGATTGAACTGAATAACTATTTCAAACTACACTTAAGATTAGAAATAAATAAAAGAAGGTTCGTGTTCCAATTCACTTGAATACTATACCAAAGACTGTATTTTGATGTTATAGGATTTATACCAGATTAGGGGTTTCCAACTTGCAAGTCCTCAAGGACCAAAACTGAAACATTCTATGTGGTTGCGGGCCATGCTGTGATGAATAAATTTTGAACCATTTTCACAAGGACTGTGAACTGTGAACATATCTAAATTTTTGTCAAATAACTTTCCGCGGGCCATAATATATGGCAACGCGGACCACACGCGCCCTGTTGGTCGCCACTTGGACAACCTTGTATTGGATGGTTTTCTAACATTTTCTTGAAGCACTCGTTCTATTTAAACATACATTCAGAAATCATATAATCACAATTCTTGAAGCCATACACAAGCATCCATATCGCACCTACCGTAAATTTGAAATAAATTTTTTTTCTAGCTCTGCTTTGTATAGAGCGCCACAAAGGCCATTATGGTGGAAAATGGGTCGTAGAATGTGCCGTGATTAAGAAATGAATATTTAGTCTTCACAGCAATGTGAATTCAGTCTATTCTCAATGATTTTAGCGCCTTCTAAAAATTATATGTTGTCTAATTTCAGAAGTTCAATGTCTTTTCCTCTCTGGAACTGCTATATTTTGAAGTAACTCTTCAGTCTTGTAGTATATTAACAAATGAAAATATGCTTTTATTTCTGAATGAAAAGAACGGTGAGAAAGCATTATATTTTTTTATTTGTTGAATAAAAACCTAATTTTATTTCGAATCTATAACGATTGGTAGTTAGATCATTATTATTGTTTGGACGAACCAGTCAATCACTATTATCTCTGAGATAACAATCCGAATGATCGTTCGCTTCAGATCCGGGAAGAAATCAAATCCTTTTTTCAGATTTCGACGCATCCCCTTTCTGTCGTAAGCCTTCACGCAGCTATTTTTTGAAACAGTGGCGTACTAGGATTGATTTATCGTTATTATATGCTGAGTGAACTTTCTAGTGCGATAGGGACTTGATGAGGAATATTCTTGAGATGATATAAAAGAATTCTTGTTTTTATTTTGAAATCAGAGAATGTGCTACTAAGCACATATTCATATATATATATATATATATATATATATATATATATATATTATATAATATATATATATGATGTATATATTCTCGAAGTAGACTGTCAGTGTACTTCCAGAATCAGAATTGGAACAACCTCTGAAGAAGCTCGCCATTCGAGCTAGCGAAACGTTAGGAAGAAATTTCAACCGACGGCCCTTACACCCGAACCAGGACAACACTAGTTCAGAGACTGGCCGCGAAAGCCTCAACCAATTCGTCTTGATGTTTTATCTGAAAACCTGGGAAAACGATGTGAATGAAGAGCAAGAGAACGGTTTCAGCAGGACATAAGAGGGACGAAGAAACGATACCACGGACGGTGGAATGTCAATATGATTGGATTAGTGTCCATGGAATAGAGAACAACAAAATGTATCTCATCGGAGACAAAGCTATGAAAGAAATTTTACAGAGAAGCAAAAAAATTTTACAAAATCAAAAATCAAAAGCTTGAATATCAAATTTCCTTATTTTTTCCAATATTTAATCGATGTCATATCGTGAGAAAATTGTGGGTGCAAAAAAACCACTACAAACCAAATACGGTTTCAGCACCAAAAAAAACATAAGATTTAGGTAATTGGTTTGAAAAGTTTTTGAAAACTTTTTTCGTTGGTTTGTATTACCTTTTTTCTCAATTTAATTTCAGCTTATAGAAAAGTTCTCTCTCAGATTAAAACAGACTTGAATGAATGAAGTGACTATCTTCTATAGAAGAAATTGATTGCTATAACTGTCCGCAAGTGGTATTATTGACATTAAAACTGAAATATGTCAAAAACGGTTGGATTCAGGTATAAGACAGGATAAACAATGACTACGTGAAATATTGCATAGAATTGAAATACATAGAATGTTTAAGCAAGTCAACAAGTTGACACCCTCCTCCAGGATGAGAGGAAGTGTCATTAAATTGTGACCATCGTTACTACATCTGTCTCCGTCGATTTTCATACAATGATAATCGCTGTAATGAAAATCAATGTTCTCGGTGTAATGAAAGGAAAATATTTTACAGTTTGCACACAAATACAAAGTTGTGTTGGTACTGGTATATTACCGTGTATTCGAGAAATAACAAAATCGCTTCAATAATAGAAATTAATCGTAAGAGTTCTAAATTTCAAAGTATAAAATGAGAGGACATTAAAATCGCTGCAACATTAGAACAGCCTGCCTTGTGTCTGCCAGAAATTTTCACATATATTTCATTTTTATTCCCATAAGGAGCACAATTACTGAATTTTTAAGGTAGGTTTCAGTACTACTGAAATTTACAGCAAGAATAACTGAGCAATAGGGAATTACTTGTATTTATCCCAAATCAAATAACTGTTCATTTCTTCATGTTTGTCCAATATTTCACTCCGCCTCTGTTTTCCTTTCACGTTCTAAATGTGAACCATTTGGAGAAGTACTTCAATTCTGTTTCCGTTCACTTACATTGGCTTTTGTTCATCGACTGCGATTTTATCGCAACTTAATGCTTCACAAGAAATTTGTAGAACAAAAGATTTAGTTTTACTTTCGCACAAATGGAGGCGGGGATACAAACACTTAAATCCATTCTTATTGTCATGATGATAGGCCTTCGAGAATACTCAGCAAAATTCAACTGTACAATGTTGATAATGCCCAATAAATAATGGAAAAAACGTTTGGCCAGTTCAAAAATTATATAATCTCGAGCATTTATTACAATAATCAAACGAACTGGATGATTCAATTCAATAGTGAACATTTATCAATTATATGTGTTGAATTAAGTAATGAAAGAATCTCATGTGGCATAACTGGATCATTAACAAATATTCTTAGCTCAAACAATGTTAAAAATTTAAATAGGTTCCTTGGGTTAACCAAACTGTACTCCTATATTTAAAACACTTACCGTCGCTAGTAACCCTTATGACTTATGCGACAATAACCTTTGAATAAAAAAAAATTCAATAGTGGAATAGCAATACAGTGAATTTCAGAATTCCACTCCGGTATTACAAGAAGTTTATTTTTTGAGTAGGTTGAAAAAGGTGAACTACTATTGATTACATTTAGATGGTTTCGAAATGAAGAATTCAGGAAAATAAACTCCAATAATTCCAAGTTGCGCTAGAAATTGAATTAAAAATTATTTTTTATTTTTTTTTTTTGGATTATAATTTCGAAATTCTATAGATTCTAATCGAATGAATTCAATTCTATTGAATCGCATGTAAAATGTAAGTAATATGAAAAACATGCGATAAAAACAAGAATAAAACAAACAAAAACAACAAAAAACAAAATTACTTCCATAATCTCAAAATTTTAGTTCAACTTGGTATAGTTCTTCGTAAAACTTGAGTAAACACACACACACACACACACACAACTCTTGGTGAAACATAATTAAATATTAAAATACATTAAACTATATTTATAACAATATATAGGCAACATACGAGAGTTAGCTCATTTTCATCATCAGTCTAGAAAATGAGCTAACGCTCGAAACATGTTGACTATACATATTGTTAAATAAATCGTGAAACATTAAGCCAAGAGTTTAATTTATTTTAATTATATATATATATGTTTATATATTTATATTCAATATATATATAATATATTATTCTATGTTAAAATTTTATTTTTGCCTGTTTAAGTTAGTTTATATTTCACAACTTTATCAAAACTAATATTATTATTCTGATGTTGAAAACTTTATTTTCGTTGAAGTATTTTATATATCAAACTTTATCAAAACTAATATTATATTGAACGTTTTATTAAATATTATATTTTAAAAATACTTCAACGTTAAAATATATATATATATATATATATATATATATATATATATATATATATATATATATATATATATATATATATATATATATATATATATATATATATATATATATATATATATATATATATATATATATATATATATATATATATATATATATATATATGAAATGGTATTATCCCTGTGTGAGTTCATTTTTATAATGAGGGTTAAATGAAACACAATTCTCACAACTCCAAAATTTGGTTTAATTAGCTACCGGTTTCGCGAAGTATTATTCGCATCATCAGGCTTCAGAGGGAGTAGACCACGTTGGTCAAGTATGAGGACATGTCAATTACACGTATGTTGTTGAATAACAATGGACTGGTACAAATACTTAATAAATTTTCTAAATGAATAACTATATTATTGACTCAATAAATATTCTAAATAAATAACTATAAATTTTCACTGTAGACTTCTCAAATTCACATGTCAGACATGATGGAAATTGAATGTGTTCAATTTCATTCATTTCATCATGTCTGACATGTGAATTTGAGAAGTCTACAGTGAAAATTTATAGTTATTTATTTAGAAAATTTATTGAGTCAATAATATAGTTATTCATTTAGAAAATTTATTAAGTATTTGTACCAGTCCATTGTTATTCAACAACATACGTGTAATTGACATGTCCTCATACTTGACCAACGTGGTCTACTCCCTCTGAAGCCTGATGATGCGAATAATACTTCGCGAAACCGGTAGCTAATTAAACCAAATTTTGGAGTTGTGAGAATTGTGTTTCATTTAACCTCATTATATATATATATATATATATATATATATATATATATATATATATATATATATATATATATATATATATATACGCCACATTGGCGATGCGATGACCGAATATCCAAACCCGGAGAGTTCACGTGGAAGCCTAGCAGTGGAGACTTCCTTTGCAGGTGTGTTCTCTTGTTGTGGATTCCATCTCCAGGTTCGTACACCTTGAACTTGGCTACGCCGTTCTGAGGAGAGCCAATAAGCTCGAAACACGTGTCAACGGCTGCTTCCAATTGAGTTGCAGGCTATACCGATAATTGTGTTTTTGTCATATATATATATATATATATATATATATATATATATATATATATATATATATATATATATATATATATATATATATATATATATATATATATATATATATATATATATATATATATATATATATATATATATATATATATATATATATATATATATATATATATATATATATATTTTTCTCGCCTTTTAAACCTTCCCTGGAACTCCACGAACATTTCAAGACTAAGATAAGATAAATCCGTTCAGCCGTTTTCGAGTTTTAGCAAGACTAACGCACAGCAATTCATTTTTATATATATAGATATATGTGTGTGTGTGTGGTTGAAGTATTGGCTGGTTAACATAGATATTTATGAATCTTTGTGGTTGTGTTTAAAATTCAATTTTAAATGCCTTCTTGGATTCTGGATATTGATTTTCGTCGAAAATAGAACTATCATCCGAAAAGCTTGAGAAGTTATTCTTCCATAAATGAAAGACCTGCATATTTCATATTATCGAATCTAAATTGTTATCAAACTATGGAATAAACAGAACTTGTGTTCCATTTCCATAACTTCATTTGTGAGATGTGAACTGTATACTTTATCGAGTTGAAGTTCTCCAATAGGCTGCGAAAGTTTGTTCAAACGAAACTTCATCAGGAAGTTGATTTCAGTTTATAGACATAGTTTGACGTTTATGTAAAACTCTAGGAATGGCTGAGAATATAATGGGGATATATAATTATAGGAAATCCATTGAAAAAGTTTAAATGGGAGGCACTAAATAGAACAGATATCTTAGAACAATAAGCTAGTTTTAATTCAATTATTTCAATGATTTATTTTAGCAGCTGAGTTAGTATATATTTATTTGATATGGATTTCTTTGTTTTCATTACTTGCTTTGATTAGTGGATTCTGTCGGATTAAATGGCGTTATTCTCCTTCGAAATATTGTCCTTTGTATCTTCCTAACTCAAATTGGACCTTTTGTGTATTGTTCACTACGTCTGTTGAGTGTTTTGATCTTACAGGGAATGCCTATACAATTATTAGAAATTATAGTGAAATATTAGGTTACTACATTAGTGTATATGTGTCGTTTTCTTATATTTTTATGGCTGATGAGTCTGTTATCTTTTCTGTCTCTAGTAATTCTGTCTAGAAAGATCGAAATCATGTGAAGCGAATTTGTTCCACTTGTCTTCCATGTAAGCTTTTCTCATTGAGTTTAATCAATGAAAACAAAATATTTGACGAATATGTCATCAAAGCTCAATTGACAACAAAGTTCAATTAGGTACAATCTATCTTTTTACGTAAACAAATATGCCTTAGGGTGAATTTCGAAAATGACTTTCGTTTAAACAATGCACACTGATTTTGTTCGGTTGATTTTTTCGGAACTTTGAAACTTCAGTTTTTCTCCTTCTGATGAATATCTGAATATTTGAAGAATTTATACCAATAAAACGTATTCTCGAATGAATGAGTTTTTTGGAAGTCGGCGTTTTTTGATTACTGGAAATTTTGGGAAAAAGTTACAAATATTGAATACAAACGTCAACTGATTCAACGTAGAAATAAATAATTTCGAGAGGTTGACATAAGTTTTTTTCTATTCATTGTCACTCAGTGAAAATAATTTATTCGAAAGTTTTGACGAAGCTTCAATTTGTAGCGAAACACTAACAAAAGATAATGTTTCCATTTTCACAGTATGTTATCGCTGATAAAATTAATTTTCTTTCAAAATATTGAAAGTCAAAAAAATTCTCACGAAAAAAATAAATATAATATATAATATATTTATCTTTATCTACTCATTCATAGAAACTTTTCAACCCTACAGGTGTACATCAAAGATATACCTAAATAGAGAAAATATAAAGTTATACATTATATGAATTATCAGCTCACACAAACAAAATATCTGTTCAATTAGCTAACTTCCTTATATGAAAACTTTTTAACTATCATACTAATAAATATACTACTACTGATGAATCTCAACGAAACTAGGTTAAACTTTAAATTGAAAACGAATCACCTAATTATTATTCCAATTTATAGCTATCACTTTGAAAAATTTCCCATTGAATTATAACTCAGCTTCTGTACTTTTCAACTATCCTTTGAGTAAAAGGCTACTTTTTGAGAAAGATCAACTTCGTAGTTATTTGCTAAGCGTTGTGCTCTTATCAAATGACTAAGCATAAGTTACTTGGAGCAAAAGTAATGAAAAAATGTCTCTCGATCTAAGTTTACGAGATCGGAATTGAGCCTTCAATTTGTTCAATAAGTATCAACAATCAGAAAAGATATTATATATAGTTTAAAAATTCACAAATCTTTATCAAAATATCGAAGTATTTCAAACTCTCATTGAGCTGTCTACACAAATGTTGTCAACGATAACGAACCTATTACTTTCATCGTAATTTTATATTGAAAATCATCGATCTTGTTGAATGACAATAGAATACAATTGTTTCAGCATTATTATGAATTATCAGTCCTTATTTTATCAATCAATCAAGAATCGATGACTTTCAAAACGCCTACACGTCCTATATCCGAATGAGGAGAATATCATTTTGTGAACATTCACGTGAGCTCCCTCTATCGAAGAGAAGACGTATGAACTCTTCCTAGCGTTCTATATTCCTACGCATGGCAACAATAGTAAGAGTAAGTAAAGGCTTCGTAGACATTTCATTCGAACACAACAGATATTTGTTTGCAATGTGAAAGAATAGTCCCATGCCTAAGGACTGATGAAACAATTGCATCCTATTATCATTCAACAAGATCAATGATTTTTCGAAGCGCACTTAATATTCATTCTCGAGAGTGATCAGTTCGTTCTCGTTGACAACATTTGTGTAGACAGCTCCTTGAGAGTTTTATTTGTAATATTTCAATATTTCGATTGAGAGTCTCAGTGTGTACTATATATATATATATATATATATATATATATATATATATATATATATATATATATATATATATATATATATATATATATATATATATATATATATATATATATATATATATATATATATATATATATAGTTATAGATAATATTTTCAGCCGTAAGAGAGTATTTGTGATGCAAAAATTTTTTTTGAGGGCTCGTTGTTATTCGCAATTGTTTATTGTTTCAGTTATATTTCAATAATTCTGACAAAGTTGTAATAAACAACGAAACATCACCAAAAATATAGATTTGTGCATTAAAAATAGCCTGTTATTGTTGAAAATATTGTGAACATAACTATCGAACATGCGAGGAAACCAATTCAAATATATATATATATATATATATATATATATATATATATATATATATATATATATATATATATATATATATATATATATATATATATATATATATATATATATATATATATGAAAATGAGGAAAGTTGATTTGAAATGAGATTAAAATTGATTGTTATGAGCTCAAATAGCTTCATTCCGAAATAAATCATCCACTCGAGATATGGTTTAATAGGAAAAATAGAGGAATAATTCAAATAAATCACGGAAAATATTCTTAGCTTGTACCATCAAAAGATTAAGAAATTGAAGCAGCAATAAACTAAGGAAATCCAGCGAGATTTGCCACCATTGAAAGATGAGTTGGTTGGAATGAAATCTTGCCAGAAGCTCACTAGAAGCGAGTGAATGAAATCCCTGAGGGGTGACAAACATTTTCGTATAATTGGAAGGGAAATATGTACGTTACATTTGAGCCATGAAATCGTTTACAATTCTTTATTGCATACGTTTGGAGCATTGAAGAGGAAAATTCATTTCCATAAATATATCCAGAGATCTATCAATATATGCACTTTTCCCGGATGTAGGATTCTGGAATTTACACCTGAAACTGGGTATAATTTATATAATATCATTACAAAAACTGGATACAAACTTTTTCAACATTAAATATATATATATATATATATATATATATATATATATATATATATATATATATATATATATATATATATATATATATATATATATATATATATATATATATATATATATATATATATATATATATATATATATATATATATATATATATATATATATATATATATAAAATTTGAATAGAATAAATTTCAAATGTCTCGCCTTTGCAGACGATATTGCTATCATCACAGACAACAGAACTGAAGCCATTCGCGCCGTGGAAAAACTACATGAAATTGCGCAGAAAACCGGGTTACAAATTTCTTATGATAAAACCAAATACATGGAAAGAAAACCCAAAAATAAATCTTCTCTTATGACAAAACATGGTGAAATTCTGCAAGTAGGCCATTTTAAATACCTCGGGAAAGTTATACAGTCCTCAGGTTTAAACCGAATCGCTAATGAACACAGAATAACCAAGCTCCAAAGGGCCTACAAACTAACATGGGCTCACTATAACAAAAAGTGCATTTCGAGAGGCGCCAAATTGAGGCATTATAACACAACGATTCTTCCAGAAGCAATCCACGCAGCTGAAACAATGGTTATTGGCGGCCATTCAAGAATTAGAGAAATAGAAAAACAAGAACGAAAAATTCTCAGAAAGATTTACGGGCCAATCAATAGAAACGGTATTTGGATGGAAAGACCTCAAAATGAACTGTATCAAAAGACAAATACGATAACGGAAGAAATCAGAAAACGACGAGCAAAGTTCTATGCACATGTCTACAGAATGAAACAGTCCAGAATACCGAAGAAACTACTCAATATAATTATGAATAGTAAATGGAACAGAGTGGCTAAAAGAGGTCCAAAAGGATCTACAACAGATCAATATAAAAAATCTCGAATATCGCACTGAATGTCGCTATAAAATCGCACATGTAAAGTTTGAGCAAAAATTAAATCGTCAACCTGGAGTAAAGTGGACAGATGAACGGAAGAAAGAGCATTCAGAGAGGATGAAGCGTTTTTGGGAGGCAAAAAAGATGAAGCAAAATTCCTAATGATTGCGAATTCAAGTTCAGTCGCTCTCCTAATGGGGAACAATCGAAATAATAATAATACTACCAAAATTTGATGAAAAAGTTGGAGAATATAACATGACATTACACATTTAATTTAAAAATAATGTTTGGTTCTACAGTAAAAGCGGACATGTTTTAGTTATGACCCTTTATCACAAACGAGGCAAAGGTTACTATCTTCAGTTCATATTTCTGACATCTTCCACAGAAATTAATTTGACAAATATTGAATTGGTGGGTATACTTTAAAAGCATTTGTATAAATGAATAGAATGCTGGTATTTAGATTATGAAACCAACAATAATTTTTTTCTTTATTAATAAAGACAGATCTGTAAGTCCTTATGTTCAGCTTTTCATTTCAGGAAGACGTGATTCATTGAGTGGATGACACTGAATATATTTGTTGGATACTATTCAATGATACTATTCCTCTTCATATTCTGTTCTTTCTATTCATCTTTGAAGTTTACCAACTTGATAGAATTCGAAGAGTTCATGTGAAGTATCTCTCCATTTCTCCATTCACCCCTGTGATTAACCTCTCAGGGTCTTTATTGAAACAGCAACAAAATCACATTGCTGTAATCTAGTATAGGGTTGTTTTCAAGTGTAGTTTTTTTTAATCGAATAAAACACTCAATTTGCATCATATATTCAAAATTTTTATTCAAATTGACAACTTGGCTTTTGTCATTTACATTTTAAAGATGTTAATGTTGTCCGTGGCTCCGTATCAGATGATCTATTCGGAAGGTTCAATTTGACACATGCCCAATTGCTGAGAACGGCGACGAATTTCACCATCCTCATCAACACTGTACGCTACGGCTGCAATATTCTCTTCACTGCGCACTGTACGCATGCGAGACAATGGTTTAGTGTCCAAAAAAGTACACTTGGTGTGGAATTTGGTGATAACAGCAGGAATTCTTGATTCACCAGGTCGGATATGGTCGTAACAAACGATACACATTTTTCACAGAGCACGAATTTTGATAGTAAATTTCAACAATTTGCAATCGTTGCTCGTTTTTAAGTCTTTCCATGATGAAATAGCAGAGTATACTCAAAACTTCCTACTTTGGCAGATGACGTTTGGATGTCATTACCAACCAGTGTCGCCAACCTGAAAAACTTAACTCTCAAATCACCCGTTATTTAGAAACTTATCTAGCAATTCTGTAGAGTACGCAGAATAACCAAATATATAGGTAAAAATTTTTATTTTTTTGCTTCATCTAAAAAATAATATAAAACAATACCAGTGTTTAACCGGATAGCAGTAATTAACCGGAATCAGGTTATATCATAAATCGTTTTCGTCTAGCCATTGGTAAGTTATTGTATTTAATCGAAATACGAGTTGTTAATCCAAGTGAAGATAAGTTGTTTTTCATTTTGTTGTCTTTAGTATTTTCAGGACAAAAATAATTTGGCTTCATCTTTCATCTGGTAATTTCACTCTGAATATTTCGCGGATTTTCTAGAACTTCCTAGACACTCTCGCATTGAAAATGTCGAAACACTTATGCGTGAATTGAATTTATGTGAATTGATTTTGAATTGATTTTCAGGATTTTTCATTCCGTGCTATAAGTTTCATGCCTGTAATTCGAAGTTATAGCGATCTGTTTCGTTGGAGAATTGAAAAATGTGAATCCAAAAATGTGGTGCCGGAAAATTCATGAAATTCTAGTCTTATCTTTACAAATATTCAAAAGATTTGGTGTCATGTTGCTAGGTGTTTTAATCGGATGAAGAATTCATCATTATGGATGTCAGAAATATGACTAATAGCCATAAGAGTTTACTGAGCAAACTTTCAATCTGCAATACTCAATCAATTGTAACACAAGCGAATAAGTATTAATAAATATAGAAATATTTAACAAAATTTAATAAAATATCAAACGATAGTTGTTGAATTGTATTACTTATAATTGTAAGTTTTCACTGGCTATTATTGGCAAATATTCTACAAACTGATAGTAATTCAATGCAAGATCTCTCTAGCACAAATATATCATACATGTAGGAAGCATAGAACTACTTGTGCACTTAACACCTTAAAAAAAGTATTTTAAATGAAGTCCGAATGAAAACATTGTGATAAGTTACTTCTGGGACATAAAACAACACAAGGAAGATAGATGTGAGAGGTATTTACTGAATGTAAATGTTAAACTGTTTATTCTGGGCCTGCGTTGGCTGGGATTATGGACTCCATTATCTCCAACCCAGCATCTTCACCTTGTCGCCATTTGCATACGCCAAAACCGCGGATTCCGTACTTCTCTTGGCTTAAAATTCGACAGAATATCCATGCTGCGTCTTTCGTTATCATATTGTTTCAGCTCTTTTCCGCCAACCCGTTTCATTTCAACTTTCGAAATTGAAATTTCTCTTTGTATTCGGTAGGTTTGAAAAAGCTACTCTTCTTGTTGAAATTGGATATTGCCTTCACGTTTGAAAAGGTACGTAGATGTAAACAAATATTTTCTCAAGAAAAATTATTTCAGTGGTGGTTAGACAACATTAAATGAGTTTCTATTGTGGAACGTAGGTTATTCTAATTTCCTCAATGATTGGCAGATATTATACGCATTGTGGCAACTCAAGGCTGATGTAATAAATATAGGAAAACATCAAAATCAACCTTGAATGTCAACCTGAAGTTCTATTCGAGAAAAAAAATTTGTTATGATTTCAATTATTTTCCTTCAACAAATATTGAGTAATATACCTTCTTAATTTGGATTTTTGTTCAGAATATATAAGACTACACTCAATTTGATACAATGTTGAAATTTCATTTATATTGAAATGATTTTGTGAAATTTCAGTGGGTTAAAACAATACGTAGAAGTGGGCGTGTTCTTGTGAATCTGAGTGGATTTAATATTAAGAGAGATGAGTGGTATTCAGCATTTGGTAAATACATTTCTTGTGTTATCTGAAAACGATTCCAACTACTGACTACAAAGTTGTGGATATTGGTCAAGCCATATAACTACATTCGAACTTGAAGTTTGATGGAGAAAACAGAAAGTCTTGAGGCATTTCGAAATTTTGTTATGTTCGAATTGAATATACAACAATATATATTGAATATGGAAACTTAAATGGGTTTAGTTTCCAGCCAGACGTCCTCCAAATAATCTTTTTGAAAAAGAGAGACTTCAAATGGAATACTTCAAGATTCATTCATAATATTTTTTGTCGTCATTCAGAAACTGATCATTAAAAAGAATCCATCTCATTTGAGTAGATTCCAGTCTTCTACCTGTCTGACAGTCTAGAAAGTATCACAAAAGTGCGAGTGACCGGTGTTATAGCGCAGGTTTAAGTGTGGGAGAGAGCGCCTATCTTTGATTAATTGGAATAATTTGTTTCTGATTGTCATAATTTTCTTCTAAATCTTCAATTAGCTCTTCATCCGAGTTGGTGCATTCGTCAACTACATCTTTTGAATTTTCTGTTAACATTGAAATAGAATTCACTGAGATCCGTGCGCTTTCTCAATTATAAAATATTATATTTGAATCTCCAAATTCTTCGAATATATTTCCAAAGAATAACCTTGAGGACATCTACACTGGATATTGAACCCATGGAAATGGACTGGCTGCTATATTTTCCATTTTCCTACATACGTTTTCAATTTGAACATATCAGAATTTCAAACGGTCTCTAGAATTATTTTTTCCTCTTAAAATTGCAATTTCATAAGAATTGGTTCGGCGAAAATCCACAACATTGTAAGCCAGGCGTCGGCATCGTGTTTAGATTATCCTATAGTTCCTTTCAGCTTAAATTTTTTGTTGTTGACGTAGTATATAAATTTGCGTATTGGTTTCAATTCTACAACAGAATTCTGAGGTTTCAGAGCTAAAGTGCTTGATTACCTGAACCATAAATAAATGATTTCTTGGTTTCTCTACAAGCGATCATCAATGTTTTCCGTAAGGTCGGTTCATAACTAGCGCTGAATATTGTACGCGTGTACTGACAAATTACCCATCATGAATCAAATTCCATAACTGCTGTAATCTAAAACCCACTCGAACATCCTTGGTCCGTCCCAGATTGAAATTCAGTTCTCTTATCTAGGACCCTTATCTACACGAAAATGCCAGAATGCTAGGCGATTATTTCTCTCTGATATATATATATATATATATATATATATATATATATATATATATATATATATATATATATATATATATATATATATATTTTTGACCCTTCAACTCCAGGTTGACGATTTACTTTTTGCTCAAATTTTATATGTGCGATTTTATAGCGGCATTCAGTGCGATCTTCGAGATTTTTTATATTGATCTGTTGTAGATCCTCTTGGACCTCTTTTAGCCACTCTGTTCCGCATTTACTATTCATAATTATATTGAGTAGTTTCTTCGGTATTCTGGACTGTTTCATTCTGTAGACATGTGCATAGAACTTTGCTCGTCGTTTTCTGATTTCTTCCGTTATCGTATTTGTCTTTTGATACAGTTCATTTTGAGGTCTTTTCATCCAAATACCGTTTCTATTGATTGGCCCGTAAATCTTTCTGAGAATTTTTCGTTCTTGTTTTTCTATTTCTCTAATTCTTGAATGGCCGCCAATAACCATTGTTTCAGCTGCGTAGATTGCTTCTGGAAGAATCGTTGTGTTATAATGCCTCAATTTGGCGCCTCTCGAAATGCACTTTTTGTTATAGTGAGCCCATGTTAGTTTGTAGGCCCTTTGGAGCTTGGTTATTCTCTGTTCATTAGCGATTCGGTTTAAACCTGAGGACTGTATAACTTCCCCGAGGTATTTAAAATGGCCTACTTGCAGAATTTCACCATGTTTTGTCATAAGAGAAGATTTATCTTTTGGTTTTCTTTCCATGTATTTGGTTTTATCATATTTGTAACCCGGTTTTCTGCGCAATTTCATGTATTTTTCCATGGCTTCAGTTCTGTTGTCTGTGATGATAGCAATATCGTCTGCAAAGGCGAGACATTTGACATTTATTCTATTTTCTTTTTTGATACCCACTTGTATGCCCTTCATATTCCCATTCCCTTATGATCTTTTCTAAAACAATATTGATTGGCGAAAGTCCGTCCCCCTGCCGCACATGGTTTTGATTTCAAAGGATCTGATATTTCGCCCATAACTTTTTGGAAGTTGTACCTGTAGTGTCTGTTTTATAATTGTTCGGGTCTTTCGATCGATTCCAAATTCTTTCAAGATTTCGAAAAGGGTTTCGCGATCTACCGAATCATATGCTTTTTGAAGTCAATGAATGTGATCACTGTATTTCTACATTTCCTCATCTGTAATATCGTCTTCAAAGTCCAGATCTGTTCAGCACATGATCGACCTTTTCTGAATCCAGCTTGGTATTCCCCAATTAATGGATCCGCTTGGTGTTCTACTCTGTTCAGGAGTGCTTTAGAAAGTATTTTGTACGCAACCGGGAGTAAGGAAATTCCCTGTAATTATTGATATCCATTTTGTTCCCCTTTTTGTGCAATGGGTGTATCAACGCGCATTTCCAATCCTCTGGTATCTGTTCCGTTCTCCAGATTTCTGATATTAAATGATGAAGTTTTTGGGTCAAAGTAGTATCGTTCAGTTTCCAGAGTTCCGCAATAATCCCATCTTCTCCTGCTGCTTTGTTGTTTTTGAGTTGTTTGATAATTGCCGTAATCTCTTCCATATCAGGGGCTTGCGAGTCTGGATGCGTAAACCCCGAAAATTCGAACATAAATTTTTCTTGGGGTGGACTGCAGTTGTTCAATTTTTATGGCCGTTAAATTTTTTCCATGCAGTTATTCTCTTGTGCTTGGTCGCAGATTAAGTTCCACCAGCGGTGTTTCCTGGTGCGAGGAGGTTGTCCTAGTGTGATGGCTTTCTGAATATTCTTTGTAAGGATTTCCCAATTCGTCGATTCTTCCTGATTGATTTGTGCAATGATTGTATCCTTGTGAAGTTTCAGATATTCTGGATCGGACCTAACTTTTCTGGGTGTAAATTTTTTATTTCTGTTGGGTTGAAATTTTGTTTTTATTTGGAGGAGATAGTGATCCGAATCAAAGACGCCTTTACGAGTTCTAACATTTAAAATTTCCTTTACGTTGTTCTTGGAAATTGCGACATGATCAATTTGATATTCACCCTGCTTGAGACTGGGCGATCTCCAAGTAGTTAGCTTGTGTGCAGGTTTTTGAAATTGAGTACTCATGATTTTGAGTTCGAAGTTCCTACAGAACGCGATTAACCTTTCACCGTTCTTGTTGGTACAACGAAAATACCTTATGACGTTATAAAAATATCACCAAAATATATTTTTCTCATGACGAAGAAGCTAATTTGTTGCCAACGAAAATGCTTGAATGCTAGGCGAATATTTCTCTCTGATATATATATATATATATATATATATATATATATATATATATATATATATATATATATATATATATATATATATATATATATATATATTATTAATTTTTTAAGCGCGGTTTTTTTTTAGATCGAATGAAACACCCAATTTGCATCATATATCCAAAGTTCTATTGAAATTTATAACTTTATCTCTGCCATTCACATTTTGAAGATAACTTCATGTGAATGTTATCCGCAGCTCCGTATCAAATTGTCCATTCGGAAAGTTCAATTCTTCGTCAATTTTTCGAGCATTTCCGCCTGTATCCCATGAATTACGAGTGTTATGTTATCCTGTAAGGCTTCTATCGTGTTCGTCTTGTCAACATACACTAATGACTTTACATAACCCATATGACTTTGTCGAAACAATCAGTTTAGAAGCTTAGAATCATCACCTCGAGAAGAATTGAACTTTATTTATTTCTATATCATTATAATGATTGCATGAAACAAAACACTTTTCCATCTGGTGTCGGTAAATCAAAAAAAGATCAAAGGAAAAACAAGTTTTGTTCTTCATTTTTGACTGTCTGGTGTAAACGCATCTCTGCGACATTCAACAAGTTTGTTATCAGTTAGTTCTGTTATCACTTTTTATCACATTTTGATCGTGAATCTTTTTTTTATCGTTTCGAGTTTTCATTGTTTTGTTTTATAGAATTTAATTACGATGAGTTACTCAAGTGGAAATAAGCATTGGAATAAAGAAGAAATTTCTAATTTAATAGAACTCTACCAGACAAATAATTATTTGTAGGACTGTAAAAACGGTAACTACAGAAACAGATATAAAAAACAAGATTCACTAAAAGAAATAAGTCATACACTTAATACATCAGTTGATGAAGTTGACAGAAAAATTGAAAATTTGGTTCTCCATTCAACCCAACGTCGTCAGTTCTTAAATCACATAATAATTGTTCTGTACTATAATCACATCTCCTTTTTACTAAAGAACTGACCCAATATCTCCGTTTTCTTCTATTTATTGAATCTTGTAGTAGAAAAAACCTCAGCTAATTATGAATTCGTCGTCGGACATTTTTTCAACTAAAATCAAATAAAACCAATGGTTGAAAGTCGTAATACCAAAACGGGACAAATAGCAAAACACAAAACAGTTTTAAAAACAGAAAACTTGTCAGTTTTGTAAACAGTCTGTTTGTAAAAAAATTTCAAGAACAAAATATATTTCTGTTTTGTTTCTTGAGAACAAAACTGTTTTCCAAAACTGTCTACCTGGTGTGAAACCGGGATAAGGCGCACAAATTCAATCAGTGAATAGGTGATAATGTGATGTAATATTTGATACAAATTTGATATACATAATGAGCGCCATTGTGATACCTCACTAATATAAAACATAAAACGAAGGCGAAAAGGAGAAGAGTTAATACTTCCTGAAATGGTTTGTCGCATCCGACTCCGTTATGTCTCAACAAGTACACCTCATTTTATTTAGCAAAACCGGATATATTTGTACACTTTGCACACGACTGCATGTTAATGTCTCCGTTTGAATATTCAACAGAGTCGTTTTGTTATGAATCCGCAAATGCCGCCACCGCCACCAGATGTATGTTGAGCGCGAAACCGGAATGGTGCATATGGCGAAATGCGTTATTTCGTGAATGGTGAATCTGTTTATTCGGAATGTTTATTGAGGGATATTCTCATTTTAGAAATTTCTTGGCATTCACGTAGGGTGTGAGATGAACTGTAGTGAAATTTCAAAGGTATATTCAAAGGCTTATTTTGAGAATTTTTTTCGTATCTTTTGCCGTTATTTGGAAACTTTTTTCGTTATGAAGACACAGGAGAAAAAATTTAGGTGACCATATTTGAGGCGATGTGTAACTAAAATTCTAGCAAACAACACTTTCTCATATTTCTGGAAGCTATACGAAACTCCATAAGCATAAGCATAATGTGGTTTGTGTGAGGTGGTGCACTCTCACAATTTTGTATAGATGCTCTGGACGTTCTTTCCGCCATATAGGTCTAGAAATCGCTGAATTGGTCAAAGATAGTCATGCCGATGACTTTACACATGATTTTCACACTCAAATCGAAGTATTTCTTCGCTAGGAGATCTCTGAAGTATACACTAATTCAGGAGATATTATTTATTATTTACAATTCAAATATGTATACAAAATAATAATTCAACTAAAAATATATTCACTAACGTAGTTTTCCGTGGATAATCAGCCACGGTGCCTAGACTGTACGATTCACATATGCTCTTACCTTCGGCTGTTCGAAAGCGTCCCTCGCTGCTTTGCCGACTGCCTACGTGGATCAAACCACGACCTACAAAGAAAACGACGTCGACCGGAGTCAACACTTCCGGACAGACGGGTGAGAGGCAAGGAAATGAGCCGATCAACACTCGGCCCATGGAGAAGCTCTTCGGAGTCAAAACCTTCGAGAGAACCAGAGAAGTACCGATAAACACTCGGTCCCAAGGAGAATCTCTTCGGAGTCAAAACCTTCGAGAGAACCAGAGAAGGGCCGATCAACACTCGGTACCAAGGAGAAGCCCTCCGGAGTCAACACCTCAGGAGAACAGGGAAGGAAGCGTAGAGGAAGCTAGTCAACACAACACCCAATAGTTTCCAGGAAAGAGCTCTCTAGAGTCACACCTCCAGTGAACTGAACTTCTGAGTGAGTAATACATTTATTAAATTCTTTATGGCATTTTTACAATAGTATACATTTTGTGAAAGAAAGAGAGGGGAAGTTATAAGGTCGTTTGACCTTCTTCAACCCTAGAAAAGTAAAAAAAAACATTTTTTCTTATTATCTGGACAATAGATAATAGAGTTATTGAATTGAATAATTTTAAATTGCCATTTTTATTGCGGCTGTGGCCGACTTTCTAATTACGTAGAATTTTTTTACGCATAGTTTTTAGATCCAACACAATACAAACAGTGTGTGGTCTATATATTTATCGTCTTTTTGTCTTCTTCAAGGTGCAAAGAGGTTATTTTCTGCAATATGTCAATAAAAATAATACTTGGCAAGTACATCCTTTCCTCTTCCCTGTTCATGGAGCCAGTAGATTTGAAAGGGGACCACTCTATATGGCCGAGCGCTTATTCAATTTTCTTTTTAAGCATTTGAAAGTTATTGAAGTTATTATGTTATTCAGAAAGCGCATTTACAGTTTCATCTTGATCTGTGAACCTTATTCATTAAATGAATTTATTGCCTTTTAGTGAAAATAGTTTCTTTCCTTTCGACTTATCTCTATTTTATTCAGTGCAATATTGTTTTGTAATATGAATAATTGTTGAGGTTAATAAATATTATTATTATTATTTGGAAACTGCATTCATATGATATGTGTCCTCTTCTTCTTAGGTATATTTTCTATAATCGAAGAAAAGGTATAAGTAGCTAGATTCTATAGTATTGTAATCAAACTCCAATTACGAATCCCTTTGTTTCAAGATTATATAAGAAAGTGCTATCTTCATAATAGTTCATTGAAATTTTAATGTTTCCTAGAGTAGCTACGTTATTACTTATCTATCGATCAATCGCCTCAAGGGCCAATTTTCATTCCATCTTAGACGGTCGTACTCTTATTATGTCCTGGATCGAAATTAACTCAATTTCCGTCAAACTTAACCGAATAACAACGTAATAAGCGAACAATTCGTCATTAAGTTCGGCATCTACCCGTACGACGAAGATTGCGCCACGATTCCGGGATAGAAATATGTAAATGGCGACGATGATATAATTTGACAGACAAGCGTTGCTCATTTGGGCACGGTGCGAGGTCGTGTCTGGCGGAGTTTGTCGGTCTTTCTGTTTCCGTTGCCTTTTCACACATCGCATTTAATTTCATCCAAGTTGAAACGTGATATTTACATGTAATTTACTTAAACCTATTCTCTGGAGGCCTTTTGACTGCATGCCACACGTCGAGTACGTCATTCTCTACCCAATTTGAAGTTGTTCTGTCGGAAAATACGTTAAGATGCAATGTGCGTGAGCAAGTTACAAAATACGACCGATGCAAACATTGGCAGGTTTTTTACATCTTGCTCTAAAACTTCTCAACAATTCACGAGGAGTCCGATATTTTATCTCTGTGAAAATACCGGTAGCATTAAATCAACTATTCAAATATATATATATATATATATATATATATATATATATATATATATATATATATATATATATATATATATATATATATATATATATATATATAAAACAAGGTTGTCAGGCTGAAAATGAAGTTAAGAGTTTACGGTATTTACCTGAGATTTACGTTGTTTGTTTATTTGTAACAGCCGTTTACATATGTTTCAAGCTTATTGGCTCTCATCAGAACGGCGTAGTTCAAGTTATTAGATGTTACACACTTGAAAGTTGATTAAAAAGGAAAAACACAGAACAAAACAACACAAAATTCCACGTGAGGAATCTACATCATTTTTGGTTAAATCGAATATCTTGACCAAGCTTGTTAAAGCTATATTTTCAGACTGAATCGATGTCTACTTGCGATGAGATATTTATACCTTCTAGAATTTTGTACCGACAATATTATAGATTAAAAACAAGGTTTGTCAGGATGAAAATGAAGTTAAGAGTTTACGGTATTTACCTGAGATTTACGTTGTTTGTTTATTTGTAACAGCAGTTTACATATGTTTCAAGCTTATTGGCTCTCATCAGAACGGCGTCATGTAAACGGCTGTTACAAATAAACAAACAACGTAAATCTCAGGTAAATACCGTAAACTCTATATATATATATATATATATATATATATATATATATATATATATATATATATATATATATATATATATATATATATATATATATATATATAAAATTGATGAACCTCATTGAACCTTTATTAAACCAATCAACATTGAAACTCTAATTGCCCAATAATTTTAACGAGATCCGAAAGTCATTATCAGAAAGTGAGAAACATCATTTCAAGAGCCGGAAAAGGCAGACAATAAATTATTTGAAAGTTAACACAGGAACAATATTCATTCAAACAATAATCAATGAAGCTGTTGTTTTTCCGCAATGTCGTTGGCTCAATCGTTTCTTTGTTTCGATGAAAATCAATCAATTAGGGCCGTGAAGAAGCCTGTTGAAGCTTGAATGGGGTGATTAAAAAGAGAGCAGAAAATTCATTTGAAAATAAATGGAGCTTATACCGATGAAACATTCGAGATAATTGATTGAGTTTCATTTTGAAGTTTGCAGAAGGTAAAATTTCTGTTTATTGTTCATTTCCTATGATAAAGAAACATGGTCGTATCTTTCTATTTCAACAATTCTGAAATAACATTTTTTCATCATGAAATTCGATTTTGAAAAAATTCTATCACATTTACGAAAACACACAGATTGAAAATAGGTCGTATATAAAAGAATAATTCTTATGTTCAAATTAATTATCTGTTAATTGTCTGTTTTAGAACAGATTTGGAAACAGAATACAATTTGGAATTTCAATATCTACTTGACGTTTCTTCGTTTCACATTATGAGGATATATATATATATATATATATATATATATATATATATATATATATATATATATATATATATATATATATATATATATATATATATAGTCAGTGTCCGTGCTTCCTTCAACCACTATAGAAGTAAAATGCAATATTATTCCCCACAAACCATTTGGAAATACTTATTTTTAAAATTCATGAAACAAATGTTCCATCGGACTAACTTCACAGTAATTGTAAGAAAAAATTTCAATAGTGCCTTGTTGTATAAACTGTTAATATTGTACAAATTATGCTTCGAAGAAGAAAGCAAACATCTCCGAAAGCTTGGAAAATATTAAAGAGGTAATTCATTTTTCTGTCCTGGGGTGCAATCTCAATTAAACACTAAAAATACATATCTACAGGTGTGAAACATTGAATATATATATATATATATATATATATATATATATATATATATATATATATATATATATATATATATACTAGCGGATCCGACAGACGTTGTCCTGCCATGATATTCCAAGCTATTAGGATAAACGAATGAATGCATATACAGGAGTTCACTCAAGTTAATCCAGCCGTTGACTTGAAGTATATTAATAGTATATAGAAATTGAAACACTTTCAACTCTACATATGTTTCGGGTGATTAGTCCCTTATGAAGAATAATACTTAAATTTCTGATTTAATTTTTGAATTGACTTGAAATCAATATGCATTATTTCTAATTGTAAATTTCTGATTTCAATTTATTTCAAAATTAAATCAGAAATTCCTCAATTTCTGAAATAATTTAGAAATTTCAGAAAGCATAATTTCTTCTTGAAATCAGAAATTTCCAAATAGAAATGATGCATTTTGATATTTCGTCAATTTCAAAATTGATTTAGAAATTAAGTTATCACTCTCAATAATGGGATAACCGCCCGGAACATACTCGTAAGTAGAGTTGTTAAGTTTCACTCAGTGAGACTCAATCCAAATGTTTTAATACATTATTTCATTATATGATATATTATATCGTTTGTTAGATCTTCGCACATTTGATTGACTGCTACGACCTAAGTCGTCTTCTTCTCGGCATCGTAAATTGTAATTATTCAAAGTGGGAAAATTTCTCGCGCACTGAGAGGTAATTTGTCACTATCACAAAAGGTCAACAAAAAAAGGGCACATAACTTGAAATCTCACTATCACAAAAGATCACCAAAGTGAAGAAAATTCTCGCGCACGTAGCGGTAATCGCCATTTCAGAAATTCAATTTGTGGCAAACCATAGGATTTATTAATCCACATAAAAGTATAATCTGATAGATAATTAACAACAGTAGTTAGCTAAAATTTAGTTAATTTTTCACCCTCTAAGAATAAATATGTAGTAAGAAAGACATAAAAATTCTAATTGATTATTCATTTCAAACTATTCTTTCAATTTGATTTCTGAACGACGGGGGACACATATTAAATTCCGAACATTTTCATATTTATTCACCTGCTAAATCTTCTCTGGACTTCAAGGAATAAATCAAGACCAAAATTAGCGAAATCGGTTCTGCCGCTCTAGAGTTTTCGCGAGACTTACGAACAGCAAATCATTTTTATATTATAGATTCATTTGAAACTATTCTATCAATTTGATTTCTGAACGACGTGGGACACATTAATGGAAAAACAAAAGTGTTGTTTTCATTTAATTTCGAGCATGCTCATATTTATTTACCTTTTAAACCGTCCCTGGACTTTTGCAAATAATTCAAGACCAAAATTAGCCGAATCCGTTCAGCCGTTTTCGAGTTCTAGCGAGACTAACGAACAGAAATTCATTTTGATATATAAAGATATATATATATATATATATATATATATATATATATATATATATATATATATATATATATATATATATATATATATATATATATATATATATATATATATATATATATATATATATATATATATATATATATATATATATATATATATATATATATATATATATATATATATATATATATATATATATATATATATATATATATATATATATATATGTGTGTGTGTGTGTATAGGGTCAATAATGTTCAATTAAATAAAACTCTCAGGAAGCACAACGCCTCTACATATACTCTCACTAACATTCAACTAATATCAATAGTAGATACAATGAGAATTTGAGAAGTATCTAGTGAGGAGGGAAGATCACATTTACCCAGTCAGACGATATAGCCAGACTGAACTCTTTTCGGGACTTAATCACTTGTGGCTCACATAAACTTCTGCCTGCAGTTTTTGTTTAACATTTCACATTGTTATATAGACTCTCCTTCTGATTAGTCGAGTTTACTTGAAATATTTTCATGGACCATATTTGGATCACAAAAAGTTTTGATATTTATTGAACCATTGAATAATTTATATATATTCTCAATATTATTTCTGTCATTTATTTTTTTGCGATATCGGCAAAGAAACGTCGAACCACTGATTGTTCGCAGGCAGAATTTTTCTTGAAAGGTACCCTCCTAGAAATGCAAGACCAGGTCATCCCAGTCCGTGGACACAGCCGTATTTTTATCGTTATTTTATTATTTCATTCCGTAAAATCAATGAAAATTATCAATTTCGAAGTTTTGAAATCGAGTTTGCGTTATACACATTTCGATAAAAAAACATATCGTTATACACATTTCTATAACAAAAATTTTTGTTATGTCAATTGAGATTTCAACTACGCTTGTAACTGTCGTTACTCACAGAAGTTGGACCTAATAACTCAACGAAAGAGAGGAGTAAATCAGGAGTAAGTTTTCTTCGTTGGAATACTCTCTTTTCTTCCACTGGAAATGAAACGAACAAGTGATATTCTATTTGATAATAAATGACATGCACCTCATGCTGAATTCCTCATGAAGTCTCCAGGGTGATAGACTTCAAATTCGCTTTATTACGACGGAAACTGAATACTGTATCCTTCAAGGATCCTGAACAGAATCTCGAACCTGTAGATGAATAATCTCAGACGCTCAATACTGAAAAACATTCAAAAATCAGATGATCCAGTTATTCTTTCGTTGTTTCTAGTTTGTTGACTATCATCAGATTGGCGTATTTAAACTTAACTTTGCTGAAGGTCCTTACTTCTGAATGAATGCAAACTCAAACTCAGCATTTTTCCAACATACCTAACTGAATGTACATATCAATTTTGAACCAACAAAAACAATGGCAAAAAGGAAACGATTTCAAAGCTCACTTATATGGCCATCTTCTTTTTTCACTGAGTTTACAAAACCAACATTTTTATATAAATCATTACTCGACTGTTAATTATCTGGTATCACAAAGTGTATATTTTCTTAGGGCCAACCTGTTATATTGAAAAACATGCTGTTTTCACGTTTACTTTACCCAAAGGATCAGTGCAATTATCTCTCAGCTGACCACTTGAGGTTCACCACATCCTCACTGACTTCGGTAATTAGGATGTTCACGTAAATTCTCCCGTTTGGGATTTTGTTGAATTGCTCGTGTCGGTCATTCATTCGCTTATAAATATATATATATATATATATATATATATATATATATATATATATATATATATATATATATATATATATATATATATATGTTCAGAAAGGTTTCCGCGGTCAGAAGTATGTATAAAACTTGGTTCTCGGAATGAGCCGCGTTCTAGATTTATATAATCTCGACGTTTCGGCTTCCATTGTGAAGCCATCTTCAGGAGTTGGAATAAATTAGTAGGGAAAAGGTTTATTCGGTTACGTGGCCTCAATCTGCCTACCCCACGAACTGAATGAAGGAAAATGAGAAAAGGTTACCTGGTTACGTGGCCTCAATCTGCCTACTCCACGAACCAAATGAGGGAAACTAGGAACGATAAGAAATGATTCGGTTGCGTGGCCTCAATCTGCCTACTCCACGAGCCAAATCGTTTCTAATAGTTAACTCCGAAGTCTCAACCTGCCTACTCTTCGGAGTCAACTTGGAGTAGGCAGGTTGAGACTTCGGAGTTAACTATTAGAAACGATTTGGCTCGTGGAGTAGGCAGATTGAGGCCACGCAACCGAATCATTTCTTATCGTTCCTAGTTTCCCTCATTTGGTTCGTGGAGTAGGCAGATTGAGGCCACGTAACCAGGTAACCTTTTCTCATTTTCCTTCATTCAGTTCGTGGAGTAGGCAGATTGAGGCCACGTAACCGAATAACCCTTTCCCCTACTAATTTATTCCAACTCCTGAAGATGGCTTCACAATGGAAGCCGAAACGTCGAGATTATATAAATCTAGAACGCGGCTCATTCCGAGAACCAAGTTTTATATATATATATATATATATATATATATATATATATATATATATATATATATATATATATATATATATATATATATATATATATATATATATATATATATATATATATATATTTTTTTTTCAAATTGATTTATTGACGTTTCGTTGTATATAACAAGTAGATGAAAAGAAGAATATACCTATTTGCAATGAACAGGTGGATTTTTCCGTGAAACCAAGGTTCAATTTTGAGGTTTAGGATATATAAGTGAAAGCTATACATTTTGAAATTCAGTAATATTGTGTACTCTTGATAATGGGTTAACCACCCGGAACATATGTAGAGTTTTTAATATATGCAGTGATACTTAAGTCAAGTGTGTTAATTTTTATTTTATTATTGTTAACATAATATTTCACCAAGAGATAAGCGAAACCTCCGTGTCATTTATAGGTTTATATGTTCCATCAAATTTTCTCAAAGTAAGTTGAATTTCTTCCATAATTCAATCGACCTACAGTTCAACTAATTAGATTAATTACAGACTTCTAATTCATAAATTCCTGTTTCTGACATAGTTTCAACTTGTTGCAATAACATATAGCTGGTTCTAATATATTGAAATCTTCAGTAACAATTTTTAACAATCAATATCTCGACCAAGGAAGAAGTTTTTTCGTCGTAGGGAAGATATTTTCTCAGGTTGAAACTTGAGAAAATATCAAAATAAAACTTGATTCTTTGTGCTTTGAAAACTCGATACAACTTTTTCCAGGGATAAATGAAATAATGATGTAAACTTTCAAATTGAAGTTCAAAATTGAAAGTTTGCAATTGTTTCTTGTGTTGATAAACTTCCATCTTATATCATCTATTTTAAGGATCACCCTAATCAACCTGTTTCATTTTTTTGTCGCGTAGGGATGCCGATTTATCAACGGTATCCATTCGACGATATTCAGTATTCAAACGAATAATTTTGATAGGTCGGAGATGGTGTAATTTACCTATCATGTGAAATTTTTGAAGGTATTTTGGACATTCAAATTTCAGAAAATAGCTCAGTGATACTGAAATTATATTATCTAATGCAGAACTTCGAAATATTGATTGAGAAGGAAATGAAAATTCACATTTCTTATGTTCTTATGTTATTTTGTTCCGGTTTAAGTCAGGTAGTAATCACTGTATTAATTGAAACTTATATTCGGTGCTATTGTTCGTTAAATCATTATGCAGTGTTAATATATTTTGAACTATCAATTGAATACATAACATATCTTCTTATCTCACATATGTTTTTTTTTCGATTGCATTTTTCGCTTAGATTTTCAGGTTCACTTTCCTACCACAAAACGTTCGATCTTGAAAATTAAGACGAAGCATTTACAAGCGATTATGAATTATAAATTTTTCTGTTTCATTTGGCGGTTCGTTCAGTAAATATCACGTGGAAGAAGCATTGGCGATATTCAACAGAATTATACAATTTCGATAATGAAATTGAATTTCAACTGATCTATCGATAGTTTGATATTTTTGCAATTTCTGAAACATCGATTGAAATGTAGGTACTATATGAGAAAAGTTTCACATTCCATTCTATGAAAAGAATCCACAATCGACGAGAAAAACGAGAAAAGGGTAATAATACAGCAGATGCATGAAGACGTGAGCTTTTCATTTTGTTTAACTTACAGCTCCAACTTCAGTGAGCCACTTATCAGCTTCCAGAACGATATAGGTGTGGTTTTGAGCTCAGGAGCGCATTAGCTTCTTGCGGTAGCTCCAAAGTATGTCTCAGTGAAATTCTTATAATATAAGAATGTTTATACGGTTAGCGAAAAAATAATCACGAAATTAGAACTTGATGCATTATCGTAATTGTGCATATAAATGAAATATACAAGTTTTGAATAGTATTTTGTGACCCCTCATTGTGTATATTTTCATCTTCATATTAGACTATGCAACATTCTCAAGACTTGTTCAAATCCTTTCAGTAGTTAACTTATTTAAATTCCTAGTAACATCAATAATTGCTGAAGTTATCCATAATCTGGTTTTAATTTTTGTTCACCCTTTCAATATGTAATTGCTGCAATTTTGTCATATTCAAAAATTTTGTGTTTAAGAATTTTCATATTTCAAGATTTGAAGTTGATAATTGAAATTTGAGTTTCCTCTTTCACAAACTTCTTTTTCTGAATTTACTTCTGAATGTGCATGATGATATTCATCTTACATGTATTATTTCAAAAACATAATGTCAATGATTAATGAAACTCGAATTACTCAGTCACTTGTTATCACTAATGAGCTAGATATAAATATATAATGTATTACACTATATAGATATATGGATACAGAATTCCAGTTCATGAATTGCTTTCTTGATATTCTTAATCAATCGTCCGATTGTTGGGTTTTGACAAGTTTGAAAGAAAATTCAGTTATTAAATCTGAATATTGCGGTCTTTCTTCTTCTTCATCAGATATCGTTCTGATGAAGGTGGAGAAATTTCAGATGTGATGAGAACACAAACAAAGGCCATCAAAACGAACGACAAATATACAATTAGATTGGAAAAATATGTTCGCTAATTTTATCAACCGTAATAAAAAAAATTTCAGATATGATGGGAACACAAACGAAAACCATCGAACAAACGACAAATATACCATTTGATTTGAAAAACATGCAGAAATAGCTAACATCAAAAAAATCAATATTTTTGATTCATAGAATGCCCTATAATTAGTATTATAGGGCATAGTAACTGGCATGATATATAGTAAGTAACTAAGTGAGCTTATTGGTGCACTTGAACCTGAATAACTATTTTAACACCACCCTTAATATGGAAAACAATTGCTGAATAATATAAATCGATATCTATGTTCTCAAATCAATAGAAAAAAAAATTTAAAACATCGTTTTTCTTGGTCATGCCGGAAAATTTTCACCCCACCCTCATCTAGCAACTTAAGCACTTCAAGCGACACAGATCCGAGTTAACTACGAAGTACAAATATGATTTTGCTAATGATGAAAAATTTCGGTGTTAGTTTTTCAGCAATTATATTAATTTTTCCATAGTTTATTATACTCAAAATCGTTATGACCATAATGATAATAGCGATAGTTAACCCTTTGGTTCAACAAAATCACTCATCACTTTGAAAATAATTTGAAGTGTCAGGACTATGTGTCAATTTTCATTTCGAATTCAACGTTTCGACTATGTGCATAACGAATAAAATTTGGTTTCAACAGTGAAAATTGTATGCAAAACTAATTATTGGAGAATTTTATTGAGTTCACGTTTCGCTTGGTACCTAATAGAGAAATTCAGTGTGAAATGATGAATTTAGCACCTTATACCGTCGAAAAATCTATTGATGCTGAATATTTGCATGAACACTGACAACATTTACGCCCAATGATATATCGAGGATTCACGATCAAAGTATTCAGTGTGTAACTTTGGGAGAACTACAAAACTATTTTCGTCTTGAAAAAATGTCAAAGATAGTGTTGAATGGAATTTAAATGAAAATGTTATGAAGGAAAATACTGAAAACTATCGAAATATTTATCTCTCAGCAAAATATACGAGTATATCTTGAGTTAAAGAAGATATTTTCTGAATCGGGATGATGATTTGACTTATTATTGAACAGAGACGGCTCGTTAATAATTGGTTTTGTGCGTGCACAAAATTTTGAACATGAGAGATGAAAATGAAATTTTAAAAGATTTTCTGGGCCTGTAAACATTTTTTTTGAAAAATGCCGCTTTTGAAGTAGTTATACATTGAAGAAACCTATTCGTTGCTTATTGTACTTTTTTTTGTTGAGATGAAATTCATAACTATGTTTGCCAGACATAGAGCTCTGGTGTGACTGAGCTTAACTCTTGTTGAGAAACCAATGTAAAATATTTAGTGTTTGTAAATCACGCCTTTTTTCAGTCAATATACGTTCAAGTCCTAGTTTTCATTCATTTTGGCGTAGACGTTGACAACAGTGATCATGATTACAGCTATGATTCTTTTGGATCATTGCGAAAGACGAATTGCACTGAAAAAGTAACATAAAAAGTTGCTGTATACTTAAACAGCCGTAGCAGGTAGCAAGGATTTTGAGAACTTGGCAGGCGTAAGATTGGTACTGAGATTTGAAAAGCAGTGAATCCAACTAAATTTTAACATCTTTAGCTTTGTTCGCGGTAAGGATTCTGAACCGATTCAGAACTATTCGCATGCGCAGTTTGAATTTTGGCGTTCGAGGATCACCCAGTTCCGAACTTTTAGTTACAGTTCTGTGTTCGCGGATAAACTGGGACTGGTTCGGAATCGATTCGGAATTGGTGGTTCTTCCGGTTCGAAGGATCAATCTAGAACTGTAAGTTCGGGACTTGCGCATTCACGATAGTTTGGCAATTGGTATCATAGATAATTATTTCTATGATTTGTTTATACATACCACATAGTAACGAAACGGAAAGAAACAGTTCGTTCACTTGAGTATCCTGTATTTCATTTGGCTGCAATTACCGTGTACTACATATTTCATATTTCAATTTATAACGTCTGTTTTAACAAGTAAGTTATATGATTGGTCTACTGTTAAGTTTATCTTCAATAGAAATATACCTACATATTTTCAGGTGAATATTCCAGTCATGTCTGATCATTTTTCATCTTCCGATGAAGACTTGAAAAATATGTTCTTCAAACATTCTCTTGAAGTTTTTTAATTGCATCGATCCGACATGGTCCCTGTATTTTTGATACAATTCCAAGAGAAGAAGAGTGTTTTGGTGGGTCTATTTATAACTATCTTCTGGTTGTTGGAACATTTCTGAAATCTTACTATCATTAAATGACTAAACGTATCTTGCTGTCTTGTGCTTTCTAAAATAAATGAATTGGAAAATGGTTGCTTACGTATAAGTCGACTTCCATAGAATAATGTGTTATTGTATTGTTCTTTGATTAGAATGACAATTGCAAGCGGTATACGGCATATTATTCGATGAGAACAACCGTGATTTGAAAATTCCCTAAACTAGTTCTAAAATCGTTCGCGGGTCGAAATAATTCCGAACCAGTTCATAACCGAGCATGCGTATTAAATCAATCCCGAATCAGTTATGAATTTGTTCTGAATCGGTTCAGAATCCTTACTGCGAACAAAGCTATTGTAACACTTGAACTCATAGTCATGTACAAACGTTTGTATATAAACAGCGTTTTTAGCATCAGAGCTGCAAGAATAGTTCGTCGAATTTTTCAATTTGAAATATCAACGCTTTTGTGTATCAATTTCGTCCATATTGCATATATTAAATAATTTTTAATTAGGAAACTGTTAACCGACAGAAATATACCGTGTTTTTCAAACAACGTTTAGTGTTGTTAACTTGGATGCAGAGTACTTGTAAAGTAACTCAAATTTCAGTTCTTATTAAATCATAATTGCGAACTTCTTCTATTACAATTTTGAGAAACAAATTAGAAAACAGAAAACAGGCTTAAACCTAATGCAAAGCAGCTCAAAGAGATATCTTAAAAAGACATTGAGAAAATATCGAAAGTTTTGTGGATATGATGTTGAAAACTTCATTTTTCTCAACACGCTTATGAGTTATCATTTCAATTTATAGCTGTTAGTGTAATAATCAGTTCAAAGAGAAAATGAAAGAGTTTCAATTATCGAAATTTCAAGGCAAGTTTATATAAAATTTTCTTCGTGCAGTGAAGTTGAATTTGCTTGTAGTTAAGTTTCATTGCTGTCTGGATTTCACTAATTACACCTGAAGAAACTGCAAGCAAATTGTCATATACATTGTAAAATTATAAGTGGTGCTAAGTTGTGGGTACTTTCGAATTATAACTTCGAGAACATGAACGAAAGTCTATTTTTCAAATCGAAGGATTATGGAAAACTTATTAAATTACAGTGCTCAATTAACTAATTTTCAGGTAATCATACCAGAAACTCCTTCGTTTCTAAAGGGATCTCATAGAAAATTCAACACCAAATTCTGTGCGTACACTAATGCTCAATAAATGGATAAATATATAGCAAACTATTCCTCCAACTATCATTCTGATGGGATCATAGAAAAAACAATATTTTGAGATATATTTTTTCAACATAAAAGAATATTTTTCTTTCAATTTTAATAAACGTATGTTTATTTCATCGAATTGAGTTTTGCTGTCATAATTTGAATATGTGCTTGAATATTGAACCCTATTATATCGTACAATAGCGCAAAGCGCTTTTTAGTAATTCAGTTATCTCCTTGTGACGAACAACGAACAATTCATCACCATTGGCGTGTGAAACGTAAGTTGCAGATAAGTGCTTGTGCTCAACCTATTTTAAATGGAATAATCGAGGTATGTTTCGAAAACTCAATGAATTCAACACCTACATGAGTAATCCCTTTCAGATTCATTGCTGCATAAATAAGTGTGAAACTTTGGTTCCCCATTTAATAATTAACTGAAAAGTTCGTTGTTCGAAAATGTTCATACGACCTAAGCTGGCTTTATGACATAAATAATGGGTGTTTCTTTTAGAGGTACAGAAATTTAAATTGCAATAAAACAACGATGGATCATTCGATTGACATTAATTTTTTTTATTCGAAAGGTTATTTTGTGGCATTATATTTTAAATATGATTTCTGGCATATGACCGCTACGACTGGCTCGGATGAAGTTCAATCTGGACCTCCAGTTTTCGATTACTCTTTCCAACATTTGTGGCCGTATATCGGCAATAACACGGCGAATATTGTCTTCCAAATGGTCAAGCTTTTGTGGCTTATTCACATAGACCAATGACTTCACATAGCCCCACAGAAAGTAGTCTAGCGGTGTTAAATCACAAGATATTGGAGGCCAATTCACAGGTCCAAAACGTTAAATTAGGCAGTCACCAAATGTGTCTTTCAATAAATCGATTGTGGCACGAGCTGTGTGACATGTTGCGCCGTCTTGTTGAAACCACAGCTCCTGGACATCATGGTTGTTTAATTCAGGAATAAAGAAGTTAGTAATCATGGCTCTATGCCGATCACCACTGAATGTAAAGTTCTGGCTATCATAGTTTTTGAATGTAGTACGGACCAAAGATTCCACCAGTCCATAAAGCGCACCAAACAGCCAGATTTTCTGGATATAACGGTGTTTTGACATTCACTTGAGGATTATCTTCACTCCAAATGCGGCAGTTTTGTTTGTTGACGTAGCCATTCAACCAGAAGTGCGCCTCATTGCTAAACAAAATTCGTGCGATACGTATTCCGCACAAAACCATTATTTTCGAAATAAAATTGCACAATTTGTAAGCGTTGTTCAGGCGTGAGTTTCTTCGTGATAAGTTACCAAACCAAATTGAGAATGAATCACTTCTCAGTTGTTAAATCGGTCGCCATCTTCAACAGTAATGCCAACTTAAAGTTCAATACCTCTAAAAAAAACACCCGTTATATTTATATATATATATATATATATATATATATATATATATATATATATATATATATATATATATATATATATATATATATATATATATATATATATATATATATATATATATATATATATATATATATATATATATATATATATATATATATATATATATATATATATATATATATATATATATATATATATATTATATTACTTCTTCCTGACCTTTTTGATCTATAATATTTCTTCACTGGGTTGAGGTCAATTTTAACATTTCTTCTAGATTTACTTCACAGGACTTTATAAAGTCCTGTGTTAAAATGTCAAAATTGACCTCAACCCAGTAAAAAAATATTATATATATATATATATATATATATATATATATATATATATATATATATATATATATATATATATATATATATATATATATATATATATATATATATATATATATATATATATATATATATATATATATATATATATATATATATATATATATATATATATATATATATATATATATATATATATATATATATATATATATAATAATAATAATAATAATAATAATAATAAGTTTACATTATCGCTTGAAAGCAAAAATTTGTAAAAATATAGAAACACGTAATGTTATATGGTTCACATCTAATTAATAGGTCGAAAATAAGTTTTTTGAATTTTCGAAAATCAGGAATCATCTGGAATCTTCTTGGAAGTGCATTGAAGAGTTTCATTGACATATACATAGCACTATTTTCTAGCAGGCTCAATTTATGTCGAGGATATAAGAAGGGTTCCATTCTTCTCGTTTTGTTGCCGCTCTTATAGTTCTCGTAGCATTTTTCGTGTTTGTGCAAAAACAATAAGGATTTATAGATAAATAATCCATTTAGCGTTAATATTTTTTTTGTTCTAAATAATCCTCTGCACGAGTCTCTCAACTTCATTCTATATATCGTTCTCAACGCTAGTTTCTGTATAACAAAAACCCGATTTCATTGGGAACTACTTCCCCAAAATATGACCCCATAAGAAAGAAGCGACTGAAAATTTGAAAAATAGATTACCATTAAGGTATCTATATCGACATGGTGCTTCATAACATTGAGAGAAAACACCACAGAACAAAGTC
This sequence comes from Henosepilachna vigintioctopunctata, assembly GCA_030704895.1. Taxonomy (NCBI): domain Eukaryota; kingdom Metazoa; phylum Arthropoda; class Insecta; order Coleoptera; family Coccinellidae; genus Henosepilachna; species Henosepilachna vigintioctopunctata. The sequence goes on along the minus strand of JARQZJ010000006.1, from coordinate 4,932,428 downwards.
TCCTAGTCAAATAATCTATATGTTCTTTAAATTTTAGTTTGCAGTCCAGATATACTCCCAAAAATTTGGCACTAGAAGCTATTGGTAATTCAATATCCTCCAGTGTCAAAGACCGAGGTGCACGCTGGACTGATCGGTCAGTTTGAAAGAATATACAATCTGTCTTGTTAACGTTGATAATAAGCCGTTTCTGATTACACCAATTTTTAACAACTTTGAAAGAATGTTTGCAATCCTGCATTGCAGCAGCTTCGTTCGTCGCTGTGATAACTATATTTGTGTCATCTGCATATATGGTTGTATTTGCATTATGTGGCAATACCCTTGGAAGATCATTGATGTATAGTATGAAGAGAAGAGGTCCCAGTATGCTGCCTTGTGGAACTCCCATTGAAGTGTTTAAATACTTGGAGATGTAACCATCATCTGAACCAATCTTCACATACTGGACTCGATTCTTCAGGTAACTTTTGAGTAAATCAAGTCGTTTGTTCCTTATTCCACAAAAATTCAACTTTGTAAGAAGCCTTTCATGTTCAACACAATCGAACGCTTTGGATAGATCCAGAAAAAGAGCAATTGGGATTTCTCCTTTCTCCAGGGCAATCAGTATAGATTGAGTGAGTTCCAAAATTGCAGTTTCTGTTCCCCTGCTTGGCAAGAATCCATGTTGGTTTTCATTGAAGACTTGAAATTTCTTAAAGAAACTCAAAAGTCTATTAGCCAGTAATTTTTCAAAGATTTTCGAAAAAGATGATAGTATGCTTATTGGTCGGTAGCTGTCTGGTTCGTCGATAGGTCCTTTCTTGTAAATTGGTTTTATAATAGCAATCTTTAGTTTGTCTGGAAAAATTCCCTCTATGAAGGACATGTTTATGATATACCTAAGAGGTTCTGCAATATATTTTAATGATCTTTTAATGATTTTATTTGGAATTCCGTCATGTCCGCAAGTTGTTGTGTTTTTTAGATGTTTAACCACATTTTCTATTTCTGTTGTGGTCACTTCGAAAACGTAAAAGGAGTTTTCCAAATATTGCATATTTACACCTTCATTACTGACAGGAAGCATTTTACATAAATCAGGGGCAGCATTAATAAAATAATTGTTAAATCTATCAGCTGTTTCTTCTGGATCACCTGATGGTACCAACATTTTAGATTGTGCACCTGATTTGTTGAGTAGTGTGTTTACAATATGCCACGTGGATTTTGATTTATTGTCAGATTTGTTAATTTTTTCAGCATAGTAGGCTTGTTTAGTCTTGGAAATGGTCAGATCATATTGTCTTTTTAGCTTTTTGTACATTTCAACAGTGTTCGCATTGTATCTGGAGATGAGGTAATATATATCCAATTGATTTTTCAATAATTTAATATTAGGGTCATTCATTACGGTATTTTTAGTAGATCTATTTTTGGAAGCCTCTGTAAATGGAAAACACTCTTCAAATGGTTGTTTGATTTGTTGAAAAAAGTACTCCCACATCTCATTGATTTGGCAGGTTTTGTATGAGTAAATTTCATCCCAATTTATTTTCATAATAATGCTATCAAATTTCATCAGTGCATTCTCTGAGTATATACGTATATTCTGCATTCTTGTGTAAGTATGGTTGTCCATATTTACACTAAGCCTGAAAGTCTGTGCTGCATGATCTGATAAATGTGGTTGAGAAACGGTAGTAACGCCCTCCGATATGTTTGTGAAAATATTATCGTTACACGTTGAAGAGTGAGAAGTTATTCGTGTTGGCTCACAGATCCTTATAACAACATTGTGTGTGTCAAGTATTGACTTCAGCATCTTTACTTCGTTGCTCTCTCCTTTGAGTACATCGATGTTGAAATCGCCTGCTATAATGAACTTGATATCACATTCACCATTCAGAATCTCCAGTACCAACAACAGCCTTTCAAAGAAAATGTTGATGTTAGCCACTGGCTGAGTGTTAGGTCTGTAAATGCATACGACTATTAACTTGAAATTTTTATTTATTTTACATTCAATTGCAGAGCACTCAAAAATATTTGCAACTGATAGCTTCCCAATGTCTGGTCTTGGTTTGCAGTCCAGACGATCACAGCTGAATATAGCACAACCCCCATGTTTGTTTTTTAATCTGCAGAAACTAGCAATCTGCTTGTACCCAGTAATTTGAAACTTTTCTAGTTGATCCGTAGTCTGCCAGTGTTCTGTTAGGGCAAGTATGTCAATATTATCATCTTTAAGAAATTTTTCCAGGCCGTTAAAAGACGTTGCTAGACATTGTATATTCAAATGTGTAACATTCAACGTGTTGGGCTTGAATGCGATAGCAGAAGTGTTTACATTGGTTTTGGGTTTCAGGAGGCGACTATTGTCTGCCTGCGCTTCAGAAAAACCTCTTGATTGTCACACCTTCTGGCCAGAAGGACGGACTCATTGCTTGATCCAATGATTCAAATGGTAATGTCACCTTGAAGGAGGAATAAATATCAGGCCTTCTTGAACTTAACTTGTCGCATGTGACACCCTGTATACTTTGTTTGATATAATTTTCAAGATCCGCTGCTTCCGTTGTTGGACTGAGTCTTGAAACATGTATAAACGCCAGGGACTTCTTTGGCGCCGCGACTAAAACATTAGATTTAGTAGTACCAATTATAGGCCTCACAGTTTTTCGTGAGCCTGTTTGTTGATTACGTGTAGAGTGTTTATGATCGTCAGTATTATCACCGGTAACTGGTGTTAGTTTGCCGGAATTTGGTCTTTTCTTCGACTTCACGATTGACCAGTCATACTGTTTTTTGGAGGTGTTTCTATCACCACTATTATTGGAAATTGAGTCCCTTTCAATGTATATAACATCATTCAAGGTGTTCCTTTGAATGATATCAATGGAACTGTTTCCATCCGACGATCCTTCTTTTGGGTTTTCCGTGGTACATATCCCACCGGCACCACTGGCTTCAACAACAGCCGGTCTCGGCTGCAGTTCGCTCGCAGATGTATTATATATATATATATATATATATATATATATATATATATATATATATATATATATATATATATATATATATCGGAAATTCACTAAGAAAAGAATTCTGTAATTCTCGTGCTATATTATCGCATTGTGCTATATTGTCGCACTTATAGATATTCGCTATCAAAGTGTACTATAACTTTCTTTAGATAATTTTTGACAAATTTTTCAAAAGAACATTACAGCAGAGCTGGCTATATGAAACATGAACATTATTGAAAACTAGACTAGTAAAATGTAGTATATCAATTGATAAGAACGTGTGAAACTTTCAATATTTATGTGCTCTTCATTGATTCTAAGATTTGAGATGTACATCAATCTATGCATTATATATGCATACGACTAACTCTCTATTTCTGTCATATAATTGATGAGAGGGAATGTGAGGATTGAAAACGTTGTCTTTCGTTCGTTGAACGTGGCTTGACTGATGAGTACCTAATAGAACGAAACAGTGACTGTCTCACTCTTTCAATAAAAGTATGCATCGATCTCAAGATTCTTTAACTTTTACCACTAGAATGATAATGGAGAATCCAATATTCTCTAACATTGATCCCGAGAAGGACAATGGAGATATCGCATTGTTCATGTTCATGTTTCACATAGCCAGCTCTGCTATAATGTTCTCTTGAAAAATTTGTCAAAAACTATTATCGAGAGAAAGTTACAGTGTACTTTGACAGCGTATATATGTACATATACATATATATTTATTTTTTTTTTGAGAGTGTTCTTGTCTAACAATATCTAAACTGGAATTCGATACCAATCGAAAATAATACAGGAGTCATCAAGCATGCAAACCTTCTGTATGAAACAGTATAAAATATTCCACTTTATGTTCAAACTCTCTCAAAATTTCGGAAAGATAATACAAATCGAAAAATGTAATTTTCTCGATTAATATTATGAGAACCCCTTGTACCTGACTTTTTATTCATAAAATTTGTTCATTATTCGATAATATAATTTACCGGAACAATCATTTGTCCATTGATAACGAAAATATTACCTCACTGAATATTCGGATGGTTCATCCAAAATAAACACTATTATATTCAGTTAACTAATTTCGGAAACATAATTCCAATTTTGACTAATAAATGTATGTTTGTTTTAAATTCAGAATTATTTTAGTATATTGAAATAGGCGGATACGCCGAAACGTCTATAAAAAATATATGAACATCAAACTGGTGAACTGGTGAACAATATATATATATATATATATATATATATATATATATATATATATATATATATATATATATATATATATATATATATATATATATATATATATATATATATATATATATATATATATATATATATATATATATATATATATATATATATATATATATATATATATATATATATATATATATATATATATATATATATATATATATATATATATATATATATATATATATATATATATATAATAAATATATAAGAAAAGAAAATGAACTCTAGAACATTGATTTGAAAATTTCAAATTAACCAAGAGAATGTTATAGTAGAGCTAGATATGTGAAGGTGTACGATGTGATGTCTCCATTATCCTTCAAGGGATGAATGTTAGAGAAATATTGAAATCGTTGCCACACCCGATGGAAGTGCGAGACATATACGTTTCGTTCTGCAAGGAACTCGTCAGTCGCACCACGTCCATCGAAGTGAAGCAACGATTTCAACCCCCAAGCATCTTCTTGTGACTTCAAGTGGAAGACCGCAGAGTAATGAATACTCCACAATTCAGTATAAAACACCTCTCAGATTACAGTCAGACCAAGCATCGAAATTTCACATATCTTCTATACCCGTAGGTATCTACTAAATTGCAATGTCTCTTTGCCAAATATCATCATACGATGTTTTCAAATGTCATTAGGTTGCGTTAGTAGTACACTCGCGTTTATTTCCGTATTTCAGGGGCCTATTCGGCGATATTTTTGAGGAAATGAAATTTTTGTACTTATAGGACTGAATGAAATAGTTGAGAAAATGAATACTAGAATATTCAATTGAAAAATTCAATTTAACCAGTAGAATGTTATAGTAGAGCTAGATATGTGAACGTGTACGATGTGATGTCTTCATTATCCTTCAAGGTATGAATGTTAGAGAAATATTGAAATCGATGCCACACCCGATTGAAGTGCTAGACATATATGATTCGTTCTGCAAGGAACTCGTCAGTCGCACCACTATATTTATATATATATATATATATATATATATATATATATATATATATATATATATATATATATATATATATATATATATATAAGTTTTTTATGCTCATGGCACTGAATGAAATATTTGAGAAAATGAAAATTGGTACATTCATTTGAAAAATTCTAATTAATCAAAAGAATTTTATAGAACAGGTAGATTTGTAGGTTGTAGTTACAGGTAGATGCCTCCGTTATATACAGGAACAATCGCGAGCGTTCTACCAACGCAATCATTGACATTTGAAATCATCATATGATGACATTTGTCATCATATGATGATATGATATGATATGTTGAGTAGAGACCTACGGGCATAGAAGATATGTGAAATTTTGATGCTTGGTGTGTCTATGATCTGAGAGATGTTTTCTTCTGATTCCTACAGATGGAATTGTTAAGTATTCATTACTTTACAGTATTCCACTTGGAGTCATAGAAGATGCTTGGGGATTGAAATCATTGCCTCACTTCAAAGGACGTGATGAGGCTGACGACAACGAAACATATGTCTCGCACTTCCATCAGGTGTGACATCGTTTTCAATATTTCTCTGACATTTATTCCCTGAAGATAATGGAGGCACCACATTGTACACGTTCACAATTCTAGCTCTACTATAATATTATTTCGGTTAATTTGAATTTTTCGAATGAATAATCTAGTGTTCATTTTCATATATATATATATATATATATATATATATATATATATATATATATATATATATATATATATATATATATATATATATATATATATATATATATATATATATATATATATATATATATATATATATATATATATATATATATATATATATGCAATGAGTTCAAATCCAAGTAATAAATGCGGATATCCGATATGAGTATATGGAGAATTACATGTGATCGCGTACGTGAATCGCATTCAGTGCACGCATTGTAGCATCTATTTTTACCTCTCTATTCTTACAGTACGCGACCTATGCTTATATCAATGAGATTTATAAAATTAACACTAATATTGTCAGGTTGACCAAATCGTTGTTTTATCGTGTGATTTTTGAAACATTTAGTTATTGTGTCAAAATCAACATCAGTAAATATAAATTAAAAATTAACACACTTGACCTAAGTTTCACTGAATATATTGAAAACTCTACATACGTTCCGGGTGGTTATCTCATTATCAAGAGTATACAAGATTGCTGTATTCAGTAACGTCAGGAGTCAGTAATATATTTTTTAGTCTTGATAATGAATTAACCACCCGAAACATATGTAAAGTTTTTGATATATTCAGCGAAACTTAAGTCAATTGTGTTAATTTTTAGTTTATAGTTTTTAACATAAAGTTTCACGAAGAGTTAAGCGAAACCTTCGAATCATTTATCATCACACTCAAAAAAAAATCGAAATCAACAGGAACGAGTACTTTTCAATTTTTCATTCAGCCAATTATCTGATATTTTTAACAATAAAATAATTATTCTAAGAATTATATTTAATGCAGGCAAACTAAAATTAAGTAAAAGAAGAAACTTACGTTGAAAACCTACACATTTTTTTTTTTTTTTTTTTATTTTTTTTTTTATATAACAGCCGTTTACATATGTTTCAAGGTTATTGCCTATCGTCAGAACGGCGTAGTTCAAGTTAAAGATGAAAGTACTTGAAGAGATATATAAAAAATTAATATATAAAACACGAAACACAGTTTCGTACACGTTTTATACACCCAAAACATTTGGGAAGAGTCAACACAACGTTGCAGACGACAATGAAATACCGTCCGGCTATTATGAGACTTTTATAGCTTCTGGAACTACCCAGATAATCTTAACAATAAAATAATTATTCTAAGAATTATATTTAATGCAGGCAAACTAAAATTAAGTAAAAGAAGAAACTTACGTTGAAAACCTACACATTTTTTTTTTTTTATATAACAGCCGTTTACATATGTTTCAAGGTTATTGCCTATCGTCACGAAACTGTGTTTCGTGTTTTATATATTAATTTTTTATATATATCTTCAAGTACTTTCATCTTTAACTTGAACTACGCCGTTCTGACGATAGGCAATAACCTTGAAACATATGTAAACGGCTGTTATATAAAAAAAAAAAGATGTGTAGGTTTTCAACGTAAGTTTCTTCTTTTACTTAATTTTAGTTTGCCTGCATTAAATATAATTCTTAGAATAATTATTTTATTGTTAAGATTATCTGGGTAGTTCCAGAAGCTATAAAAGTCTCATAATAGCCGGACGGTATTTCATTGTCGTCTGCAACGTTGTGTTGACTCTTCCCAAATGTTTTGGGTGTATAAAACGTGTACGAAACTGTGTTTCGTGTTTTATATATTAATTTTTTATATATCTCTTTAAGTACTTTCATCTTTAACTTGAACTACGCCGTTCTGACGATAGGCAATAACCTTGAAACATATGTAAACGGCTGTTATATAAAAAAAAAAAAAATGTGTAGGTTTTCAACGTAAGTTTCTTCTTTTATTTAATTTTAGTTTGCCTGCATTAAATATAATTCTTAGAATAATTATTTTATTGTTAAGATTATCTGGGTAGTTCCAGAAGCTATAAAAGTCTCATAATAGCCGGACGGTATTTCATTGTCGTCTGCAACGTTGTGTTGACTCTTCCCAAATGTTTTGGGTGTATAAAACGTATACGAAACTGTGTTTCGTGTTTTATATATTAATTTTTTATATATCTCTTCAAGTACTTTCATCTTTAACTTGAACTACGCCGTTCTGACGATAGGCAATAACCTTGAAACATATGTAAACGGCTGTTATATAAAAAAAAAAAAATGTGTAGGTTTTCAACGTAAGTTTCTTCTTTTACTATCTGATATTCGTTTATATTATATATACGATTATATATATATATATATATATATATATATATATATATATATATATATATATATATATATATATATATATATATATATATATTCGCAACACGAAGGAGTGTTGCCATTTATTTATAAATCGTAATTTTTCAGCATTTCTTGATTCTCGGCAACTAATGAAAAGGGCAATCAATAAAACGAAATTCAATCGTTAAAAAATCTATGTTTCGAACCTTCAGCTGTTCTTCCTCAGTATGCTGAAATTATGTGAAATAAGTTACAATCTCAATGTAACACTCTCTTCTACTTACATCTAAACAAGACTTTAAAAGACAACAAATATGAACACGGAACTAGCTTAAAATGGAAATTATTTATTTACTGTCTGAAAAACTTTCAATTAATTCGACATGGGAAAACGTGTCAGACTAGCAAAAGATTTAAAAAATTTTGAATAATATAAGTATATTAATTCATGATGAAACAAATCGTTCACTTGTTACATGATACAAAATGTTCGAGTACTTCCCTGAGTATTCTTTGAAAGGCTCACTTGTGGCGAATATAAGACATATTAGAGATGACGTATACTAGACTGATAAAAGGGACCAAGCACAATGGCTAGCTCCCCTTCACAAAGAGTATATGCCACTTTGTCTGATCATAAAGTCTTTAGGGCCTACCCGCTTTATGAAATCTCTGCGGATAATTTCCTTCAGATGCTGGTTTTATGAAGATTCTGTTAGAATAAAATGGTAGAACACGTCTCCTCTTCCTATTATTATTTCCAATCATGCAAATATTTATCAGAGGCGCTTTCGAATATTTAGTGATATTAGACGTAGAAAAGTATTGACCAGTAGTCGAGGGATTTTAAACCATAGTAAATATTTCTGAAAAAAATTTTATATATAATGAAACAATATTTAGAATTTTCTCATATTTCTAATACAAATCGCAGGACGACGTTTCGAAGTACTACTTATTTATCAAATGCTGGATTAATACAATCAGTATTAATCGAGCATTTGATAAAAAGTAGTTCTTCGAAACGTCGTCATGCGTAGATGTATTGAAATTATGAGAAATTTTAAATATTGTTTCATTATGGATATTAATTTTCTCCAAGTATCGGCTTCAACAATCATCAAAATTTTAAATATTTAGCTTCAATTTATAACAGTGAAATGCGTTGTCTTCTGTATTTCATACAACTATTGAGTACATGGTATTTTATGTGTGTATAAATAAAATAAATTGAATGAAAAATAATAATAAATATGTCATTTTTCCTCGGTGTCACCATGTAAGTGATAACAGTTCTATCTTTAAATTTCATTTGAAGTTTGAACATGATTGTTAATTATTACCACTATCATATATAATAAGGCATGTTCCTTGAGTAAATCCATTATAATAATCTATTAGATGATTTCGATGCACACTTCAACTTTTGATTTACTCTTTCATTTAATAAGTACCGTTTTGCTCTTGTTCTGTTTACCGACCCTTTCTCATATTATGTAGGTGCCTCAAGAAATCTGTAACCCGACGAAAAGCGTTATGTTATTTATATTCAACGTGTAAATCAAAAGTTTACTCATTAATTTACCTTATCTGAATAGATCTCGAAAATATGAGATGACTGAAAAGCACCATTTTATTCATAACTATACAACAATTTAGCAATTGAAGAAGACGAAACTCGTAAAAGAAATTTTAAATATGTTAAATATTCGTCAAAGTTTAAAAAACTTCAAATGAGAGAACATATCTCCAACGTCTCAATTCAATATATGACAATTCAATAAACCTTACAAATAATACTAATAGAATCAACAAACCACAATTTTTAAACAACATATCTCAAAATGATTGTTCCTAATCTACGAAGAATTTCAAACACATAAACAAAAATGAATATTAAAATATGAATTTTCTGGATAAGGATATTACAAATGAACTATGTGCATCTTAATTCGAAAATAATATATCGCTCACTTGAATCACCTGGCAAACCATGAGTTTTTCATTGGTTTCCTAATAGTGAAGAAAACTAAAACACTTTCAAATCGAATGCTGAGCCAGAAACATTCCTCTGAATATAAAAGAGGCAGAAAAATCGATAATTAACAAAATAACGTTGACGTTTGAATCCATAGTAATTTATTAAATACAATTATTCATTAGTTTCGACGTCATTAGTCAACGAAAATAAAGTTTTTCCATGTAATGAAGCCCATTATTGGTAGAAAATATTGAAACAAAAACTATTTAAATCATATATATCATCTACATGACGCATTTACTGTATGAAAAATATTCACAGCTGTACGTTCTCATTCTACGAAATGTCGAATGATATTGATTGATATTGATATTGAACCTACAAAATTCGATGCGATATAAACCTATTTTTCGTGTTCATAGCAGTGGAAAACTGAGATGGCGAATGAAACGCTCCAAAGATTTACACACAATACGTTACATTTTTCGGAATGATATGATAAATTTGCTGGAGGTTGACTAAAGGAGAATCAAGAAGCGATGGAAATTGTTGACCAGCATAACGGAAAATGTGTTATATCTGGTAGAGAATTGAACGTGGATTTTATGACTTTACACACATATATCTATATCCTATATACACACACACACACACACACATATATATATATATATATATATATATATATATATATATATATATATATATATATATTAAAGCGAGGTAAGGGTGTTTTCGACTCAATTGAGCAAATATTGTTAGTACTCTTTTTCTTAGCCAAGCTTTCGCAATATTTTATTGCATCTTCAGGACTTCTACAATTAACAAAAAGTGTCAAACAGAACATGTTAAAATGGTAAAATTATAATAACCTTACCGAATTTGAGGTTAAAATATAAACATGATACATCTACAACAGAAACTGTGATAATGATAACAAGTACAAGAAGTAAGTAAATTATGTAAATGAAATCTTTAAATAGTCAATTCATTAGAATTTCCTCAACACTGTATCCAGTTAAGTATGAATTATCAATATAACATATATTAGACACATGTCATTCGTCAATTTAGTTTGTCATGGAATCAGCCTCAGTTATATCTCGAATCATCCAACTGCCATCATCTTAAATTTTATTAAGAAGGTATGAGTATATATTGCTTAGTTTGCTTATATCAGTTTTTTTATTGATTGTGGCTTCGCATTTTTTATTTGTATTATTTCGTGCATGGTTGTTTTGTGATAATTTGGTTCTTTTTTCAATATCTCTACCTCATCGAAATCTATTCTATGGTCTTTTTTATGGGCATGTTCTGCAAGTGCACATCTTTCTTTATATTTAGTAATGTCACTTTTATGAATGGCTAATCTGCTTTTTAGCCATTGTGAAGTATGACCTATGTATTTTTCGCCACAATCCTTGCACTTTATTTGGTAAACAACATCACTTTGTAATTTTATAGGGACCTCATCCTTCAGTCGGGAATATAACGATGCAACTGTCTTTGGATTATACGATGATATTTTTACATTAAATTCTTTGAATAGTATATTCAAAGTTGCATCGTTATATTCCCGACTGAAGGATGAGGTCCCTATAAAATTACAAAGTGATGTTGTTTACCAAATAAAGTGCAAGGATTGTGGAGAAAAATACATAGGTCATACTTCACAATGGCTAAAAAGCAGATTAGCCATATATAAAAGTGACATTACTAAATATAAAGAAAGATGTGCACTTGCAAAACATGCACATAAAAAAGACCATAGAATAGATTTCGATGAGGTAGAGATATTGAAAAAAGAACAAAATTATCACAAAAGAACCATGCACGAAATGATACAAATAAAAAAATGCGAAGCCACAATCAATAAAAAAACTGATATAAACAAACTAAGCAATATATACTCATACCTTCTTAATAAATTTTAAGATGATGGCAGTTGGATGATTCGAGATATAACTCAGGCTGATTCCATGACAAACAAACTAAATTGACGAATGACATGTGTCTAATATATGTTATATTGATAATTCATACTTAACTGGATACAGTGTTGAGGAAATTCTAATGAATTGACTATTTAAAGATTTCATTTACATAGTTTACTTACTTCTTGTACTTGTTATCATTATCACAGTTTCTGTTGTAGATGATATATATATATATATATATATATATATATATATATATATATATATATATATATATATATATATATATATATATATATATGAGTGTTTGATTTGACAATTGTTACTGAGTGTTAACCATTTTCAAAATTCAAACTGGATTATCCAGTATAACATCTTTTTTATTAGCTGTATCTCCTAATATAGGCCTATCTGATTATAATTCAACTGTTATACATGCAACGAGAAATTTTTCATTTGCAAACTACATCTTCTCAATTATTCAACTGTTAACTAGGTGAACCAACTGTGAACCTTTTTTCACAGTTAGTTTACCTCATAATTCAGAGAATTCATTCAGTTGAAAGCAGCTATTGTATTCTAATTGAAGTTTGAGTTGAGATTGATCCAGTCGTTTGAAGCAGATAGATTATTCTCAGTGGCAGGAGAGGAAGAGTATTCAGGGTGTGCGTTTGTGAAGATAGGAGCTCCGCAGGGCTCTGTACTGAACGTTCTGCTTTTTCTGGTCTTTATAAATGATCTTTCCGATTACGTGACGGGTACGTAAGTACCTACAACTGTTCTTTGAGGGCACAGCTTTGTATGTGTCGAATACTGACCTGCCTTGCTTAGCGAAATTGGGTTGTGAGATAGATTCTAGTATAGCTGAATGGTTTAAGCTTCAAAATGGTGCGAAAGAATTAACGTTGAATGCAGACAAAACTGTCGTATGTTTATTTTGTTTGAGACGTAATATTGTGAATATCGCAAATGGATCATATAAAATTTCTTGAAGTTTCTATTGATGTTGATTTGACTTGGCCAAACATGCTCGTAAATACTTCGAGTTAATTGAGAATTCCATGCTTTCATACACATTTACTCTCTACAGATACTCTGAGAACACCGTACTTCGAGTAAGTTGAGTCACACATAACATCTGGTATATTTCTATGAGGCTGCTCTTCTGGCGGAATGAGTGTTCTGGACTTCAAAGAAGTCATAGAAATGCATTTTCACAGCAACAAATTCCGACTTTACCTTGTCTTAATATTCACGAATGCCTTATTTATTGTGACAGAAGAAATGAACAATACCTATGTGAAGGCTGGGCAAATCACAGAATGGTCAGAATTTCTGTTGTATTGAATTTTATGAACTTCTCATGTGAGAACACTGATAAAGCCCTATTTGAGAGACATATTGAAGGGTTTTTATTGCGAAAGAGCTACTACTCGTGATGGATTGGCAATAAATTCTGTACTGGATATTTAATAACCTATTTCATTTTTAGTTTTATTCTTCCGTTTCTTTCATTTTCAACTTCTTCTGTATATATGGTAAAAATGCAACCAATTATATTGCAACAATGAATACCTATCTATCTTTATAGCTCCGATGTTTGAACTCCCAATTTAACTGCGATTCCAAACGGATTAAGATCACGATGGGAATCGAAACCACCAGCACCAGTAAGCCGTAAGTATTAATAGGTTGATAATTGATGAGGCCGATACTTGGAGAAAATTAATATCCATAATACAAAAATATTTGAAATTTTCTCAAAATTTCAATTTAAAATACGCATGACGACGCGACGTTTCGAAGTGCTACTTCTTTATCAAATGCTGGATTAATACTATGTGTAATCTTACAGAGTCAGTACTTATAGCTATTTTCACAGAGCAAACAGGTATGTTCTATGACTAACTTGAAGTGGGGACCATAGAATACACTTATATTTAACAAAAGGATCGTATACCTGGAGATGAACACAGAAAATCAATTTCTTAAGTCAGGCATTCCAACGAAATGTAGGAAATATACAAATATACAACTAAGATTTCTAAGAACAAATAAAGGAAAGTTAAAAGTTTTGAACATAAAACATAAAATTGAATGTAAATTAACTAAAACTTAGGTAATCAATCTGATCTGCTAACTGGAATATTCTTATTGAACATATTAAGTAGAGGGCTAGTGTTAACCTCTAACTGGCTATTGAGTGAAGTCCCGAATTTTTTAATTCATTAATATGTAATGATTCTAGAAAATTCAGCTTGGAACCTTTATTATCTCTATTTAATATTTCAAACTCAGAACTGAATATAAATATAATATTCTTCTAATAAATGATTAGCATAATGGGAATCTGTTCTCTGTTTATCAAAACTACGTTTATGTTCCGATAATCTAATTTGGAAATTTCTGAAAGTTCTTCTTATATAAAATTTTTCACAACTGCCACATTTAATTTTGTAAACCCCACACATTTGATTTTATTAATTTTCGATTTATTATTTTTGATTATTTTACCAATGTTATTAATGGTCCGAAAAGAAATATTAATCTTATAGCTTTCGAAAAATGGTTTCAATTTCAAATTAGGTGTCCCCATATATGTTAAAGCACTATATATTGACTTTTCTTTGATAAGAGGATAAACTTCTGAAACCGCTCTTTTGAAAAGTTTTTTGTTTATTAAGTTGTTCATTATTTCGGGTTGGTATTATTAGGTCACTATACCGTTCAGCTCCTGAGCCTCTTTGTGCTATATTGTCATATCTATATGATTTCTTCTGTGTGTTGAAATTTCGTTCATTATTTTCCTAATTCAATTCTGGTTTTGTTTAAATAATCACGACCTGTACCCAATGAATATTTTCAGCAACTGATTGAAATTTGCCATGAATATTAGATGGCGTGCATTGTCAATTCTAAACCCTCGTATAAATTCAATTAAAAGGGATCCATCAAATATTCAATTTCATCTGAGCTACACTATTCTTAAAGCTTGATCTGATTATTTGACCTCTCCATCTCTGCAACAGCGGCAATAACAGGATAGCTCAGAGCTCTCGTTCTCTTTCCTTTTTGTTTAGATCCTCTGATCTCCCGAATTCCTCTGAATCAGAAATTAAATCCACATATCCGTATGCGGTTATTATATTGAATGTGACCTCTCTAATCTCGTGATATTAGTTCCTATATTACCCTATATTGGCATTAAATAGAGTCCAACGCGATTATGCAAATCAGAATTGTAAGGGATAATTGTATTTTCTCTGATTATTATTCATATTACGAAAAGGACTGAGATCAGACTTGTATAATAATTCAAACTTCTACACTTGTAATGTGTTTCAGCACAACGGGATGGAATATTTTTGTGAATAATGTGCTGCATCAAACAGTTGAAATCTGAGTAAATAATATTCTTATGTATTTAAGTTTCATGATAATTTAAAAAGCAGAAAATGAGAAATATCATTTCAAAATAGGACGTTTACAAGAAATTTTTGGCAAGGACATTTTTGAGGCCGAAATCAAAATGTATCTAGAAGCTGTTTGGGAATAATAATTCCATCATAAATGGTGGAAAAAGTTTCAATCATTTGATAATAACTATAATGTTCAACCTCGAAATCATGATGGTTATCGTTAGAATGAATCAGAAAGTGTAGAGAAAAAACAAGGATTTTGATGAAAAATTAAAACCTGGATACTCTATAAGGAAATTCAAGAGTAGGCAGGCTCGAATTATGATCACTCGAAATTTCATGAGGTGAAAGAAATCATTGAAAGAAGGAACTCACTATAGAAGTCAAACCGATAAGTGATTCTAGTCTCACGAGGATCGAGATAAATCATATAAACCGTATCGAATTGTGAAGATAGAGGATGTAATCGATGACATAGAACATATAGTTCACGCTTTAGTATAATTTTTCAAAACTGCTTCCCCATGAAAAAAATTAAAATATCCGAAAAAAGTTCTTTTCATATCAACGCTCATATTAAATCACTGAAGGATAGGCTGGACATTTTACGCATTATGTCTCAGGTTGGGCCTCAATACAAACAATTATATATCACGACTAAAAAACAATATGATGTTTGCATTATTAATGCGAAGAAATCCAATTTGAGTGACTATATAATGAGAAGTCAAAATAGATCAAAAGCCGTGTGGAATGTTATTAATAATCAGAAACATAAATCAAAACCGACACCTACTTTGTCTAGTACAGACCCTATTCACCTTTCGAATAATTTCAGTGATTTGTTCGCTAGAACCTCAGATATACAGAATGAATATCCAAATATAGTGGGCAGTTATAGGTTATTGACTGGGTGTATGGAGAAATCGTTTTATATGTTTGACGTTTCAGAGAAGGAGATTATATCAACAGTTAAACTCCTCAAGTGCTCAAATACGTCCGTTCATGACGGTATTCCGATGATAATTATAAAGATCAATTCATTTAAATGCTAGGCCCCTCGCTCATATTATAGATCGTTCCTTCAATCAGGGCATTCTTGCAAATGACCTAAAAGTCGCTTTGGTATGTCAATTATACAAAAAAGGGGATGTAAATGAACTCGAAGACTATCGTCCGATTAGTATACTGTCTTCTTTCTCAAAAATTTTCGACAAAATCTTGACAACTATGCTACTTGATTTTTTCAAGAAATTCATTCAGCACAAATTCATGAAGGAATTTCCACTCAGCAGCATGGTTTCATGAACAATAAATCAACAGAAACAGCTATTTTCGAATTAGTGGACGAAATAATAACATCTCTGGAAAATAGAGAAATACCTATTGGTCTGTTTTTGGATTTTTCAAAGCCTTTCGATTGTGTTCAGCATAAAATACTGCTCAAAAGAATTGAGGAATGTGAAATTAGATAGAGGTAACCAGTTGCAAGCTAATAAGCAGTTATTTAGAGAACAGAATACAGAGAGTATATGTATCCATTGGGGTAAAAATACTTTTCCGAAGATGAATATATTAACGTGGTAGTGAAACAGGGAAGTATCTTAGGGTCGCTTATTTTTGTCATTTACAGTAACTCTCTCTGCCGAAGGAAATTCTGTGTTAGTTGTCATCCAATTGTCTATGCCGACGATACGAACATTTTGGTAACATCAGATTCGGTACCATCCGCAATTGATGAATATTAACATGCAGAAAACGAACTGCCTTCTTTTTGGTGATGATGGAAGCCACTGTCACTGTCAAGACCTGTCTGAATACAGTACTGAAATTGAAATTAAACAGTCGGTTAATTTCCTAAGAGTGCACATCGATAAAGATCTGAAGTGGGAAACACATACAACAGCACTGAAAAAGTCACTAAATTCCGTCATTTACACTATTAGGGTATTGAGGGATCCGGTAGATATAGGGGTCCTCAAAGTTTTATATTATGCTAATTTTCAGTCTATTCTGCCTACGGCATTATATTTTGGGGTAGCTCCTCTCATGTCCAGGAGATCTTTGTTGCTCAAAAATGGGTATTACGAACGATGTTTTGTCTGGGATATAGGGAATCATGTAGATGTAAGTTCAGATCTAGTGGAATACTGACCGTTCATGGCCTATACATATATAGGTTACTTCTTTATGTACTTAATAGAGATTTCTACTTTGAAAACTGTAGAAACAAGAATAATACGAGACAAATCCTCACTTTCTTTTATCCGCGACATACCTATACACGCACAGAAAGAGGACCGCATTATATGGGAATTTCATTGTTCAACGCATTGCCTAAATATTTGAAGCAAATAAGAAAACATGAGCTCTTCAAGAAAAAAATATATGAATTAATACTTAATTGCTAACCATATAATCTAGCTGAATATTTCGAAACATGTAAATAATCTTTGTGAATTTAATTTGGACGTAATTCACTTTCATTGTTCTGATACAATTTTGTTGAGAAGTATGATGACTTGTGAATAAAGGAATATTGTTATTATTATTATTATACTTATTATAAAATGTGCAAAAACAATGACAAATAGCACGAGCCAGAATTATCAACAATGAAAAAATCTAAGAACCAGTGCAAGTAGAAGAACAATTCAACTGCTGACACCCGAAAAAACTGAAACATCTAAACGAAAAACATAACATCTTGAAAAAGATATGCAGCTGATGAAACTGTGAATATGGATCAAATAGAGTAAAACACTGAATTGTATGAAAATTCAATTCTACAGTCCAGAAAGTCAGAGGGCTTTGAAGGCTCACGTTACAAAAACAAAAGGACAGATATCGTTACATTAAAATTCCCACACTAATGAACCGAAGGAAATACTAAACGAATGAGGAATCCAAAGATCTAAAAATGTATGAATCATTGTGCTCTAGAATAAATGAAATGAGAGCTCAATAATTTCGAGCATAATTTGTCTAAAACCATTGTGTTTATGAACGTTATCACTTAGTGTTAATAGGGCCTATGATACGATCAATGTGTAACATCGGAGTTGCATTTTATTTAATAATTTTATTTCATTGAATTGCCTTCCTGACTGTAAATAGACTTCATATTATCACGAAACTATGTGATATTATCGTAAAATGTGCTCTTATCCGGAAATTCAACTGAATGTGTCATTTTGAGGCTTCTTAAACTGAAATTTTATACAATTAATATTGTATACGTAATTCCGAGCAAACAATCCGAGGTCGTTTCAGTTAATAACTGTTGAATCTTTTCTGGAAAGTACTACTTGTAAAATTTTGGTTTTGTTTTGGCGCATTATCAAACTCTGTATTGGCCACTGTTAATTGAACTCTCTACTTGATTGACGTTTCAAGTACTGTTCATTAGAAAGTTTTTCAACGATATCATAACGTCACGTGTAGTAAAATCAAATCATGAGAAGTTTGAACTCATACGGCGATATTCTCAGCTTTACAATTGAAACGGAAGACAAAATAACTTGTATGGACACAATATTAGTTAGACATAATCGAATTATAAACCTAGATACTTATAGAGTTTTCATGTTCGGACAAGTTCATAAAATACGTTATAAGTGAAATTGATGGCGCTCATACAATGATAAAACAAACACGTTATCAAATGAACTAATCAAGTGAAATCTCAAGATGAATCACTAATGAGTTTTATACTCGAAAAATGATTTATGACTGGAAAGTTAAAACTTGTATTGCTGAAAAACATAGTAGGTAATCATATAGTGAATTTGATAGAGAGAAATCATATGCCAAGTGCTTTCTATTCAAATTTCATTTGCAATATGCTTCACCCAGTGCTGTACAACGGTTCAATCTCTGTCAATAAACTCTACTATGTTGCACATTAGTTAAACGTCTCTTCAGGCTGAAACGTACTTCAAAGAAAAGTCTAGTGTTCAAAAACCTATCCGCAAGTGAACAAAATTCATAACATTTTAGTGTCGAAGTGAATCAAGTACAAAATTGTGACTGTTGTCACTTTCTGCTACTTTTTTACTATCTTCAATCTAAATGGTACTGAGTTCTTGATCTAGTGTATTGGTACTATGTCAGATCTAGGGAAAGTGTTATTCATTATATATATAAATGTTTTACCCAATTTAATGGCTACACTACAAACGGTATTGTTTGCGGATGAGGCCACTTTTGTTTACTCTGATAGAAATCGTTCAGGCATGGTGATAACATCTACTTACGTAAATAGCATACCTCAATTAGCGTTTGCGGCAAACAAACTCAAACTGAATGATGACAAAATTCAAAATATAGACTTTTCATCTAATTACTTTGATAATACTGCGGAAAATAATAGAACGAAGCTGTTAGGCGTAACACTAGATATCACACTTACTTAAAACCACTATATTGAACAACTGAAAGGGAAACTTTTTAGTATTTCAACTTACACGAATGAAAACTATAACGAGCATTGTACCTTGAAAGTAGCATACTTCTTTCTGTTTCATTAATTTTTACACAGTGTTTACGTTGTTGTTCTGTGGAAATAGTGCCAATGCTTTGGTAGTTCTCATATTGCAGAAGAAGGCAATTTGAATAATGGTAGGCGTTAGTTACTTGGAACCATGCAAATCATTATCTATACAATATAATATAACGCATTCACCTACATTGTTGATATACGAGTATAACGTTATCAAAAGAATTGTTTGTAAAAATGTTGATGTTGTGTAAAAAAAAATTATTTCATCATTCCCGATGATTATTTGTAAATCTTGGTTTTGTTATGGTGGATGGACAGTCAGTAGAACACCCGATGATAGTTTGTTTTTGGAAGGAATACCGAAATTCTTCTCCAATTTTCTCATGAGTTTTCAATATATGCTTCTCGAACTGCGTCAGAATATATATTTCTATGATACAATAAAGAGAACAAGTTGTTTTAAAAGAAGTCCACTTCAGAATTCATATAAAACTTGATGGCATGTGAAGTTCCGGAAAATACATCTTCATTTATTATAATGGGGTAGTTATGACCTCGAAAACAACAAAGTCACATAAAAATGCAAATATCTTTTACTTCTCGGAGGATACTGATAGAGATAAATATAATCATCCTTCTCAGAGGCCTAACAAAAAATAATGAGATATCGAATAACTTCCGACTGACTCTATATCAGTATATAACCCCTGTAAACATTTTAGGGTACTTATCGATAATAGTCTTTCGTTCCGCTACAGAATGAATCACTGTAAAGTTAAGTCATTGAGAATCTGATGTGTTTATCCAGTTGGATCAAGGGGTAGCAATACTGAAATTTTATCAGAAGGAATAACATATTTGAGTAAATTGCTAATATGAAACAAAGAATACGAGTGTATTCTGATGGGTTCTCTGAATAAAAGGAAGATCTCATTCTGAATTTTTTTTATACATCAGTTATGTGCCTCATAGTAAATTAGTATTTTATATTACTGATATTCACGTTGAATATAACTTAATTTCAAACACTTGAACTTATGATTTACACTTTATTGACTACATAGCATGACGCGTTTCGTCGTTACAAACGACTGCTTCAGATGCTTACAGAATAATCTGTAATCCATTATTCTGTAAGCATCTGAAGAAGTCGTTTGTAACGACGAAACGCGTCATGCTATGTAGTCAATAAAGTGTAAATCATAAGTTCAAGTGTTTGAATTTAAGTTATATTCAATTATAATGGATTTACATCAAGTAAACGCCAACACTATTAAATACTGATATTCACACTGTAAAAATGTCGAAAATTATTGAAATTATCGAGAACCTCAACAACTTCAATGAATTTGAAATAGGCGTACAGTTCTCAGCTAGGAACTAATTCAAAGATTTATATATTTTCTTGTTCGACGTCATCAGAATGTTCGAACTATCAGACCGCATATCTTGATGAATTCTTGAAGGTATTTTTTGGGAAACTGGTTCATCGGTTAAAAGAAACAATGTCAATAACAGAAAGGTGTGAAGTAATGTTTGCCGGTCTCCGTGGCTTGTGGGAAGAACATCCGGCTATGTTGACACGATCTCTGCGATAGAACTTGCGTTCGAGCCCCGGTGGAAGCATGATTTAAGTAGTTTGAATAATGATATATGCTGGATAATGTACATTGATTACAAGCCCAATGGCCGTTCGGAACCGGCATTAAACTGTAGGTCCACTGAATTGAAAAAAACAACTAATATTTATAATACACATATACCTACATAATTCAATATTGGAAAAAAAATCACCAGATAGCACGAGAACGCATTGAATGCTGCAGGGATACAACAAATTATACTTGAGAATTTTGCAAAAATTCGAATGAGTTGCTCTCAGAGTTGCTCTTTTTCGAATGAAACCATCAGAATATTCTTTTTTCGTTTCCATCACATTTTTGTCAAATAAAAAGATTTCGCACTCATTGAGTCTTCTAACCCGTCATATCGTTTTGATGTAGTTGTTTCACGAAGACGTCGATTAACATTTTCGAAATGAATGACTGAATGAATGAAAAAACGTTTTATTGAGGTTTTTGTTCACATTAAAATTCATTGATGTTTTTGAATTACAAGGTGGGAGGTTATAAGTTCTCTCGGCCTTCTTCCACCCTGTGCTACTTAATTATATTATTTCAAAAAAATAATTTTTTTAATATATGTTCACATCATATATTAAAAGTGCGGCTGGGGCCGAGTCATCTTTACGTGCCTTTCGGTCGAATGTCACATTTTCAATTCATTTGATGGTAAAGGAAACTACAGAAAACTTTACCCACGCATTCAGAACATATTGAATGTTTACAATATTTATAATATTGTTACAGTAGAAAGAACAACATGCTGAAAGAATAACACGCTTCCTCACTCGCGCACTTTAGAATTTTCGCACGCTAACGACACTTATCGGAGTGGTATATCCTTTAGGAGATAGAGGATATCGGTTATATCGGAATGGTTACAATTTAAAATTTGGGTACAATTTCAATCTTCAGAACATTCCGTAAACTCCAGCTAAGCACACAAATCCCTGGTTAAATATGAAGCTCTTGAAATTTCTTAAGTTAGTCAAAAATCTACGTTAATAACTAAAATCACCAATTTATGAAAACAACAAAAAGACACCGGTCTATGACTCCAATGTAACCAGGGCAAAATTTGAAAATGATCAATAGTCTTAAAATTAAACAGTACATGTACAAAACCTTGGTAATGAAAAACTGGCTCAATTGTTTTCTCAGGTTAAGATTTGAGTAATTTTCAGATTTTTAGATAAGACCTGTGTCTTTTTGTTGTTTTCATAAATTGGTGATTGTTCCTTTTAGTTATTGACGTAGATTTTTGATTAACTTTAAATTTAAGAGCTTTATATTTTTCCAGGGATTTGTTTGCTTAGCTAGAGTTTACGGAATGTTCTAAGGATTGAAATTGTACCCAAATTTCAAATTGTAACCAAAACCTTTTCAATACCGTAGCTCTGATTTTTAGTGTTTAGTTCCTTTGTATTTTGCTGTCGTTCTGTCGAACCTGACTTTTAATAATGTCATTGTCAATGTTTCGTAAAAATCAGACATAACCTGCTCGGTGGATTATCAATTGGAGCTAAACCATGCGGTCTGGTACAAATTTCTTTTATTTTATCGAACAACCTCTTAGAATAAACCTCAATTTCGTAAGTTAACCTTTCCTTGTTGTTTGATTCACCATTTTGATTGTAACATTGCGTTGTAACACTCCTGATGAAGCAACAAGTTCATATATAGTTTCGAAAGCTCGAGTTGAGGAAAAAGGAGTCTTCTTGTTGATCTAATTTATATATATATATATATATATATATATATATATATATATATATATATATATATATATATATATATATATATATATATATATATATATATATATATATATATATAGTTTCGAGATTCACAAATTAATCATACCTAGTCAATACTGAAGCTTTCAATGAAAATATCGAAATATTTCAAACAAAGTTCTCAGGGAGCTATTTACACAAATAATATCAACGGAAACGAACGTATCATATTCGAGTGAATTATTTCGAGGGTGAATACTAAGTGCGCTCCAAAAAATCATGAAACTTCTTGTATGATAGTATGATACAATACGATGAATGATATGATGATACGATGAATGATATGCTTCATATTTATGAGGAATCATCAGTCATATTCAATCAATCAAGAATCGATGACTTCCATGACGTCTCCAGATTCTATATCCCAATGAGGAGAATATTAGTTCGTGAACTATTCACCTTAGCTCCCTCTATCGAAGAAAAGACGCTCTCTCTCGCATTCTAGATTCCTACTGCTGACAAAATTATTGAGAGAACGTAGGACTTTGTAGACATTTCATTCAAACACCGCAGAGCTTTGTCGGTAAATTGTAAGAATGGCCCCATGCCTAATCCCTCCAGATCACACCCAGGCGGGCAAAAAACTAGTTTCGAGTTTAACGAATCATTTATATTTAGTCAATACTGATACTGAAATATCGAAATATTTCAATTAAAACTTTCAGAGAGCTGTCTACAAAAATTTTGTCAACCACAACGAACCTATCACTTTCGAGAGTGAATACTAATATTAATAACGGGTGATTTTTTGAGAGTCGTTTTTTTATATCGAATAAAACACTCAATTTGCATCACATATTCGAAATGTTCATTGAAATTGATAACTTAGCCTTTGCCATCTACACTTGAAAGATAACTTCATGTAAATGTTGTCCGCGGCTCCGTATTGAATGATCCGTTCGGAAGCTCAAATTTTGCGACACTTTTTCAATCATTTCGGCCTGTATCCCACGAATTACGCCTGTTATGTTATCCTGTAAGGCTTCAATCGTGTTCGGCTTGTCCACTTACACTAACGACTTTACATAATCTCACAAGAAATAATCTAGAGGCGTCAATTCGCATGATCCTGTCAATTCAGAGGGCCATTTCGAGAAATAAGCTGCTCACCAAATTCATCCTTCAACATGTCTATTGTTTCACGAGCTGTGTGGCATGTGGCACCGTCTTGGTGAAACCGTATGTCAACCAAGTTCAACTCGACCAACTGCGGCAAAAAATGTTGCGTATCATGGCTCGATATCGTTCAACGTTGACGGTAAGGTTTCTTTCACGGTTGTCTTCGAAAAAAAAATGTACCGATGATGCCACCAGCACATGAACCACACCAAACTGTCGTTTTTTCGAGATACATCGGTAATTCTTGTATTGCATGTGGCTGTTCATCACTCCAGATGCACAGTTTTGTTTATTTACATATCGGTTGAGCCTCATCGCCGAACACAATTTTTCGTCGTAACAAAGGATACACATTTTTCACAGAGCACGAATTTTGATAGTAAATTTCAAGAATTTGCAATCGTTGCTGGTTTGTAAGTCTTTCCATGACGAAGTGGCAGAGTATACTAAAATCTTTTTACTTTGACAGATGACGTTTGGATGCCATTACCAACCAGTGCCGCCCCTCTGAAAAACTTAACTATTAAAACATCACCCGTTATTTTCGAAGCGCACTTAATATTCACTCTCGAAAGTGATGAGTTTTTCCTCGTTGACAACATTCGTGTAGACAGCTCCGTGATTTCGATATCGAAAGGAAGATATCAATACATGTATATATATATATATATATATATATATATATATATATATATATATATATATATATATATATATATATATATATATATATATATATATATATATATATATATATATATATATATATATATATATATATATATATATATATAATTTCTAGAAATCTCAAGATGAGAAAAAACCTAATATAGATTGTAAAGAAGTAATGAATGTTTTCAATGTTATAAACCTATCGCAAACAGGATCTGTATTTCACAAGCAATTCTTGATAATAACTTTTTATTCGTTTTTATCGAGATGTCGAGCTTGAATTGAATGTTTGCGATTTTTATTCATATTTTTATGCGTAGGGAGTTTTCGACGAAAATAAGGTATTCTGTTTCATGAAATTCAATTTTCAACTCAGAAATCCACTTACTCAACTGATTTTTTGCTGGTACTTATAGGCTATATAGCGCTCCCTCAGCATGTTCAAATATCCGTTTCCGGGAACTAATGACCCATACACAAACAGTTACGAGAAATCTGACGAAGTTAGTCGACTCAATTTATTTATTGCGTGTTTATTCTGAAATCTGGAGGAAACAGAGTTCCATGCTAGGGGATAAATGAGCTTGGCTGAACTTTCCTAGATGATGCCTGTATTAAGTGGAAGTTGAAACATGACAGGAGAAGATGATATAAAGAGTAACTTTCCGAAAATGGTAATGATTTCACTTTGCTTTCAAAGATCGATTAATGCTCTGTATACTAATTATGAAATGAGTAATAAGGATGTATAAGTTGGTAACTTAATTCGAAGAGTTAGTTTCGTTCGATCCAATTACTTATGATCTTGAAATATATTTTTTAAAATAACATGTCTGCAGACTGCGCTGAATGATAAGTATGATTTTCCAGATCTTTATTCGTTATAGACGAATAAAGATCTGTCATACGTACTGTCAGTGGTCTAGTTCAACATACGAGTATAAGTTTACTAATAGTTCATATTGATTGATGGTTTCGTTTTGAATAATTAGAAAAATTCAGCGAAGTGTTCATGATTCTTGAATGAGAAATGAAAATCTAGTCAAATAGTTATACAATATGAGAATATTATAATAAAATAAATTTATTGAG
Organism: Henosepilachna vigintioctopunctata; assembly: GCA_030704895.1. Classification (NCBI taxonomy): domain Eukaryota; kingdom Metazoa; phylum Arthropoda; class Insecta; order Coleoptera; family Coccinellidae; genus Henosepilachna; species Henosepilachna vigintioctopunctata. The sequence continues at coordinate 4,906,117 of JARQZJ010000006.1, read as the reverse complement.
AAACATTCCTCACATTGTAAAATTACATTCATTTCAATTGATACAATAATTACAACTAAGGAGAATGCTCTCAAAAGGACTGAATTCAGTTTTGAGTCTGATTTTCCGTTCAGCCCTCGAGTAAAAATATTGGTTCAAACAAACACATTGGTTAAATTTATATTTACAATAATATACAACTTTATTTGAAAATAAAAGACAAATAGTACCTCAGAAATATTAAACATTTGAGACAATTTCACATAGTGAAAAACATTTGTGTTATAAAAATATACAAATTTATGATACAAAAAATTGATTCATACATTATTGCCTTCATTCGAATCATCAAAGTTCTCTGCCACACTATAGTATTCCTTTGTTAAGAGCAGAGATTCAACTCTCCTCTTAACCAAATGAGTTTTCAGTACTATAAAATTCGATTGTAAATGGTTAAAGATTTTAATACTCTGATGATAGAGAGGGAACTCAAATTTAACTGTTTTATGCATAGGAATAAGTAGCATTTCACTGTTCTTTGTTGAATACTCATGATTATTATTCAATTTAATGAATGTATCTTCATTTTCCTTAACATATAACAAACATCCATAAATATATGAACACGGTAAGTATGTAATAGTGATAGCAAATTGAGTTTGTAATTATTAATGAAAATAGGTTTACAAGATGTTTGTTGATGAATATTGAATATTAATCGAAATATTCGCTTCTGTGTAATAAACACCCTAGTGATTCCTTTAGAGCATCCCCACAGCTGGATGTGGGGATGCTCTAAAGGAATATGGGGATGTTATTACATCTGTAGTACACATTCATAACACAGTTTCTTGGTACGATGTTGTTAAATTTAGAGAATGCAAAAAATGAGTTACTCAATTTTTTACACAAGACATCAATATGTGATGTCCATCTCAAATTTCTATCTACATATATTCCAAGAAACTTTGTTGATTGGGATGATGATCCCCATAATTAACATCCAAGGTACTAATTCCATTGCTCTCCAGACAAAAATGAACACATACAGTTTTGTCAACGTTCACCATCAGATTGTTCATTCGACACCAATTTACAAATTCCCTCACAATGCAAAACATTAGATTAGACATAACTAATTTAGACCTTTTGACAGAGTTTTTCGAAGAATAAGATATATGTTCTTCAAGAATGTACGAACACATTTTTTTCAAGAGTGGTAGTTTAAAAAACGATAAAGTTCGGGTAGTTCGAAAATAAAATATATCTTTACAAGAATATTTCGATGTAATTTAAAGCGTAATTAGTATATGATACCTTAAGCAACTAATAGTTCACTCAATTGTGACATCAGGTAGAAATTCAAGCAAATCCCACGATTTTGGATTAACTGAATGCTGAAAGAGAACAAAGTCAACATATGAAACCGCTGTTTACTATTGCCCCTCCCATAACTACCATGTTTAAAGACATAACGCTGCGATATTAGTTCTAATCTATTATTACTTTTTCCATTATTTTTTTCTGCTCAGGTTATTCAGAAAATTGGATGAATATCTGAAAATATTTTGATTTCAGAATGTTTTAGTATAGGTATATTCTCTAATTTATACATATATTTAACATTTGGCACTGAATTTGGCCAACTGTGAACAGATATGCTTTCTTTTTTTTTTGCTCTGATTTGAGCACTAATTTTACTCTTGATCTAAATTTAGATTTTGCTCTGCGTAGGGCAAATTGATCACATTTATATCTTTTGACGCAGTATATCTTTTCAGATGAGGATTTTTCCAACCTTATAACTTCAAAATTCAATAGAAGAGAGGAGAAAGCTTTTCTCCTTCCTTTTAAGAATGAGGAATGTAGTTCATCTTTAATTCAGTCTAGCTTAGCTATATCTTTTGAGAATTTCGGGAAATTATAAAAAAAAATATTCGAAAAATCATTAGTCTAAATTCAGTTATTGATTCAAAAGGGGAAGAAGAATTACACAAAGACTGAAAATCACTGAAAGGAATTCATTATTCGAATATATATATATATATATATATATATATATATATATATATATATATATATATATATATATATATATATATATATATATATATATATATATGCGATCTGTGACAAATAACTCATTCGTTTTATATTCTCTATATTTCGTCAACAATCTTTATTGACGTCATCAGGAGAACAAAACATAAAGTAACTCACCCATATAAAATGAATAAAAACATGTTGAGGTGCTTGTTTTGATCAGCACGGTCTGCATAAGACTCACTGATGAATAATAATACGACAGGCTTATTTTAATAATAACAGGCTTATTTTAATGTGAAAAATTCTATTTTGGTTGACGTTTCGTTCTATATCACAACTTTGTCAGAACTAGTGTTGACAAAGTTGTGATATACAATAGAACGTCAACGAAAATGGAGTTTTTCACATTAAAATAAGCCTGTTAATCCTGAAAACATCCAAAATAAACTAACTTAAACAGGCAATAAATCAATTTCAAAGAAATATATATATATATATATATATATATATATATATATATATATATATATATATATATATATATATATATATATATATATATATATATATATATATATATATATATATATATATATATATATTCTCAGCATATATTTCATATGTCTGGGCATATAAATGTTCTCTATGAGCTCAGTGGAAAGAATATTCCGCTATCGAATTGTAGGAGGTATCTATCCATGTGAAGCAATTTCTCTGGTTCCGTGCAATTATCGGCTGTCTCTTCCGTCTGAATATCGCTTACTTCCCCATTAATAATCCAAAGTCCAATTCTATAACAACGCAACCTCTAGAGGCGCACTCAAGAGATATTATTCATCACAGTTCAATGGGAGGGGTGGAAATAACCTACCCTACTGAACGCGGAACCGTTCGGGAATTCATCATTCCAGAATGCGCAGGCTAGACTCTTTGAGCCTGCACATTGGATATTGAATCAAAACAGCATCCTGACTTCGTCTATTGAAATTTTTGCGCGTAAAGAAAAAGATAACGTGATTTTGACCAGCGAGGGACGAAAACTGAATAGACCTTGGTATTGCTATTATTCTTATCGAAAGTGGTTTTTACGAATTTTAACGCTCGAATGAACAGATGCTTCGTAGGGGATATATTATTTTACTTTGAACAATTTTCGCTAGGAGGGTTCAGATACTCCGACAAAGCTGACACGACTGAGTGGAAGGCTTTCTGTATATGGATGAAATATCTCCAATAACTTTGGCGTATTTTTCCACTCAAAGATTTTGCGTTGAGTGTACACCTCGCTTGAGAGAAAAATATATTTGAAATTGTTCCTCCTGATACATCAATACAGCTAGCAAGTATAAATTCTTATGACAAACGATGAAACAATATGTAATATGAAGTTTGTGCTCTTTTTCTCATATATTTTGTAGGGTTGGATAAGGATACCATTAAGTTCTACATATAAGCTGATATGAAAAAATAAATACACACACACACACACACACACACACACATATATATAAATATATATATATATATATATATATATATATATATATATATATATATATATAAATATATATATGATTTAATAATAATAAAGCATGTAAAACACAGTTGCCTTCAAATTCCCAAATTATATTATGAAACGTACAACCGGTTTCGCTGTTTCAGAACAGCATCATCAGGTACAATATACTAAAAACAAAAAGGTTCAATACCACTGCAAACAATTACATATAAAGGTCAATACCTACATTTTAACGATAATGAGAAATAGTCAGAACAACAAATTAGTAACTTATTTAAAAATTTTGTCGATTATAATAAAAACAGTTAAAGAGGATGATCTATATTCCTCTATGTGATAGGAGCAATCAATATAATTTGAGGTTATCAAATCACAGAAAACTAATCTAAAATAAAATAACAATTGTAACACTAGCTACATCTATAATTGATTCTAAGAAGATAAGCTACCAAACAAAGATATCTGTGGGATTTTATATAGTCATTCGAAGAAAACATTCGATATTATTCGGATATAATTTATGCAACCTACAAATTTCTAAAGGTTCCAAGCTATTAAGTATGTAAGGGTTATTTTCTATATGGAGTTATTTTTAATTATTTGAAAAATCTGTGTTGTGACCAGTATCATTGACATGTTTTGCAAACAAGGAGTCATTGTTATTGAATCTTATACACCTGTGATGTTCAGCTAGTCTTGTTCTAAAATTTCTTTTTGTTTTTCCCACATACATACTACCACATTGGCAATTTAATTGATGTATATATATACCTGGTTTTAGAAGAATATCCGTTTTATCTTTATTAATTATTAGAAAATCACCTAAAGTATTATTTGTTTTGAATACTAATTTAATATTTTCTGTTGCAAATATTCGTTGGATTTTATAAGATACCTTTCCGTTGAAAGTTGTGCAGAAATATTTTTGAAAATTGCCAATAGTATTGTTAGTTGATACATGAGGTATAAATACATTATTTGATGTATTCCTTAGAAGTTTCTTTTTCGATAATCTGTCGACAAAGCTTGGACTAAATCCATTTTTTAAGGCCATCTCCTTTATAGTTTTTATTTCTTCATCTCGTGCCTCTGTTTCCAATGGAATGTCAAATGCCCTATTAACAAAACTATTCAATGCTGCTATTTTGTGATTTACGCAATGGAATGAATCCTTGTGGATAATTATACCTGTGTGTGATGGTTTTCTATAAATATCAAATTTGTGTACATTATTTACATTTCTAATATTTAAGTCTACAGAATTTTTTTTTTTACAATCATGTCCAAAAATGGACAATCTACAAACATTAATAAATCTACATATTTATATATATATATATATATATATATATATATATATATATATATATATATATATATATATATATATATATATATATATATATATATATATATATATATATATATATATATATATATATATATATATATATATATATATATATATATATATATATATATATATATATATATATATATATATATATATATATATATATATATAGAAATGTTATGGGTTATAGGCAAGAAAGGAGGCCACTATAAAAAGATTTTAACCAATTTTTTTGCATGGTCTATATTTCGACAGTGTTTACAGTTTTCATTAGGACTCTAAAAAACAGATGTATACACAGATATCATGATAACATTTAGTTTAACAACTTACGGCTAACTAGGTTAAAAAAAAGGTATGGTCAACACCATCAATAATAATGTGTGAAATTTAAAATGAATGTGATATTGAACAGGAAGTCGAATATTGATGTTAAAATGTGAAACTTTTCAAAAAATATAAAAATTATCTTGAACTAACCAACAGAGATAGATAAATAATCGAGCAGATATGATAGGAGCACAGAACAAATTGTTACCGAAAAAAGTATAGAGGTGAGAGAGTAAATCACTGTAACAACAAAAGTCGTACTGAGCACGTAACACATACAGTCTATTAAAATTGTGGGCTGTCTGCGAGGGTTACTTAAAATGATCCGAAAGTAAATAACTATGAATGCAGATAAGCCTGGAAACGACCGTCTTCTAATTAATGCTGTTAGTGTTGTTATCGATGTGGACCATTTCCAAAAAAAACCTTTTGTGATAACTACCAGTTACATTCAGTATTCCAACATTTTCAAAATCAAAACGATGTCCTTGTTTTGCGTAGTGTAGTGTAAAAGCACCTCTGTCCCGTCGAAGTCTGACATCACTTTTATGAAGAGCTATTCTTCTATTAATGGCCTGAGAAGTTTGACTTGTGTAGACTTCACAATCTAAGCACGAAATACTGTAGATGCAATCTGATGTTAAAGATGGAGGTATTTTATCTTTAAGTCTTGTAAAAACACATCTGCCAGTAATGGAGTTGTATTTGGCAAGTTTAAGATAATCTATTGCACCGAAAATGTGACTAAATGTTATCGTGATATCTGTGTAAACTTCTGTTTTTTAGAGTCCTGATGAAGACTGTAAACACCGTCGAAATATCGACCAGGCAAACAAATTGGTGAAAATATATTTATAGTGGCCTCCTTCATTGCCTATAACCAACAACATTTCTATTTAAATTACTAGGCAGTAGGTACTCCTTTTATCATTGTTATATATATATATATATATATATATATATATATATATATATATATATATATATATATATATATATATATATATATATATATATATATATATATATACATATATATATATGTATGTATAGCATGTAAATTGTAAATATTCTTCCATAGGGTTCCTGAAAAATGAAGTCTGAGCCAGTCTACTTTTCCCTTTGCGCATCTTCACGATCTCCTAGAACAATATTGAGCTCATAAAGCTTGGCTTATGGGCATGTAAATAAGTAAGCCTTTCAGAGTGTTGAATTCCTGGAAGGATGAAATCTGAGCAAGTCGGCGTTTTCATTTGCACATCTTCGGGATCTCCGAAAACAATGAAAGGTGATGAAACTTGTCTTATGAGCATGTAGATAAGTAAGTCTTTCAAAGTGTTGAATTCTTAGAAAGATGAAGACTGAGCAAGTCTGCTTTTCCATTTGCTTCATCCATCTTTCCATTCATTCATTCTTTTGATCGATCCATATTCTGGATCTCTGAAAATAATATTGAGCACATGATAGTTTGCTCTTGAGCATGAAGACAGGTAAGTATTTCATAGTGTTGAATTCCTGGGAAGATGAAGACTGAGCGTGTCCTTTCCTTATTCCAGTGTTTTCCAACATGTATCCCTAGAAGGATGATGAAGGCAACACATCGTACATGTTCACATAGCCAGCTCTACTACAGCATTTTTTTGATTGAATTGAATTCTTCGAATGGATATACAAGAGAAGATTCAATATTTCATACCGTGCTGTTAGCACAGAAACTATATGCTTTTATGCTTGTGAGTGTATATACTTGCGTATATTTATTTGCCTGAAAATTCTGCCAAATTGGTTCATGAATCTGAGAGCATAGTACTAATTCAACCTATTGGCATATAGAAACAGTATATCATGACACTCGATGGCAATTTTTGTGATATCTGAGGATATAAACGAGTGGGCATTGGGCGGTGCACTGACAGATGTTCTCTTTAGATTCCTAAAGATGGAATTGGGAAGTATTTATCAATTGATGTTTCATTATTTTGAAGTCATGAGAATGGGTTTGGAGACTGAAGTCCTTGCAAAGTCCCATATTGATTACTGCATCAGATACTGATTCAGAGCTGAAACATCGCAGAGCTAGCTTCATCAGCTGATCAGCAAGGAAGGAACCTCAGAGGTTGAATGTAGAACCGTCTGTATAGGACGATTATTCTACCGATCAGGACTTATGCGTTAACAATTTGGGTCAGTTTGGACAAGTTTCAAGCCGTGCAGAATATAATTCCACAGCTGGCCATCAACGGCCCTTGGTATGTCAGAATTTTTCAGAAACATAGAAACCTCAGAATGCCGAGTGTAAAGGAACAATCAGAAAGACTGCAGCCAGAATGTTCGCAGCCCTACCAGTTAATCGGAATGCTCTAATAACCGCCACCCTAGGAGACTACGGAGACGATGTCAGATGGAAACACAAAAGGCCCAGATTAGTTGTTTGAGAGGATCGTGACTAATTTCATGCCAATTTTATCACACGTCGAATTCTATTCATATCTTACTGACTGTAAGATCTAACTATTACTTGGGACATCTTCATTGCCACAACTATTATTTGAAATAATACAGTTCATAGGGATTCAGAGGTTATATGTTATCTTCGTATTCAATTAAAAAAATGTCAAACTCATGTTGTTGCCTCACTTAATGATGGACGTGGCAAAACTGATGAGTTCCTTGTAGAACCAAACAGTCTGTCAGCTTCCACAAAGTATTGCAACGAGTTAAATATTCCCTATTTTTTGTTACGTAGTTTCACAACTTTAACATTCATCCAAACTCTGAATTTACTTTTGAAAAATAATTACGTCCTCAAACTTTTACCGACATTCATGGAGATCCATATCAACGAAAATGCTCGAAATGATTAATTGATTATGTTTCGTTAAGCAGTAATTATTCAAATCATAGTTACTCTAATCAAAAACGATGGCGGCTGTCACAATTGATATCACAAGAGTATATTTCAGGATAACATCAGCAAGTAGAAATTATTCTACGAATACTTTCAGTACTTTGTTACATGTAAGTATTGAATTCTCTCTATAGTGTACACTTGTATCTTATACTTAAGCAAATCTTCAATAACGTCCCTATTCTACCAGACTAATATATCGTCTGCATTGAATCTATGCTTCCATTCAAGGTGTATCTATTGCAAACACCGAAGGCAGAAAATGTTGCAAAGACACCGAACCAACTCGCACCAACGAAGCCGCAGGCGCTTAAGCCGATTATATTGAATATTAGATACAATTTGTACAGGATTATGGGACGCAGCTTTCGAGGGTGCCCGGTTCGCAATTTGTACTGATCCCGTTAATAGTAATCACTTCGTTCTGGGCCGATAAAGATGACCGTCTCAGGCGGCCGTGATCACTCGTGGTGAGGTTATGTCATTAATTCCACGAATATTCACTGAAATCGAAATTATTGAACCTTCCTTTGTAGTTCTTATTTAAATGTATGTAACATTCTGAACATAGTTGATAGTTTTCGCGTCTGTATTTGACTTCAATAATATTCTCAGCAATAACAGACCTGACAACGAAAAAATTATATCGGTTGTTGTCGTTTCGTACAAATTGTAACTTCATCAAAACTTTGCAATGAATTATTTCTATTTTCGATTTTGCATCAAGAAAAAGAGATTGTAAACAAAATTGATATTCACGTCTCACAATGAATTCAAATTATCCTTTATGAAAAATATTTATTTTCAGATTCCTACCTTATAAACCTATACTTCTTATGGCCAGGTTACTCCCAAAAACGTAATTTTTTCAATATATTTTATTTATAGTACAAAACATGTTGAGTAATCAATTTATTCACATATGAAAGCATATATATGAAATTACTTGAAAAAATTTTTTTTCAAAATGACGCTCCTGAAAATAGCTACTGAAACTCATCTGAATCTTGAAAACAAAATGGCGGACTTTTGAATTTTTTTTACACTTTTGCTCACTTTCAATTGTTCATAACTTTTTTAAATAATAATGAATATTTCTGGTTCTGCTTGTGGTCATAGCCAGATATCTAAGGAGTAAAATGCCGTTTGGTTCATATCGATAAGTGCAATGATTTTGAAATGAGAGTGTTATTCATGCGAAACAACGTGGTTCGGAGAAAAATCAGTTCAAAGTTTTTGTTCGTGAAAAATCGTAAAAAAAAGTGAATTTTACTCACATATTCGTTCCAGCTTCATACACAGCTCCTTACAGCTCACAGCCCTACTCTTTTATACCTGCTTCTCGGTGTTGCTGACCTTCGGGACTAATTTTTTACTATTTCTACGAGTATATAGTAGGAATTTATGACAAAAAAATTTCGATTTTTTCAAAATTGTTTGGAGTAAGCTGGCCTTAAACTTATACTACTGGTTTAAATTTATAGCGATACGTCAACTAGAAACGAAATCTGTCTATTCTGATATTTATGAATGCTTGAAATATAAATTTTTCGTTAGTTAAAACTGAAATTTTTCAATCCAAATATTTGGGATGGAACACTCACGGAACTTTCTTCACAAATGTTGTCAACGAAAACACAATTTATCAATTTCGAGAATGAATATTAAATTTTCTGAATACATCTAACATTGAACGTTTCACAGGTCCACACAATTGAGATTTTTTTGCAAAATATCAACAAGGAAAACAAAAAATTTGTATACATAAACAGATATATATATATATATATATATATATATATATATATATATATATATATATATATATATATATATATATATATATATATATTCAAAATTAATTTATTGCTAGTTTGAGATAGTTTGTTTTCAATGTTTTCAGGAAAAACAATAATGTTTTATAATAATTATTCATTCGTTTTGACGAAGTTGTGAATATATATATTCAATAATAAAATTCAATTATTCATTAGTTTTGACAAAGTTGTGATATACAACAAAACGTCGAAGAGAATAAAGTTTTTCACATAAAAATAAGCCTGTTATTACTAAAAACATTGAAAATAAACTATCTTAAACAGACAATAAATCAATTTCGAAGAAAATATATATCTATGTATATAATGATATTTTTAGTACTCACTTCTCATTTCATTTCTTCATTTCTGTTGACGTTTCGTCGCGAATTACAACTCTCTCAAAACTTTTCAATTGTATTGAATGGACTCTCTGGCAAAAAAATAAAGAAAAATATATTTTCGAGTGGAAGTCCTTTTAGTTTGGCAATACATCAAATCGAAAATATAATTTTTGATGAAATTTTCTCATCGTTACTCAGTGCTATATGATATTCGTGTGGTGGGTATTTTGTACATACGAGTATTATAAGAATGTTTAGTACTTCACCTTTTTTCATCTTCAAATTTACAACCAGTTTTCTGCAGTTTCATATGATATGTCTATATCATAAAACGGAGCAGCCTTGAGAAATTCAAGGATTAAGGAATTTAACCTCATTTCACTTCAATAGTAATTATACAGTAAAGTGAAAAGATTCACATTCACATACCTAATAGTTGATACAGCAATAATATTCATTCAATTGAAATCATATAAGAATCATACATCATGAACTCATATGAATACAAGTCGTGCAAACTGCTCACAATATCCTCATGAGCAAGAAACAGTCGCGACATGACGATCTTTGATTGAATTTATGGTATCCTTTATCCGGATATCCGCTATTAAACTGATTGAACAATACACTAGATGATAAAAAGAAAATATATCAAATTCAATTCTTCTGACATAGGGTTTCAAATATTCTCATTTTCCTGTTTCTCCCTCATATTTTTACTGAGAGGTTAGGAAAACGTCTTTATATAATCTTGTATTTCGTTATAAATCGAACTTGGGGCCGACTTTCGTTAATAAATATTCGGTTACTCATCATATGCTTCGGAACATTCATCAGTTTAACATATCAAAACGGAAAATTTGAAAACAAACGAAAAACAAATACCTAGCAGATATATATATTTTTTCATTATATGATTTTTTTATTCTCTATTGATTAGGAAAATTCGAATTTGAAATAATTATTTAATAGTGTTGGCGTTTACTTGTTATTCCATTATAATTGAATATTAACTTAAATTCAAACACTTGAACTTATGATTCACACTTTATTGACTACATAGCATGACGCGTTTCGTCGTTACAAACGACTTCTTCAGATGTTTTTCTGATGATTTATTCTGTTTCCATCTGAAGAAGTCGTTTATAACGACGGAAGCGTCATGCTATGTAGTCAATAAAGTGAAAATCATAAGTTCAAGTGCTTGAATTTAAGTTTAGATTCAATTAAAATAATTATTACGAAAAGAATTCCCTGCATCGATTTATATTGATGGAAAGGTGGGAGGATGAACAAACATAATACTATAGAAGGTTTTAATTGATAAAGAAGATTAAATAATTACTTTTTGAAAAGGTGTTACTGTTCCAATTTCACATGTGATTTGAATTAAATGAAATACTATCATTTTCACGTACATTGTTTTATTACCTGATGAAAAAGACATTATTCATTAAAGCACGCATTCAAATAGTATAAAAACTGCAGAGATAGTGATTAAAATCGATTCCGTGACTTCTAAAGATGAATACAGTCATGAAAGTAAATGAATACATTTTGTGAATAAATAAACCATAAATCCATTTTTTGCAGAAATGACATTATCTGAATACAATTATTGCGTGTTTACTTGTTTAAAATTATTTATTAAGCTAAGTGTTTTAGTACATGTTGTTAGAATATGAATCCATTACTCTTCAGATGAGAAAAAGCTGGAAATACTGTAACATAATCCATAGTTGTTAATTACCTACAGGTAGATATCACCTTCAGTATCTCTAAATTCTCTTTCGTATTATATGAAAATCTATTTGTATGGTCAACTTATCGCTTTCTGTGTGATTCTTTGTTTGTTGAAACACGAAAACTTTAATTCACTGAGAACTGAAGAATTTTTTTCTTGCTAATTCTTAGAGAATTAAAAATTAGGTGAGTTAAAAAAGACCGAAAACTCAATTTAAACACGGATATAAATATTTTTCTTGATGTGAAATAATTATCAATCTCCCAAGTATCTATTGGTATTCACATAATTTTCTAAAATGAAGATAATGTCAAAAGTTTTGACATACTTATGAGCACCACAATACTTGCAATGTTACTGTCTGCTACTGGTAATAACGATATATGTGCATTGTGCATACCTACTTTTCAGATATTGATACCAACAAGAGGATTTCTTAATTGAAAAATCTCTGACATCTCTGTAGTTGATGTTTCTTTACGAAATGCATCGTTGTCAAAGCTTTTGAAAATTTTATTTTATGAACTATAAAATTATGTTATTTGAAATGCTACATAATTTATAAAATCAAGTGGACAACAATGTCAAAATCGCAGGAAAGACGGAGTTCTCTTGAAACAAAGATTTTCTCTTTGTATTCTTTCAATATGATGTTTTTCTCAGATACAATCACACTGATAATCTTATTTCACCATCTACTCCACTAACATAAAATCACACCAAAATATATGTCAATGTGATAAAGAATTTCAATCTATTATCAAGATCTACAACTTTCCAAAGACATTTCTTTCTTTCTCAGAAAAAGCAATTGAAATATGAAAAAAGAAAGGTAGAAAGTAACGAATAAATCGAGCATGAAGAGGAAATGAAACCGAATTTTATTCGAACGGAAATAATTTCGTGAACAGCCCTCGATTACTCTTTTTCCTCATTATCTTCCAGACAAAAGTTTAGAAAAAGGCGAAAAGAAAAGTTGAAATACGAGAAACACGGGTAATTGCTGAACGGTATTGTCGGCTTAATAACTAGATTATACCAGAGATAGCAATTGAAGTGTTCTCCGTTTCGAGAGGAAGATAATGATATTTTTCATATTGAAAAACTGAAGTAGGGAATTTGATGGAAGGTATTTTTGTAGCAGTATGAAAATCTCTCATTTTTCCTATTAGTGATAATTGATTCACAATAACAAATGATGGTCTTACGATCAAAATTCAAAGATTGGAGATTTGATAAAACGTTCCATAAATCTTTCAATTTTCAACAATGTTTTCTCTAGATAATTTTATTGAATGTACATCTGAGATCATACACTTGAATGATATATGAAATGAACAGGCGTCAAAATCTTGGAAAGTCTTACAAAAATGTCTTGCTGAACAGGCGTAAAAATATTTAATTTCATTCTTTTGACCATTCGAAAAATATTTTTGGCCTGACCATTTTTGAAAAATCGGATTCATTTCGAGAAGAATCGCTTTCCTGTATAACTTGTAGTGCTGAAAATTGAATCTTCGTCCAAAAGCAGAATACATGTTATGAATTAATATAATGAACCTTCTTGAAAATTGAAGTATTGAATCAAAGTCAATGTTCAAAAAATATAAGTCTGTACTAGTCTGAAGATGGTTTTATAAAATAATAGTTTGGTTCTCCTTATAATCACACTATTATGTGAGAAGTGTTGGAATCCGTTACGACAGTGGTTCTCAATTGGGACTACCGTATTTTGTCTCACCAGTTGGCGCCAGTAGCGCCTGAGGTTTTCTAAGAGTGTAGCTGCCAATATTGAACGTGTGCTCTCCTCTCAATGTGAAAGTACAATTATGTAAAATATCAATAGTGCCCTGGTGTTGTGCCGTCCTTTTTTGTTTAGGAAAGAAGAGTGGACATGAATTTTCGAAGACAAAATTCTCTTAAAACAGTATTTCGTTTCGATTTATAGGGACAATTATACCTCTTCAATACATTCATGTGACTGTAAATAACATTTCAATGCTGACGATTATACGTAACCTAGAGAAACCACTACATAAAAATCCCTTTTATCTCAAATAAGGATTTATAGTGATGAAATAGTCATTAACACCTCAGATGTAGAAGTATCAGTACAATACTCTTTATACACTTGTAGTCAGGAAAAGAGCTTAATTAATACTGTCAATGTGTCAGAATATAAACTAAATAAGGAATGTACACAAGACATTCTCAGAACTGAAAATTTTGAAGATAAGCCTGATGAAGTACAATATCATACTGGCCATAACAATTAGAACCGCTTTTTGTTTGTTTTTAACCTGTTCGGAGTAGGATAAACAATCAGAAATACTATTCATCATTGCAGTCAGCAATGGATTAATTACCTTCACTGCAAGTTGAAGGATATTAATATATTGGCTCCAAAGGAAGTGATCGATGAAACACCTGCACCATTATTATAGATTGTATAGAAAGAAAAATTCATAAACCAGTGAATTCAGTTTCACAGAAAGTTACATATTCAAAGTATAAATCAGACAATACACTGAAATAATTGGTGGTAATTCCAAACTCTAAAAGTGTTACTTTATATCAGAAGCATTTGGTGAATCTGTCAGTGACAGACATTTGTTTGTGAAATGAAGTATTATTAATCTACTTCAAAAAGGTGACATTATTCATTGTGATCGTGGTTTTTATATACAGGATCTAGTACCTAGTAAACACTCCATACTTCCTGAAAGAAGGATGTAATAAGTGTGAAACATATCAGCTCAGAAATTCCAAAAAAATGTCTTCTGAAGGTATAAATGTTCAGCGTGTTATAGACTTAGGGAAGACATTTAAGATTCTAAGTAACACATTAGGTTTTATTTTGGTACCACTTACGGGAAGAATAATATTGCTTGCTAATTTCGGGAATAATATTATTATGTAAATAACCATTATATATACTCAATTAAGATATTTGCTGAATAAAAATTGGAAGCAATCAATAATAGTGTTCTTATTTACTAATCAATAAAATGTTGTAGATATACTTCCAATTCAAGTATTATTTTCTGGCTAATCCCCTTTTAAAGCATTCACATTCATTGATCCGTATCTTTCATTTTCAGTTTTAACGATTATCAAAACAATTCAAAAGATTGATTACTGAACAAACTAATGAACTGGCATTAAAAGCTAATGAGTGAAAATTTATAGTAGTGAATTTAAAGTAGTATTTGATAGCTGTCATTTCTTTGACTTCACGCTATACCACTGCCTCTAGCAGTGAAATCATAAGCGGTAGTCCCCATTTAAAGATGGCACTTCCTTCAGGGTTTTCTACTTCTTGGTAGCTCACATCCGAGCTGAGATGATTGAAACTGTTGACAGCTCCTAGTCTCTAATTTCCAATTTCTAAAATCTCAGAATCGATTGTTTCTTTGATTATAGTTCAAAAGGCGGAAGATAAAAAGTTCCAACCTACAAATCAATGGCGACTCTCAAGGACTATCCAAGAGGCTGGTGGGAATCGAACCCACCATCCCCATTGAGCCGACGTTAACGGGTCTCTAAGCCATTCGGATACTGAACCTCGTTGTTTTGCGAACATTATTTATATATATATATATATATATATATATATATATATATATATATATATATATATATATATATATATATATATATATATATATATATATTATATTTATATTATATATTTGGTGTTCCTCCATTCATAGTTCAATTTGTTTGTGGTGTCGTGTTTTAAATAGTAGTAATTGTTCCTGTAATGTTTTCCGAATTCAGGACAAGTTTGTGAAAACAGTTTCTCTGCTATTTTTGTCTGAGTACTTGGTTGACCATTCCTTTGCCCAAATTGAAGTAACCATGCAATGGCTTTAAACTCTGGTATAAACTATTCTTCAGGTATCTTCTAAATGAGGGTTGTGGAGCTTCATGAAATCAGAACTTTTGTTTCATCATTATCGTGGTTATTTGAGACTTTTCCTACAATAAATTTCATTGCTTTCATTCTCGATACACTCAGCATATATCATTGTAGAATCCTGAAACAGGAATTCTAAATATAGACAATATTTACAAATTAGGTGAATTCTGATAGTACTGAATTCATTTCCACAGTTGATTATTATGTCTATTATTGTTGTGTCAATGTGTGCCGTGCTGCATAGCTTGAAAGTGAGTTCTTCTTTTAACAACCATATTGATCTGTGGACGAGCTTTCTTGAAGAATTGAAGAATATATTGACGTAAGTAATTACTTATTTCCTCTTTGACGTGAATGAAAGTTATATACTGAATAATAATCGAAAACCTTTGGGAGAAGTAAATTTTCAGATCTGAAATACAGATAATCATTCAGATAGTTTAAAGAAATAGAACTGCAGAATTTCAGTGATGCTAAATATTCAAATTTCCAATATCAATTCTGAAATGGATGTAACTGAAGAGATAGTGTATTATCCTTGGGTAAGCAATAGTGATAAAACCATTTACAATTCGGATGAAAATTTTCTTTATTCTAATGTTTTGATCATATATACATATCAAAAAATTATGATTTACATCATATTATTTGAAATATATGAAGCTAAATTGGGAATCTTGGATTTCGAAATCGAAAAAAAATACTCTGTTCAACCAATGTTTAGTAGAACCCATCTGAAATGTTAATTTGATTATGGGCTACAAGAAAATTTATCTGAAGTAAAGGGTTAGCATGCGGGGATAAACAAGCAAGTTTAAGTGCTTAAACTGGATGCATTAGTAACATAATATTTTAACAAGGATCAGTGAATGCCACTTCAGATTATTTATGACTGAGCCGTGTTCTGTCAGGAGTCAACTTAATGAAGTTAGTCAGTTACTTTGTCATTCTGCTTATCAATTTGCATAGAACATCTGTAGGTTTCTTGAGTTTTAGGAATTCGATTTTTTCCAAGTTTCTGGATGAAGTAGAATTCAGGATTATTTTCACATTTCCGGTTTCGAAATTATTATATGAATTACAAAAATCTTGAATAATTCAAAATATATTTATAATGAAATACAAATGTATGACAGATTTTGAATTATGTCGTCACATATAATAAAAAACGTAACAATATCGTTATTACATTCATAATATATTTTTCATATTAATATCATATAATACGATTTTAAATGACGGTCTTCATGCTTGAAATTGAAATTATGTCAAGAAAATGTTCTCCATGAAATTTTGCCGCAATATTCAACTTTATTGCAACTTTTTTAAAAATCATTCAGTCATCATCCTTTTTATTATATACCGATACTATTTAATTATTTCTAAAATTTTAATCAACTAAAACAATGAGATAACATCCAGCAAATTTTTTACGTTATTAAATTCTTTTCCTACAGTTTTTCAGAAATCGGTATAGAGCCTCATAAACTTCAATATTACCAACCCGCATTATTTCGAGAAAATTAATAGGACCTCCCTTTATTATTTCATGTATCTGTTGTAACATGACTTGTCTTTCTTTAACATGAGCTGGACAACTTAGAAATATATGTTCCAATGTTTCAACATCCCCACATTCGCATTCTGGACTCGATTTCAAACCTATTTTATGCATATGTTTCGCATATAAACCGTGTGAAGATCTCAGCCTTCCTATGGTAACAATAAATTGACGTTGCTTATCAATATCGTGAAACCATGGTTTGTTCAATGGTTTATCTCCGACTATAACTTTATAAGACAAGCCTTTCTTGTCATTTCGAAATATCTCAGCCCATTCATCAAAATATTTATATTTATTTATCTTTGAATATTCGTATTTGGGGCATTTAATGTCGAGGTTTGTATCAGTCGAAGATGTTGCTTTCTTAGCAAGAAAATCTACTACTGTATTTCCTGGGATACTTTATGAGAACGAATCCAAAGGAAAGTTTTCAAAGTCAGTTTGAAAGTTCTGACATCTATCTGAATATTGTTTCTAGTTGCAAAAAGGTATTATATTGTTAATAAACGATATAAAAACATAAAAAAATGGGTTATATAATGATGCATCCATAACCTATTTTGAAAAAAGCAGACCTCATACCGAATATCTTTCATTTTGATTCCAACTTAAAATTCTAACTTCGACTTGAAATGATTTTTTTCACAAAAACCACATTTTTTGTTTCAAACCGGAGAAAACATTCGAATTTCATAATTCTGTTGGCTATTCTCGGTTCATATAAGAAAAATATATGAAAATTAAAATGGTGTTCGTTTTTTTCTGTCAATTACGAGTACCAACTCTCCCGCCGATGGGATTACTCACCTAATTACTTAATTACATTAGTTGCAGAAATGTACATAAAAATCTGTTGTGTGGGAATATTTTTTTACGGCATTGGTCTATGATTTATGAAGTTTAATGTTGAATATTGTTGGGTAATGTGCACTGATTACAAGCCCATTGACCGTTCGAAACCGATGTTAAACTGTAGATTCAATGAATTTGAAACAATCTGAGGAGTTCGCTAGGCTCACCCTTTTTATGTTAAAAACATTGACCAAAAAACCGATTTTTTGAACTTTCTGAATCAGGATTCCCCCTCAATCAATTTCTAAAGATTCGTAGCGCTAGTCATTGAGTGAATCATAGCGTGACTGCTTAGAATAATTTCTTCATGCTGTAATTCAAGGCGGTGGATTATTTATATAAAAAATTTTGTGTGACCAACCTTGTTTATATTTGAATATTTTGACAAATTATTCAACAGAACATTATAGTAGAGCTGGCTATGTGAAACATGAACAATGTGATGTCCCCATAATTCTTCCAGGGATAAATGACAGATATTTTTGAAATACATGCCTACATTTATTGGAATGGTAAGACAGTTAACTGTTCATTCATTCATTGGAAGGATTAATTTTTCAAATGAATATTCTAATATTCATTTTCCTATATAAACATATATATATATATATATATATATATATATATATATATTTATATATTTATATATATATATATATATAAATATAAATATATATATATATATATATATATATATATATATATATATATATATATATATATATATATATATATATATATATATATATATATATATATATATATATATATATATATATATATATATATATATATATATATATATATATATATATATATATATATATATATATATATATATATATATATATATATATGTATATATATATATTATTATGTTTCTGTTGGATCACGCTGTTCTTCCACACTTCTCTCATTTTTCCCTATGAATTTTCTTTCTTTCTTCTGTTCACCTAGTTCCTGGTTTTTTTAGGACTTCATTCTCTGGCATCACGTTCCGCTGGTGTATCTTATTTCTGTACGTGTTTCTGTCTTGAACATCGGTTTGATCTATTCGTGCCTTTTGTAGATCAATTTCTACTTGTGTGATCCATGGTGTTGTAGATTTGACCCCTTTTATATATTCGAGGATCCTGTTAGCGATTCGTGTCGGTGGGAGTCTACTGATGTGTCCGTGAAATTTTAGCCTTTTTTTTCTCATATCTGCCGCTATGTTGGACATCTGCTGTGTGGTTTTCCTCGAATGTAACCTGTATCCTTTTCAGTGCGTTTTGGGCTGAGTATTTTAATAATAATTTTGCGTTCTTCTTTAAAGATGTTTTCCATATCACTTTTGTAAGAATTGTCTCGCTTCCTTATAACGTTTGTGGTTTAATTACTGTGTCGTAGTGTCTGATCTTTTTATGTATATACATGCATTTTATATTGTAGACATTGTGTGTTATACCGTAGGTATGCCCTTTTCATTTTACTTAGTCTAGTCTTCTGAGCGATCCTTTCTACTCCTATAGGATATATATATATATATATATATATATATATATATATATATATATATATATATATATATATATATATATATATATATATATGTTTAATCAAATGGAATTAGATGAAAATTAAAGATCAGTTTATTGAATTGAATATTAAGCATAAATATAAAACAACAAAGAGTGATATGCGACTTAATCCCAAGCATAAAATAGGTAAAATAATATATAATAAAATAAAATTTGTTTGAGAATAGAGTTGAGTCTCTGCTGTTAACAAACGCATACTAGAGTGTGTTTTGTTTTATGATAGTTTCGTAAATATTTTCTTACGATAGCCTATTCTATACAGTGTGAAATTGTCTTGAAGAATCATAACAGGTGGATTTGATAATATTGGAAGACGTAATTGAGAAAGATGCATCTATTTCTGTATTCTTCTGGTTATTCTTCTTCTTCAAATGTCGCTGTGTACTATTGAATGAATGAAGAAGAAAAATATCATGAATGCTTCACAAGGAGTATTATATTATTATATTGTTTATCAGAAAATTTGTTTTAGTGTTGAGTTATTTATAGTAAAATGCATTGCTTCACAAAATATCATTATTCAGTCAAAATCAGGTCGCTTTTGAAGTGCTTCGTACACCGATTCGAGAAAAGCTGGGTTGTCTTTTGCCATTAACTTTAAGCCTCTGAAAAGAACATAATTTGTTCAGATAAAGACAAATGTCAACGTCTTGGGTTCGTTTCACTCATTCACAAGCCTCATTCTCGTCTGATTAGGTTTTCCTATATTGCTCCATTTTTTCTATATTTTATTCAAGACTATACAATAGAGAAAACAAATAAAGTATAGGCCTCAAATTTGCATGTCCGCAAAAGGTCATGCAAATGGCTACCAACTCAAATCTACCCAAATTAGTTATCGAAATGCTATTAGATTAATTCCTTTCATCTGATCAAAATGCATCTTCTACTTCATTTTCTTTCAGATCATAACATAGATACAATAATAATAATAATAATAATAATAAGACATTTATTCCCAACAGATATACATCCAATTACAGAGAAAAAATTACAAAAAAAATTACAATTTACAAAAAATCGCAAAATTGTACACAAATAATAATAAATAAGAAAAGAAATTAACAAGAAAAAAAATCAAAAATAGGGAGTATAAGCTAATTTATACAACGAAAAATTAATTCAAAATAAATTGAAATAACCAGATAACTAAAATCAAAAATGAAATATTGTCCATTACAATGTTACGTATGGTCAGCAGAAGTTGACCATTTAGTAACGAAATATGTTTGATAAATAAAAATGAAATTGAAATCGATTGCGTTGGTATTATCTAGTTAACAAATGAAATAACTAAAATTGAAATAATATTTATAACTAAGACATATGTGAACAACAGAAGTTCAGGAAAATATCACGACATCCCAATGCGCTGTTCTGAGTGGCATGCCAAGATAACTGCTAGCCGATCAAAATAGATATCACATCGACCGCAACAAACATCATAAAGATTACATATAAAATTGATAGGAGAACGTGACATAACATTTGATCTGCTGTAAGTGACATAAAATGTATTATTCCGCCTCAGACCAGGCCTTGGTACGCGAATATTTATTTTGCTGAGAAGAAATGGCGAGTCAATCGAATTCTGCAAAATTTTGAAGAGAAATGTTAGGCCGAACCGTTCACGCCTCAACTTCAATAATTCAATTCCCAAACTATCGGTT
This sequence comes from Henosepilachna vigintioctopunctata, assembly GCA_030704895.1. NCBI lineage: Eukaryota > Metazoa > Arthropoda > Insecta > Coleoptera > Coccinellidae > Henosepilachna > Henosepilachna vigintioctopunctata. The sequence continues at coordinate 4,884,488 of JARQZJ010000006.1, read as the reverse complement.
AGGATAGAATGGTCGAAGCCTCTAGAAGGATATTGTCCATAACATCTGAAGTACATATACTTCAAACATTTCCTCTGAACTGCCTCCAAGTCGACAATAGAATTAATGTACACAGGAGACCAAATTATAGACGCATATTCCAGTTTACTGCGAATAAAGGAGTAGTAAAGCGTTTTCATAGTGTCAAGATTAACAAAGTTGCCCCAATTTCTAACCAAATAACCCAGCATCCTAGAAGCAGAAGCCGTAATGCAAGTTATATGTTTAGAGAAGGACAGCTTACAGTCGAAAAGTACCCCCAGATTCTTAAACTCAACACATCTATCTAGAATTTGACCTTCCAATGTATAACTATGATGAATTGGAAACAATTTTCGAGAAAATGATACAATTTTACATTTACTGATATTCAGTTTCAGCCCATTGCTGTTGCACCACAAATTAACAGCGTCAAGGGAAGACTGTAATCTGACACAATCATGACGATCGTTAATAGCAGCAAATATTTTCAAATCATCTGCAAAAAGCAGATGCATGCAGTTAAGCTGTGAAGAAAGATAGTTTATATATATAATAAACAACAATGGACCCATGTTGGACCCCTGTGGCACACCAGACGAGGCAGAATAGAGTGCAGATTCATTACCACCATGTTCAATATATTGAAAACGATCCGAAAAATATGACTGCATCAAATTTAACAACTGTGATGAAAAACCTATAGCCTTCAATTTTGACAACAGTATTCTATGATCGATCTGGTCTGGAAGGCCTTCTGGCCACGGTCATTTAATGTTTCTGACAAGGAATGAGTAATGCATGCCAAATTAGTAACAGTTGATCGATTCTTCATAAACTCATGTTGGTGTGGTGAGACAAGTGTGCGAACTGAATGGTATATAGAGTCATATAGAATGATTTCAAATATTTTAGCAAAATTGCACAAAATTTGCTATGGGTCTATAAGTAGTTATGAGAGCAGCATCACCGGATTTCAAAACTGGACAAATTTTTGTAATTTTCCAAATTTTTGGTATAAGCATATTTCTTAAAATAATATTGAAAATTAGGGATAAAGGTTTAGCGAAAGAATGAATACAGTCCTTAACTAAAAAACTAGGAATATGATCAACGCCAGATGTAAATTTATTTTTGAGCTTCTTTGATGCTCTGATTATATCATCCTCGGACATAATACAAGGAAAATACTGATGAATAAATGACCTGTATTTCATAAATTACATTTCAGTAAAAATCCAGCTCAAAATAGCTGACCTAGAATTTCATATACCTAATGATATATTATTTTCGATCTGAAGTGCCTGTATTTTCAAAGCGAAAAGAGAATGCAGGAGGCGGAATATTTCGGAATGCTGGAATTCAATATCTATAACAAGAATTGGTCGATCTCAGGACTTGCTGATAATGAGTGAATACCTATCACGGTAAAAGCTCTGAACGACGTCAAGTATTTCACCAAATAGTGAAGAGTACCTGCCTAGCCTTCCGATTGGAATACCAACTACGTTAACTGCTTCATATTGTTTTATATTAAGAAATTAATTATGGAATATGTCACTGTTTTTTTCCTATTCTGATTCATCTAAGATAATATATATCTATTTATCTAATAGTGTTATTTATCTATTTACTCCTTTTTCCCAGCAAATTACTTGTGCTTCAGTGCTTATTAAATCACAGATGATTCGATATTATTATTATCTATTAATTGTATTGAAGTACAGTTTCCTTGTTGACTTCGTTTCTTTACTGTTGTAGCACTTGTACTCGACACTCTAAAAGAAATATATCTGCTATCTATCTATCGAAGAGGTTATTTAAAAAGAAATAAGGTTCTTTTTTCAATTATGTCATTGTTCAGTTTTTTCGACGATTGATTTTCAAAAATTCTATCGGGAAATCTATCGATTCATGATGGTACGGAAAAGAACAATGTGGTTAAGCGCTTGTTTCATACGTATATAGGAATGAATATTTCAAATTGGCTTGCCTTTTAAAATGGGATATCCTGTTGACATCTCAAATTTGCATGCAATATTTCATTCAGCGCTTGTTCAGTGATGGGATTCAAGGTGATTATATTCGTGTAATCTGCGCTTCAATAATCTGGATGAAAATTGCCTTTTTTCATCATAAATAATTTTTTATCGAAAAGTAAATAAAATATATAATAAAATTTCTCAAATAAAACTCTCAGGGAACTGAGAGTTCCCTACACAAATATTGTCAACGAAATCGAACCCATCATTTCGAGTAAGTGCTTTTCAAAAAATTCTTGTTGAGTTAGGATACAATAATTATTATGAATCATCAGTCCATATTTAATCTATTAATCAAGAATCGATGAGTTTCAAAACGCCCATAGGCCTATACCAGATTGAGGGGAATAGTTCTCAGTGAAAATTCACGTGAGCTCCCTCTATCGGAGAACAGACGTATAAACTCTCCCTAGCGTTCTAGATTTCTACTCATGATAACAACAGTTCGAGTGTAAGGCATAGTAGACATTTCATTTGAACACTACCGAAAACTGTCCGCAATGTGTATGAATGGTTCCATGCCTAATCGCTCCAGATCACGCTCGGGCGGGCAAAAGTATAGCTAGTTTCAAGATTAACATATCATTCATACTAGTAAAATTATTCGTGAATCTTGATTTGTGAATTATTGGCATTTTTTTTATTTTTACATGCAAGAGCTCACTCAACAGACAGTTTGAATTTGTCCTATAATAGAAGAGCACATTGAGAGGTATGAATGATTTGTGATCATTGTGATCTTAATATACAGAATATGTATATTGAAATATTTTTATGGGTTTTTGTGTGTGGAATTTTTGGTAGGTCAGAAAAGAATAGGTTTTGAGATATGATGTTTGGTAATTGTTGTGTATTTATGTTATGAGTGTTATTTGTAAGGTTTATCAAATCGTTGTATATAGAATCAAGATGTTTTACGTCTGTTCTTCCATTTCTGTCTGTGTTTTCCAAATGTTTACTAATATGTAACATTTCTAAAATTTCCCTAAATTTTTTGTCTTTTTCAGTTGCTGAAATCTTTGTGTTTTTGTTAACAGAATCGTGTTTTTCAGTTATTTTATGTTTATGTGGGGCAGTTATTTGAGTTTTTGCATATTTATGTGCTTCAATTTTTTTAAAATTTGCTTCACAATTTTTTAATATTATTTTTAAATCTCAAATAAACTCAAAGCAGCTACATAAACACAAAAAAACTGAAAAATACGATTTTGATTTTTATATTTGATGAGAAAAGAGTGAATGTGAAATATAATGTTTCCTATTGAGGAAACATTATATTTCATTATATTTTAAGACCTTATAACCTCTCACCTTGTAATTATAAAATAACATTGAATTTTAATGTAAACAAAAAACTCAATAAAACGTCTTTTCATTCATTCATTCATTTATGCATTGATTCCCGAAGCAACATATTATAGGATAAGTGACAGTAGCATAGGGCATAGTACACATTCAACACAGATTCTCTAGGGAGAGAATATTTTATTTGACTTATAGCGAAGTAGGCTTTACTCAATTTTATGCATAATGCATCAATATGTTGACACCACCTCAAATTATAATCAATGTATACCCCAAGGAATTTAACATGATCATTAGAGGTGATTAATGTACTACAAAACTGAATACTCAATGTCCGATTTGAGTTTTTAATTCCAAAAATCATGCAATCTGTCTCCTCAATTTTTACCATCAAGGCATTTTTATGACACCAATCTGTAAAGCACTGTAATAAATTACCACATACCAGAGTAAGCTTCTCCGGGCTCTCAGCGGATATAGCCATCGAAGTATCATCTGCAAACAACGTAATATTACATCCAAGAATGTGATCTGGAAGATCATAAACGAAAAGAATAAATAGAAGGGGGCCAAGAACAGACCCCTGTCTGTTCATAGCCTCGGGAGATCGAGGAATGATCTTAATTTTTATGCATTGCAGTTTGATAATATATTACTTTCATCCTCTAGGTCCCTTTATGTGTTTTAGAGAAAAAATAGAAATTTTTCCTGTAAATTATGTTTTATATGACTAAAGAGATAGCGTTTTAAGAGTTTTTAAATAGCAATAAGACTAAAACATGATATGTAATTTCTTTTTATTGTTTCTAGTATATGTTATTTATTTATTTTAAATCTATTTGTTTCAATTTTTTTTCAAGACCTGCGCAAATACATATATGTATGAGTGGCACCAATAAACCGATTTGATTTGATTTGATTCCAGCCTGTCAGTGTAAGTAATTAAACTACAATATCTGTATGTTTTCAGCGATCATGGTGTTGAAAATTATAATTAGGTACTTAAAAATGAGGGATAAATCAAAGTCAAGTCATCATGGATGTTCATTGCCGACTTTTTTCCATATTTTATAACTTATTGGGTTGTAATCTTAATATTGTAATTATTTCTTTTAGGGGCGTATATAAGGGGGCTTCCCCGAAATTAGACAGTGTATTACAAAATCAATTTGGGTGAAAACGTTGTGTGAAAACTTGTGTGAAATGAGTCCCAAATTCTAAAAGTGAAGCGTGCAAAAGCCTGGAAATCTTCCAAAAACTGCTACTGGATATCTAGCAAACTGTTATAGTACACCAAGAAATTTAGACTTTTTTCTGTAATCTCTGTAAATAATGTTCACCTCCAAAGTCTTCATGCTTATTTTCTTTCACTTGTATTCACTTCATTTCCCTTGTTAAAACAATATCAAAATAATCTTGTTGTAATTTACCATCTCAATTGTCCCTGAAAACTGAAAACTAGAACTAAAATATTGAGTATTCATAACAACTTTATTATCTAAATTACATAACTTAACCTTGGTTTGGCCTCGTGAAAATATTTTATATATTCGCCACTGATTTCTTCAATAAAAATTAAAATTGCCTACAAGAATAATATTACATGCAAATGGAAGACTGGCATCACAGACGCAAAATATTCACTTCCAGACAAACATTTTTGGAATTGAAATACTGGGACTGAAAACTCAGTTTTGGTTGATATTCTGAGAAGCTTTCAAAGCTCCACTTACATTATAAAATGTTCTGTTCATTGGCCATATTATATTTTCATTGCCAGAAATGGACGTACGCACCCAAAAACGAGCTCTGAATTATGTCTTTATTATACTAATGTTGATGGAGGGTGGCGAATAGCCCGGAGGGTTTGACATTTATTACCAATAGGCTGTGATATATTTCTCGAGTCTTCTCTTCAGCATACACAAACTAATTATATATGCAACAGACTCTTATTTTCAGCAAAACTTTGCTATTCTTCAATATTATTATTCTGTATGGAGAGTTTATTTGTTGGGGTGAAATAATGTTTCATTTAATTTGTTTCAATTTGTCGTGCGAAATACTCAAATAATTGTGAACTTTGTTTGAATTAACAGACTTCAGATTCTAATATGTTTTCATTTCTAAAACGTGTAATCAAGATCTGAAACAATCAAAACCGTCCAAGATTTTCTTCTATTCATGTAAGTTAGTAAAATAATATTATATAGCCTATATAGGGTAAATGAGGTTGAGAAACATTATAACGTTCCCATATCGTAGCACTGAATAGCTACTATAAATGTAACTCCTCCAAAACAAGAAATGAAGGAAATATTAATTCATTCGTTCTTTCAATCTGACTATAAACGTCAATACGTTTAATAAAATATTTAATAAAATGCCAAATAAAATATTCTTTCCCTAGAGAATCTGTGTTGAATGTGTACTATGCCCTATGCTACTGTCACTTATCCTATAATATGTTGCTTCGGGAATCAATGAATAAATGAATGAATGAATGAAAAGACGTTTTATTGAGTTTTTTGTTTACATTAAAATTCAATGTTATTTTATAATTACAAGGTGAGACGTTATAAGTTCTTGCGGGTCCTCTCTAATATAAATAGAGTATTCGTGTCCCAAAAACGTATTATACGTATGATGTTTATTCTTAATCCTCGTTCCTCTTGTAGGCCGGTATTCATGGCGTATGGGATACTGACGGTTCCCTGTATATACATTTTCAGGAGTTTATTGTATGTGAAAGTAAACCATAGTAATTTCGTGATATTGTCTAGTTCTCACGAATACAAGACAACAAATTCTCAAGTGTTGCTACTTCTTAATCACAAAACTTCTAAATATGAATCTTCACCAATGTATAAAAGAATTGAGTTCTTCAATCATCTGCCTGATTCTAAAAAATGTTTACCCAAAACTAAAATTAGAACTGTGATTAAGTTAAAGTTGATATAGAAGTGTTACTACTCTATAGGAGAATATTTCAATGATTGTGATTTCTGATTATTTTGTAATTTGACGTGTCCTTTACATTTGTTTCCTTATATCTAAAAGGATAAATAAATATCATTATTATTATTATGGAAAAATATATAAAAACTACCTTCACTTCTCGCATCATGTGAGTGTATATCGGAAAAATGTTCAAACTGGTTTAAGTTTTTATGTTACATACAATAAACATTTAGAAATAAATAAACCAGGCAAAGTTAAAATTCCCAGTTTTCATAATGATGATTTACAGCAATCTCTTTATTTCAATCTATCATTAACCCTGATAGTCTTTCTTTGTAGACGAAAAATTCTATCCATCCCGGCGGATGAACCCCATGATATAATAGCGTAATGAATATGTGATAGAAACAGAGAGAAATAAACCGTTCGAAGTACTTGTTGCGTTACTATTGTTGATAAAATTGGCAACAAAAATAAGTTTCTGGATAAATTTGTTGCCAGAAGATCTATGTGGCCTCTCCAGACAAGTTTCGAATCAAGAAGAGCACTCAAAAACTTGATTTCTTTTTCAATGACACCAGTTCCTGAAGTCAAAGCAACTGTTTCCATTTTACTCAGATTTAACGATAAACCATTCTCCTCAAATCACTTTAAATCCGCAGTTCCCTCACAAACTCTTCAACTCTGCTCATATTGGCGTCAGACATAATGACTGTAGTGTATTCAGTGAATAAAATTGTTTTACTCCAGGGTCTTGTCAAACAATCAGGGAAATTATTTATATGAATTATTAACAGGCATTGGCCGATAATGGAGCCTTGTGACACACCAATAAGGATAGTCTTTAAGCTTTACCACTGATTATCCTAGAAAACCGATTGAAAACGTTGGTTGAATAAGAACTTATAAAGCACGCCGCCTCATCATCAAATCTGTACCTCCTCAGCTTCGCAATAAGGGCTGCATACAATGCATAATAATTATGGCCACGCTCAAAGAATTATGTGGCCAAATTTACAAATGCAATGATTGCGTCAGAAATACTTCTATTCCTCATAAATCCAAATTGATTTGTACGAAAAAGTATATTCGTTTCACAATATTCCATTATCTGTATACTCATGACCTTGTCAAATATCGGTATTAAAGATATAGGACTAGAATTTGCGACATTTTCTGCATCACCCTTCTTAAACAATGAAATAGCCTTAGAGCTATTCAAACAGTCAGGAAAAACTGAATCGGTTAGGTATCTGTTTATTAGTCGAGTGAGGGAAAAATACTACTCATATTTCTTTTCAGTAGAATTACCGAGAGATCATAATAATTTCTAGATTTACCGTTTTTCGAGTGGTTCACTATTTTGTCGACCTGTACAAATACCTCTTTAAACTTAAAGTTCAAGTGCGTAGGTATATGCCTCATGAAAACATCGTTTTCATTACTCGTCCGCAATTTGATAGAGGTTTGAAACAAAATAGTTATTGAAATCATTAGGTGTTAATAAAGATTCTCAAATATTTCCATGTTCATTTACAATCTTCCACATGACTTCGGACGTGTTAGTGGAATTCAATATAATAGATTCATTAAATTTAATTTTAGCATTATTTATTTCGCGACGATACTGCAGTTTCAAACTATTCTTCAAATATTTGAGATGGCCTGTATTGCATCCCTCATACAAATCTGTCTCTAGCACAATTTGTTCCCGCATTCGTTTTTTTGAAATTTCATTATTTTTTCGTTTCTTTAAGGGAAATGCTTTTTCATATGCCTCCACAAAAATTTTGATGGAATATATTAACGACAGTGTTCGTATCAAGCCTATTACCTCTATTGAATCCGAAGTCAAGTTTTCCCAAAATAGAGTGGAAACTATTAAAGCCCCTTTCAGTCAGAGGTCGATATAATGAAAATTTATTACAATTTTTTTTTCTTGAGTACGTATAACGATCAACTGAGCTATGTGATCCGATAACTCACATTCTAAAACTCTGCTTATATAGCTACTATCCAGCAAATTTTAAAATATATTTAAAATATAAGATAGAAAACAAGATTCATCCTTCAGAACCAAACAACTTGAAAACATAACACACTTTTCTATCATTTTTTTCATCCTTCCTTTCATGACCAAAACATCAGAATGTACATTAAAATCACCACATATTAAAAATTTTTCATTGAAGACAGAATTTAGTTGAAATGTTGTCAAGAACCTAGCAAAGATGTTCAAACATTTCCAGGAGATTAAATTTCCTGGAGAATAGCTGTCACCTCACAATAATATTCAACAGAAGAGAAATTCACAGCATGAAGTACTGTGAACTCTATCAAAATTGCCACAACACCGCGATTCATATTGGATCGAATAAACACAGAGGCTGTATTCCAGCCATCAACACTTTTTTACCATCTTTAACAAAGCGTTCTGATAAACATACCACTTCCGGAGACCCATGTTCCGACAAATAAAAAAAACAGAAGACAGCTTCAAATGCAAAAACTGTCCACATCTGTCAAAAACATAAGAAACCTTCCAAGTAAAATTTTTTCTCCTCTGATTCCCTTGAAAAAACCTTGAAACGAACGCTCCATCGGGCCAAATTGACACATCCTTTGCCATTTCAAAATTCAATTCATATATGGACACTCTGAATGACGAGTAGTAATTGGAATATTTAGATGTAAGTGAGCTCAATTTAGATAGAAATTCAAACCTAGATATACAGTGTATATCTAGGTTTGAATTTCTGTCAGTAAAATGAAGGTGACCCATTACTGATTCGATATAATCTCAAACTCAAACCTGAATACTACTATATATGACGTGTTTACATGTATTATTCTTCGTCTTCATAGTGCATTTTTCTGAGTCTCTTGTGTCTCCACTGATCTTCTTCGTCATTGGCCTTGACCGTCGCTTTTAGCGTGTTTGGATTGTCAAGAAGTGCTCTGAACATTCTTGCAGCGGTCACTTTTATTGCTTCCAAATGGACCTTGGTCTCAGTGGATCTGGTACTTTCACACGTAGCAGGGAGTGTCGATGGATACCCGTAGAGATTTGTTCTGTATGACTTGAAGTCCCTGGATGTGGCAACCCTCTCCGTGGCTCCTTGTTATTGAAGCATATTTCATAGTTGGTTGCATGATTGTCTTGAAGAGCTAGATCTTCGTGGCTGAGCTGAGGTCCTCTGTCGGTTAGTAGTAGACAACTGAAAAGGTTATTCACGTTTTGTGTGTTTTTTGATTTTTTACTTTCAATAAAAATGAATCGAAGAATCTGTATCGAATTTTGCAATAAAAATTTAATGAAGTGCTTGAAGGCACTCAAAATGGTGACTGTGACATTTGTAGAATCCACTCAGTCTCAAAAAAAATAATTAAATTGTACAAGCGCTTCACAAAAGGCTCAGAAGAAGTTGAGTACGATGAGTAGCCTGAAGTTGCGACCACGCCAACAAAGCAGTTTTTCACGTCAGAACAGTGAAAAAGTGATTTTGGAAAATTGTCGATTCACTATTAGTTGCCGAGGATGTTGGCATATCAATCGATCTATGTCATGCAATTTTCTCGGATGTGGGTATGAAACGTGCGACAACGAAGTTTGTTCCGAAATGGCAAAATTAGGAGCAAAAGCACCGTCGCATTATTATCGCTCAGGAGTTGTTGAATGACCTCAATGACGATCCAGATTCGCCCAAAAAGGTTATAACTGGTGCCGAAGCGTGTGTATATGGTAATGTTATTAGGTAATGGTGTTAGGCCTTGGTCGAAACCAAGGCCTAATCATCCCAATGGAAGCGGCCAGAAGAGCCAAGCCCGGAAAAAGTATTTTAAAATTGATCGAATATAAAGGTTTTACTCACTCTTTTCTTCGATTACAACGGCATGGTGCACCATAAGTTCTTGCGAACAGGACGTTCGTTTAATAAGGAATACTACCAAAAAGTTATGTAACGTTTGCGTGAAGCAATACGGCTCAAACGATCGGAATAGTGGAAAAAGAAATCATGGATTCTGTAACACGATAATGCACCAGCTCACACATCAATGCTTGTTTGTGATTTTTTTCTATTCCCGAAACTGAAGAGGCCAAAAAAAGGAAAGCGCTTCGTCACAATTGATGAGATAAAGTCGGAATCGAAGAACGGGCTGAAGGTCATACTGAAAAGCGCATTTCAGAAGAGCTTCGAGGTTTAGAAGATGCTCTGGCATTACTGCATTATATCTGAGAGGGGTTACTCAGGACGCAACAAAATGGATATCGATCAATAAATGAATACCTTTCGAAATTCACCTTTTCTTTTGAACAAACCACGTATTCTTCCTGTTCACCCATGATATCGGTTGGTCGTTCAGCTGAAGTTCTTCGTCTGTTTGTTGGCGTCATTTCAATAGAAACAGCACGGTGCTCTTCTCTTGGTTAACAGTGATGCACCAAGGAGCAAGCCACTTTTGGAAGTTGTTTGGTAACAAGGCTCGAAGCATGCGATTTGGCCATGATTGCCATGTCGTGAGCATGGAGGGCAATGTTGAAAAAGTTACATTAGTTAATTACAAAGTTATGATAATAAATAATCCGAACGAATGAATCGTGTTTATCTCAGATTTTTACAGCTTAATATTTGTTTTGTAAAACAATGAAATGAATAGAAATTCCATTCTGAATTCAATTATAACTTAATAAATAAAATAAAAATATAATTATATATTTAATTTTCAATTATAAGTTTTTTAGATAACAGTAGTGATATTTCATGTGATGGAGCAAATTTTCATTCTCTATAGAAAAATTGTTTCGAACATCAAAAGCTGGCAAAGTTCACTTTCAGGTTCGATGTGTGCTTAAATAGCCGAGGCGAAGCGTAGCGTAGCCGAAGCTATTTAAAAAGCCCCAAACACCTGAAAGGACTTTCACAGCGTGTAATGTATGGAAGTTTTCTTTTTACAGACTTTTTACATTTCTTGATACAGACACATTGAAAATTTTAAGCTGGAAATCTACAATATATTGTAATGAAATGGATATAAACTGTTTTACCATAATAAACATTCGAATATTACCTATTTGGTTGTTAACGTTAATCAGGTTATACTCAAGACAATGAAAATATTATTTTGACATTTATTGAGGATAATATTAGATATCAGACATCAGAGGATCATAACTCTAATATACTGACAGAATTATGAATTATATTGAAGTATCAGTGATTATTTCGTGCATATATATGTAATCTTTCGAACATGAAGTTTCAAATTGAATTGAAAAACAATAAATCCTATGAAAATGTCATTTAAATGTCAAACTACACATGTGTCTACTTTAATGGAAGGTCAAATTATTGGCATCACTGTGACTAAACCATAGAGATATTGCAGATAGAGTGGGCATCCTATGGGCGCATGAGTAAGCGAGAGCGTCCAGTCTTTAGAAAGAGAGAGATAATGAAATTGGTATTGCTGGCTTTGTCTACTGGCGCATGCAAATTAATATTAAAATATTTAGAATAGAGAGAGATAGAAATACCCATTCCATTCTCTTTCTCTTTTCGTCTGTAGAACGCTCTAACGTACAGGCATGTCGACTCTATCTGTAATATCTTTGTGGACTAGACTCAAACATATTATCTCCTGCTATATTGTGACCGAAAAATTATTTCTGCAATTGACTATTTCACAAAATTAAACGGGAAAATAAATCTCAGATGTTTACCCAAAAATGATATATCAAAGTTAGAAACTGAACCTGAATTATATTCATTAAAAAAATTACGAGCAATTGTTGGGTAAGGGTAACTAAGACATGCTGAACTGACGAGAAATATAATCTTACATTGAAAAATGTATTATGAGAAAAATACACACTGTGTAGAAATGTGTGAAAATACAATTCGATTAATGTACTTGAAAATGTAATAACACTATGGAACTGCAGTCGCAATAAAATAACTATAGTTATAGAAGAGAAAGTGTATTTTTCTCTATGATATTAGTGTATAATTACTCGCTTCCACAAATGAAGATTTCTACATTTCAGTCAACGGTTAATGAAGTATATAGATGATTGAGCATAATTTTATATATAAAACCTATTAAAACACGAAAAAGTTGAAATGAGAAGATAGGTTTCACCGCGATACATTTTTGTTGTTTTACCAGAATTCTTTTCAATTCAGCGTTAAAATAAAATTTTATGTATCTTCGTGGAAACACTAAAAGGGGTATCAAATGAACAGAACTTAAAAACATTAATGTGGACTCAACTTCATTTTATTCATAACTAGAGTGTCATGAATGCTCATATGTTTTGACGTACATCATACCGAAATAAACAAATTCGAAAACTCAGTTGGAAATTAATTCAATGTAGACAGGATAAATTTTTGCTCTTTCAGTGAAAATTCTGAAAAAAAAACCATCGTGATAGCTGTTTGAAAACGTTTTTTCTTCAAGTACTTATAGTATGATCAAATATCTGGAATGAAATCACATTTTGGATGAATATGATGTATTCAATGATAACATAGAATAAATTATTGATATTCGTGATGAACTCAAGTAATTCAGCACTATACCAAAATGTATTCCATTGTTCCAAATTTTTTGCTGGTAGAAATTTTTCTTATGTTGTGTTTTTTCAATCTATCACAAGATCGTCTCACTTATTCTGGTGAAAAACTCAGCTAAGAAAATTTTTCAGGCTCCTTTTTATATTCGAATCCATATTTTCGAGGAATAAGATGCAACTTTTTCGAAATTAATGAGGCGTTCAAAGTTTTTCTTTTGAAATTTGTTGTATCTATGGAAGAGAATACACTGAACCACATTTTTTTCGAATTACCTCTGTGTTCATTAATTTCAATATAAGTATATTATTATTATAGGTTTTATGTCTGCAGGATATTATTTTTAATATCCATTTTTACACGCATTCAATAGCTGTGACACGACTTCTGCGATGTTCAAAGAAGGAAAAAAACTGCTACTGAAGCATTGGAGATAATTCTCAATTTGGTTAATCTAAAAAGTAAAAATACTAAAAGTATTTTAACAAGAAAACTGCCTCGTACATTTAACATTATTTGAAAATGGAGGGCGCGTCTTGTTGGCATTATATGATACTCCAAAATCTGAGAACAATACTCATCATTTCTGCTACACGCAATTAATCAAATTATCGAAACTAAGTAAACCTGTACAATTGTCAACACTTCTACCAACAAGTGTAGCAGCCCATCATAATATAAACGTGTCTACTACCAGATTCGAACGTGGTAAGCGAAGGACTTTGAACCTCAAGAAGGGGGCTGGATCCTTGAAAATGAAATCCTGGAGCCCATAAGAATGTTATTACATCCACCACCAGCCGAACTACTAAAATAATAATGCTGAAATTCTGGAAAGTTTAGAGATGAATATAACCGATAATGAGGGGGATGACGACAATGAATCGAATATTTTCGAGCGACAACAATAAGAAGACGACGAAGAAGAAGAAAATAATTAGTTTCCATTTACAATTTTATTATAATTGAAATCATCAAAAATTCTTTTAATATTCACTCACCTTTCAATGAACATAGGATATGGCATATTTAGTGATAAATGAAGATATGAATAAAATATATTCTCTTACTGTCTTTTCAACTCAGAATATAATTAAAATATGTAGAATGTAGAAAAGATTTTATTATAATTCAAATCAACGGAAATTCTTTTATATTCACTCACATTTCAATGAACGTATAATATGCCATATTTAGTGATAAATTGAGATATGAATGAAATATATTCCCTTACTGTCTTTTCAACTCAGAATATAATTGAAATATGTAATCCAGAACTAATAATATACTGTATTTAATCAGTTAAATATAAATATAAGTTACTTATTTGAATTAAATATAAATAATTAATAATTAGTACATATATAACGGGTATTGTTTAATAATTATAATTTTTTAGTAACTCATCAACCTTATATAACGTACTGATAATCGCAGCTCACGCTTGACCTTACATTAGGCCATATTTGCAAATATTATGCTCTACAACGTTCATACGAATCTCATTTAAGCAATAGAATGCGTGATATTCGCGAAAAAAAGATTTGTATGACCTTTGACTTTCAGTATCTTAAGACGCAGACACGATAGCATTTGTAACTTTTGAGACAACATTGAGAACGACAAAACAGAAGTTAAAACCAATTTGCAGCTTATTATCTTTCATTCCGAGGTCAAATCCTTAATTTGACTGGGCTATAAATAAAGAAGACAAAACGAACGCTGTTCGAAAAATTTTGATGTTTCAGTTGGGAAATTTACTCAAGGCGTGCTTTATTTTAAATAGTATGAGAAGACAGAAACAACATGAATGGAACGAAACACAAACTTTATTCTACAAAATAATATTATTATAGTATAGAAAATAATAATGGTTATTTAGCAAATTGGTAATTTGAAACAGTGTAACATAAAGAATACCAAAAAAATTACGAAAAGGTAACTTAAATACAAGAAATCATTTTTTGCAGTTTAATTTTGAAAATTCTTACAGAGCTAGATGACTTAACCAACATTGGCAACTTATTATGATTTTTTAGACCTTCTATAAATAATATCTTTTTCAGCGCTTATTGCATATATGTCAATTTGAAAATCCTACTTGCTCCAAAATCCGTAACACAATGACACCGATGTCCGTTTTAGTTATTTTTGTAAAAACAGAGGTGTTTTTAACTGTTTTGTAAATGAGAACCAAATTTGATTGATTCACAAGTTGCCGAATGCTCAAGAATTTCAGTTCACTAAGCATAAAATTTATCGGGATACACATATCACATGATAACAAAAATCTCATACTCTTATTCTCAAGGAACTGTATCATTTGGATATCTTTCCTGTCGCATACACACAATACGGAAGAACAATAATCAAAGCTAGGAAAGATCATTCAATTATATACAATTCTTTTGCTCCAGGGTGAAAGTTGCTTGAACACTCTATAACGATAACCGATTTTTTCCCAAGTTTTCTGCAAAAGACATACATCTTGAGATAGATCCAATTGGGGAACAATAGTCACCCGCAGTTTTTTAATTTCAGTTACAAATTATCACTTATCAATAATTTTCAAAACTTAGTTTCTACTAACAAAGTTACTGGAATTGACTCTAGAACCTATACATGCCTATCATACATTTAGTCTCGTTACTATATAGTTTCAGTTTATTGAACATCATCCAATCATTCATGAGTTCCAATTCCCCATTAATCGCACCAACCACTTCCTCGAAGTCACTTCCTCAGACAAAAATCAATGTGCCATCCACGAAAAAATTAACAAAAGAATGTTTTCCTTATATTTAAGTCATTCATGTAAAAAACAAAGAGAAGAGGACAGAGGACAATGCCCTGCGGTACACCATATTAAACCTCTCTTTGCTGAAAGAAATTACTATCGGCCACTATCGTCTGAAAACTTTCAAAAAACATGTCAACCATCTCAATACTACTGCTTCAATTTCAAGTTTTTCACACATTCGAATAAGCCACACTATGTCAGTTGTCTCAAAAGCTCGTTTAATGTCAACAAACCCAGAAATAATAATTTTTCCACTGTCAATATCTCTTTTCCTTTGAATGAAAACCAGTTGACACGCTGTTTCACACGAGTAATTATAAGCGAGGTTAGAATTGAAACGGCACTACTTTCTAGATGACTTTCTTTATGATATTCAGTAATTATTTTATCGATACTTGGGAACTGAATATCAGATAAGGTTCTGTCGAAAATATTTGTTCGGCTATCAGGACGCCAGTTTCACAATTTTTCTCAAACCCATTCTGGGTATAATTGACACGACACTGTCAAATGTGAATAATTGATCAGTGCTTTGTTTTTATAGAATGACGTTTTGTATCGAAACGTCTGAAGTACGTATTAGGTATGTACTTATCTGTAACAGGTACTTATACGTATATCCGCAGGTACTTGAACCCTCAATTTCACTTAAACAAATAGAACGTAAAATTGGAAAGAAACGAATAACGGTAATTATTATAATAATATTAGCAGAATAAACTTCAATAACTATTTATTTTCTCTCATTGAAAGATATTAAATATACCTGTAAGTTCCTCAGTATTGTATTTTTCCTCAATTGAATCTATCTCTATATGAATATGTTTTGTGCAAAAAACTTTGGAAAAAAATCGGTTATCGTTATAAAAAGTGCAAGCCACTTTCACCCTGGAGCAAAAGAATTGTATATAATAGTATGATCTTTCCTAGCTTTAATTAATGTGCTTTTGGGACCAATATCAATCATGTTCAGTCTTATTAGACTGAACATAATTGTTATTGGTCCCGAAAAGGTATCGAATTGAAAGTGTATCTACGAGTACGTAATACTTCGTATTTTTCATTTGAGTATCTACGCTCATCAGTTTTCTTATGGCCTTCTTCTATTGCATATTTCACTCACATGAAAAGTTTGTATGAAACATGTGGCGTTAAACCATAATTTTCACTGTTTTCAGATTCAACACTAGAATTTTAACTGACTTATTTCAGTTGAAAATATGTACATACATGTACTAGTAGTTATCCTCAAGAAGCTCTTATTATTGAACATCAACGACAGACTGCCAGCATGTGCGAAAATATCCACATATCACTTTTTACAATAAAAGTCAGCGTTCTTGTCGGAGTCAGCGGTTTTGCAAAATTGGTCAAATTAGAAGAGATCCTGTCCGATACAGTCTGGCTGCCGGACGCGTACCGTATAAACGCAGGCGGCTGTGAAATATGCTACATGCTGTTACAGAAAATTATGTGACGTTTCGTAATTCAATTTATTACGTCTCACTTTATGGTGAAACAGATAGTCTCCACGGATTCACGTCGGTTGTAAGGGAGATGCAAGAATTATTTTTCGATAGATGGAAACTGAACTCTCATAACAGAAATTCTCAAAACGTGAGCAGAAAATCTTGATTACATACATTTTTCATAAACAGATTGCGGATGATTTCCAAATTAATTGGATTTGAACCAATAAAAAAACGTCAGAGAAGTGCTGATTTCATGAAGATTTTCGATGCAATACGTCTTATATTCTTCGCAAAATTATGTAAGGGAACTCTTTTGAAATCAAGGAACAATTGATCCGTTCTGCAAGGAACTTATCAATCATAGGGTAAACGACCTTGGTTTAGTTCAACTTCAATAGTCAAAATGTTGAAATTCAGATGAATTACAAGTTCATACACGGTGTTCTGGTACACAATTCCAACTGGAGAAAAAATTGAATCGGGTTCGATATATATGCATCAAAAATGATAATAATATACAATAAGTGCCAAAAAAACTCTTTATCTGGACTTCACACAATTGTGAAATCCCAAATATCTGACTTCATTGAAAATCGAAATATTTATTGTGTATGTATTGCAGAAAGAATCTATTTAGTATGTGCGTATTTAAATCCAATATTTCATTTGAAGTTTGATTTGATAACTATCTGTGAAAAACTGCTTCTTTCTTTTTTGTATGAATTTCAACAATTGCAATTATGTAATATTAACAGAAACCCTGAGAAAGAAACTTCTCGAATTTTCTTCATATATATATATATATATATATATATATATATATATATATATATATATATATATATATATATTAGGGTGACTTTTTTTTCTTGATCCCGTCCTGAAACTTCGTTGAAAATACCCCCAAAAAATTTCCCTGATAGTTTGAGCCCTCAATATTAATATTAAGTGCTCGACCAAGGCGTGTAAAGATTTCACGTTTAAAATACACGAAAATTCGATTTTTCATCTTTGAATTTCTATAGCTCAGCGGCATTCCATTGCATAGCTTTGACAATAGGCAGGTATTTCTCAGAATTGAACGCTCTACAAAAATGCCCATTGAGGCATAGTCGTAACTCACACTGACGAGGTAGTACATGCCACTAAACCTAATTTTTTTTCGTGAAATTCACGTTTTTTCGCATTTAACTCGGAAATGACAAGAGCTTTAGGAAAAATGAATGAAAAACTTGTAGAAAATTTAATTTCCTACAAGCATGTCAGCAAATCGAATCAATAAGATCAATATTTGGCGAAATATTAAGCCTTGAATTGATTTTTCTGTGATTTTCTTGCTGATCATTGACTTTAATTCAATAAAATCTTATTTTCTTCCACTGTAAGATTATATTTTTTGTTCAATATATTTTTGTAAGGCTCAAAAGTAGAATATGATGAATTTCTTACATAATTAAGCTCTCCTGGTTCAGGAATCTTGAAAAAAATAATGGATTTAGGTATTTCTGCATAAAACCTATAAATTCCAATACGCTCACATAATTTATATATAATTGACAATTCATTAAATTATTATAATTTGAGTCATTTGAACAACAATAGATTATTTATGAAGATAGAAACGATAATACCGAAAAATTATTATTGAAAGTAAAAAAATTTATGGTTAGATTTATTTATCGTTAATATATTGTGATTTTTTACAAGATGTGTATAGAGAGCGATTGCGTTGAACAGTCTTAAAAACTTTCTGTTTCTCATCTTCGTTATGAGTCAATACTTCACTAAAACTTATGGCTAGTGCTACTCCCCTTTCTGCAGTGTCGTTCACTACTTTTAAGCTTTTAAATATATTATAACATTGTGTATACTGAATATTTGATTTCCACTATCTTTGGCTTTGTATACAGAAAGTCATAAGGGAGCTCAAATTGTTTAAAAATGAGTTTGGATTAACAAAATCGCTTATGTTTTTTTCAGATAACGACGTTGTTTGCTCATAAGCAACAACAAAACGTTTATTTGGCTTTTCGACAGCTAGCTGGACATGAATGATCTCTACTTTTTCTTCTATTGACACAGATTCATCATAAAGAGCCAAACCAGCAAGTTGTTCATGTGAGTACCACAAATGACCAGACAATTTATCGAGTGCAGCATTTGCGATTTTAGGGTGGATTTTTCTGTACTCAATGAGATCTTTTAATAATTGCAAATCCGAGATTGGATCATTTATTGGATAAGGAGCAGTAAACCATATTTTCACATAATTTATTACGATAAAATCACATTTCGTCTGAAAATTTATTTTTCTCTTGATGCTATTTGAAACTGATTTCTGAACGAATATATTTTCAAACAAAAGAGAGCTTTCGATAACCACCGCGCATGATGAGAAGCACCAGGAGCTTTGAATACAGCTTCATTACTTTTAGAACCACCCAAAAAGATACAGCTCAGTTTCAAAAACTCCTTATAGTCATTTATAGTCAAAAATCAATTTATCAATCAATCACTTATAGTAAAAAATCAATTCAAGGCTTAATATCTCGCCAAATATTGATCCTATTGATTCGGTTTGCTGGCCCCCTTGTAGGATATTAAATTTCCTACAAGTTTTTCATTCACATTTTTCGCATAGCTCTTGACATTTCCGAGATAAATGCCAAAAAACGTGAATTTTACGAAAAAATTAGGTTTAGTGGCCTCGTCAGTGTGAGTTAGGACTTTGTCGCAGAAAACATTTTTGTAGAGCGTTCAATTCTGAGAAATACCTGTCTATGGTCAAAGCTATGCCATGCAATGCCGCTGAGCTATAGAACTTCAAAGATAAAAAATCAGAGTTTTCGTGTATTTTAAACGCGAAATCTTTACACGCCTTGGTCGAGCACTTGATATTAATATAAAGGGGTCAAACTATCAGGGAAATTTTTTGGGGTATTTTTAGCAAAAATTCAGAAAGGGATCAAGAAAAAAAAAATGGAAAAAAATCACCCTAATATATATATATATATATATATATATATATATATATATATATATATATATATATATATATATATATATATATATTCATATATATATATATATATATATATATATATATATATATATATATATATATATATATATATATATATATATATATATATATATATATATATATATATATATATATATATATATATATATATATATACATATATTCATATATATATATATATATATATATATATATATATATATATATATATATATATATATATATATATATATATATTTGATTATCTGTGATTATTGATATATTGGCACCGGTTCGATATTGGTATATCGAACTCTTTCAATATCGGTATGATACTACAGTGTATGCAGAGGCTCCCCTACCTGATATATGTAACTTCATATAGGGGACAAAACTGTGAGTCCGAGCAGCTTCATATTAAATCGGAACAAACAAGCCCGAGAGGAATCGCCATAATTCAAACGTAGACATTGTTGTGCTGTTTCAGTACAGAGTTCCCGTATATTTTTCATGGTTCAAAATCTCCATTATTTTTACGCTGCAATTTTCAAATGGAATTTCGATAGAATAGATGTTGGAAGTGAAAAATTTTCATTTTATCAGGTTCAAATATGAATATCGCACAGAATTCATGTATGTTCATTTGTCTTTCTGGGAAATTACACATTAAAAATGGAAATTGTAGTTATCATCTCAAGTGAAGTGTAAGTATTCAGTTGAAAACATTCTGTGAAACAAATATAGAAACGTCGTTTATTAAATAATACATCTTTCAGTTAGTTGCCTATTTTTAAATTAAAATGAACACTGTGAATATATTTAAAACTCTACATATGTTTCGGGTAGATAGTCCATTATCGAGGGTTACATTGTATACTCTTGATATAGGGTTAACCTCCCGAAATATAAGTAGCCCATTTTTTAATTGTTTTGTTAGGTTGTTCATACAAGTGTTGAATATTTCAAATTCATTATTTGATTGTTGATTATTTTCCATTATTTTCTAGATTTGAGTTTTGAGGGATATTCATAATTTTATTTACATTTCAATTGGTGCTTCCTCTTTTCATGCTTGGGTTCATTATTTGAAATATACCTGATTGTGATTTCATTAAATACATTTTTCAAATTGAATCGAATCAGTAATTATAGAATTTCATGTTAAATCAAATTGTCGAACCCATTTCCTTTCGAATTATATGAGGATTCTTCAATATTTCTTTATGAATAGATACTCAATCAATTCTGTAGATTTTTCTCCAGTCGGTTTTAATTTTTATCTGCTCATTTTCAGCAGATATACTGTTCCTGCTAATAATTTTTACGATCTTATCAATATCAACTTAAATATTTTACGAAATTAGTTCTTATATACTTATTTTGTTTACCACAAGCAAAGCGAATAGAGAATAGATCAAAATTATATAAGAATTTTTAGGTCTATTTCTTTCGTTAACCCTGCTTCATAATCTTTGAGCGTTGAAATGACAGAGTTCATGATATCGTTCAATTCAAATTATAATATTCAGAGTTTCTTATTTGAAATTAATTTCGATATGACAAAGTTTTTGTAGTACTCACTGTTAGTTCTCAAAGAACATAAAACATTATCTAAAAAAAACTATGTAGTGTTCTTTTTTTCACTATAATTAATTCAAGAACATGACAATATTGTTTCGTCAACAGAGTGGCTTCATCAGAAGTTGATGATTAACATTTTTCAGCATCAGTTAATCATCAGCATCTGATGAAGCCACTGTGTTGGCGAAACAATATTGTCATGTTTGACTAATGATTATTTGAATTAATTATATTGAAAATCAGAAAACTTTTTAGTTTTATTCAAATTATGTATTTAGATTGTCATCAAGTATCGGTTTAATCGATTAATGATAAAAATAAAACACTTGCCACTAAAACAGATAATTAGATTGCCGCTCTTTGAGATAGAATTTCTGGATTCCTAATATGTCCATCATAATTGAAAAATAACAAAATGAATTTATTTGTTCCAATGTTTACAGGTTCCACCTTTGTTCGACGATACACTTTATTTGATAATTATTTGGTGAATGATATTCTAACGAATCTACAACAAGATGTAGGTGTTTTGAAAGATAACAAGAAATTTATTCAAACATTTTCAAATGATCGATATGTACAATATATTCAATTGTACATAGAATATGATTTAATATTCAAGCTAGATTATTCGAATAAACGTACTGATACCTTAAGGAATGATTCAAAAATCTATATGTTCTATATGATTCAAAATCTATGTGACCGTATATAGGTATTGGCCAGAATGGAAACGTTTTGAATAGAAGTGAACTAGATGAACGAAAACTGTTATCACTGCTGGATAAACAATTTATGATCTGATGATAAAATTTGACATCCAATATTACGGCTTTTGCGTTGCCCGGCTTTGCGAAAAATTCCATTCTTAATTGTGTTATAATATTTTTTTATGTTTACACACAAGGGCTCACTCAACGGACAGTTTAAAACTGTTCTATAATAGAGAAGCACATATTACAAATGTTAATTACCTATAAACTGAGTTGTAATCTATATCTAACATGTACCTATATCTTATAGAAATATTTTATACATCTTATCAAAATGAAGTTTTGGATGCATTGACTTAAATATTTTCATCTACAAACGAAATACCTAATTGTACTGAAAAAGATAAGATAAATACTAAGGTTTTTACAAAAACCGACATTTTAGTAAACCGGTTGTCGAATAGTAATTTTTCCAGAAAACCGGTTTTAACCGGTTTCGAATTTTTATAAAAAACAATTTTCATCGAATATTCTGTTATTCGAACTAAAAGTTTCAACAGAGAAATTAAAGTCATTGAAACAAATTTTTTGTCTGAAATTATTTACTGTTCTAACTATATTGTTGATAGTTAAATGTTTTTATGCCATTTAGTAGAAAATAGAAATAAAAGTTGGGCAGGATTAAACAACTTTAAAAACAATTATTCGCTTTGTTTATGCATAATTTTACACATATGAGGATGTGTAAAATTATACACATCTCATTCTCATATTTTTATAATAACCATATTGTTTTTTTCTTTATATTTCGAGTCTGTAACTATATCTGTAACTATAAGTTTAATTACTCGTCCCTTCGATATTGTACCCCGTCGGTCAACAGTATTGGTAGAAAGACCGCGGGTGAAACCTTAACCATGAATTATCAGTACGGGTCGAGGATATTCGGAGAATTGCCGCAATTGAAAATAAAATGAAATATTTTACAATAGTACGAATGTTTTCAGAAATAAGCGTAAGAAACAGTGGTGTAGTGGCAAAATTTTCAGTGTGAGAACGCCAAATACTGACTTACCAATGGGAGGAAGTGGTTTGAGGGGTACCCCCTCCCCCACCCAGAGAGCGTTGGTAGAAGAAAAAATAGAAGATGTGACATGTTTTTATGTATACGTTTACTAACAAATTCAAACACAAAGATTAAAAACTGAACATATTCAATAAAATTTTATAATGTATTTACAAATAAATGGCAAATGCTTCTTCTTCCTCTTTATCAGGTTGGAGGTTGGCTCGTCGAGTTCTAGTGTCATCAGCTGTGCTGTGTCGTCTTAACCATATCTTGACGTAATTCTCTGGTTTCCATGTCTGTATACTTGGTCCATTCAACTTGATAAACATTAATGCTGATACGTGCTCGATGGTCATTTATGACCGCGTTGGCGATATTCATGTGGCTGAAGCCACGTTCACACTCTGCTGAACTGTAAGGAATAAGCTTTGTGCAGTTTATCAGCCTTTTGGAAATTCTGTTCATCATTTTGTTGGCATTCAACCTGAATCTTGTACAAGGATGTTCGATTTCTTGTTCACCGTATCTTGCACAAGGATGTTCGATTTCTTGTTCAAAGTATCCAGCATATTTTTCTGGAGGCCAGTTGTCACTTTCAAGTATTTTGAGTTCTGAAAAGGGAGATTCATATTCTTTTTCATAATTGTTGGTCCCTGTGGTTGTAGATGGTTCGTTACTGCTTCTTGTTGTGAAAAGTCTCCGTTTAAGGTTGTTAATAACACTTGATAGCAACTGCAGGTCATTAGTAGCACTTATTTTGTTTCTACTTGTTAAGGAAACATCACAAAAATTACCAGTGATTCTATCTATCTTGGGCCTCAAGGGTCTTAGTTCCAGGTTTCTCTTTAAGGCACTCGAAAGAAGTAATTGACCTTCTTATGAGTTTGTCTGCATAAACAACAGTTGCCTCCCTATTTGAAGACATTCTGAAACCATTAGTAATTCAGCTAATATGTCATACATTATCACCAAATCTGTCAGAAACTGAGTTGATGTCAAGCGCTTCATCAACCCAGCGTACATTGCTCGTTCGGTTGTTGTTCTGTTCTTGCCTTCTTGGGCGTTCCTAAAATGGGAGTACAATGCTTGATATCCAAACCAAACGGCCATAACAGTTTAAAATGAACTGGAAATCCATCTCGTACTCAAAATGCGATCAACTTTCTGTAGTTGCAAATCAAGGTCACTAGCATACTCGGCTAGTTCTGTTTTTTTTTACTGAAAGAAACCAGTGTGGGAAAGCCGTTCCGACGCGATTCCGCTCCACTACACACCTGGTGAGAAACGAAAACGAGCCGCCACAGAATCATATCGGACCAATATTCCAAGAACCAAACCGCTTGTAACAGTGTTTTCATCAACCTGGTACATTTGGCTACATTTGTCATTTTAAAATGTTTTTCAATAGTTATTCATACATTGAAAACCGATATTTTCTACTAAGAAACCGGTTTTCGTATTTCATAATTTTCTCCAAGAAACCGGTTTTCAAAACCGGTTTTCAAAAACCGACAAACCCTAATAAATACATCATGAAATGATAACGCTATAAAAACTGATAATCATTCTATTATTGGCCTTCAAATGATCTCTTTTTCAAATGTCTCTCAATAGAAAATATCCAGGTTGGTCTCTATACTCATCAAGTTTTGCCTATTGAAAGATCTATGGATGGGTGAATTCCACATATAATTTGTTTTGCCCTGCCCAACAACCAGTATTGTACGATTTCTTACTACATGTGGAGAACAATTAAAGATAAAATGATTACTTATATTCTGAAATTTTCGTTATTTGATGAAAGTATTCTGCATTGAATGGCTGGATTTGTGAAGTTGAATGATAGAACTTTCTCATGTTTCTCAACAACCAATCTGCAATTTTTAAAAAGTTTGTTCCGTCATCAAAATAACGTACCTATCAATTTCAGCATTGAACGGTTTGTCAAGAATAAACTAGAAAAATTATGGAATGTGAGTCTATTGTAGAGGGATTAAAGTTACGGAAGTAATCAGTGCGCTACAGGTGATCATCTCCGGCATCTTCCGCTCATTAAGCTCACTTCCGCTTGCGTCACGTAATTAACTGTTTTTCATTTTCATTTTCTTGAAGATAATTGGTTTTAATATTTTCCAATTTCGATCGGATAAGTTTTAATTGTTTAATGATGATATGATTTAATGGAGGAAGTTTTTCATAGTGAAATGAGAAAAAAGTCGCTCGTTCGTTGATAACAAACTACGTTCATACAAAACGATCGGCTTGAAGATATTAGGAATTAGTTCCGAATAACCACAACAAAGTCTTATTTTTTCAAGGTGGTGCTGGGATATTGAATGGAAATAGAAGAAACTGAGTGTTCTAATATGATGATTAAGGAATAATTAAGATCTCAACCTTGGGTAAGCAATATTTGGTAACTATTGCAATATGCAGTCAATATGAAGTTCATATATGAAGTCCTTGAATCTTTTTCTCAACATACTACACTTTCTCAAACTTCATCAAGGAACAATGAATTGATTTAAGTTCGAAACTCGAAATTTTTTACACATTCATTCCAAAAATTCGAATTAACCAAAAGAATGTTATAGTAGAGCTAGATTTGTGAACATGTACGATGTGATGCCTCTATTATCCCTCAAGGGATAAATGTTAGAGAAATATTGAAATCGCTGCCACACCTAATGGAAGTGCGGAGGCGGAGGCGGCTGTTTTGTTTTCCAAGGAACTCGTCAGTCGCACCACGTCCATCGAAGTGAAGCAACGATTTCAATCCCCAAGTATCTTCTTATGACTCTAGGTGGAATACCTTCAAGTAATAAATACTTCACAATTTCATCTATGGGAATCGATAGAAAACATCTCTAAGATCATAGACACACCAAGCATCGAACGTTTACTTCTCTTTTATACCCGTAGGTTTTCACTAAATTGCAATGTCTGTTTGACAAATGTCATCATATGATGTTTTCGAATGCCAATAGGTTGCATTAGTAGTACGCCCGCGATTGTTCCCGTATTGCAGGGGCCTATTCGACGATATTTTAAAGGAAATGAATTTTTCGTGTTTATGTCACTGAATGAAATATTCAAGAAATCTTTGCGAGCGTACCACTAACGCAAAAGCGTTCAGTTTTCTTCAACTTTTGAAAATGGGGTAACATCCCGTATTAATTGTCAAGTATTTGTTATAGATTTTGTGGAACAAAGCCGAGTGTTTTTATATAATATATATATATATATATATATATATATATATATATATATATATATATATATATATATATATATATATATATATATATATATATATATATATATATATATATATATATATATATCAACTGAGGAGTGTTGCCGTGGTAACGAATATAAGTGTAAAATTGTTGGGATATCGGCAATTTGGGCTATTAAATTAATCCAAGACTAATCGTCAGTAATTCTATATTTCGAACTAAGGTTCAGTTCTTCTTCAGGAATGCTGGAATTGTATTACAAGATGTTAAGTAATTATAAATGATAGTGAAAAATACCTACATCTGACATAAGTGGTTAAACTGACAAAAAACAATACAGAAGTAATAATCGATTACAAATGCAGGAAAGTTATTTTAAGAATAAGTATGTAGATAATAATGTAAACATGAAAAATATAATAAAGTGACGTTTCTCATGACATAGAACATTATTTGAATTGACGCATAGGTTACGAGTGTTTTCTGTAACTGTTGACAGGACGTCTGAACGTTGGTCTCAGCAATTTTTGCGAATTTAACCATTCTCATCCAACGAGAGTAGGTAGCTATATATGGAACTAAGATTCTCAATGTCTGCTCTTCTGTTGATGTTGTTGAGTATGTTCCTGATATAACACATCTCCAAGAACATTCTTTTATTGTAATTTGTCTCTACTGAGA
This sequence comes from Henosepilachna vigintioctopunctata, assembly GCA_030704895.1. Lineage (NCBI taxonomy): Eukaryota > Metazoa > Arthropoda > Insecta > Coleoptera > Coccinellidae > Henosepilachna > Henosepilachna vigintioctopunctata. The sequence goes on along the minus strand of JARQZJ010000006.1, from coordinate 4,857,010 downwards.
GAATTTTTGGCTGGTTAAGGTCAAAGTTGTGGTTTAAAGAAGACGCATGGCTGGCAAGTGCGCATCTTCTCGGCTGCAGACGGATGTCACTGCTGTGAATCGCCATTCTCCTTTTTAACGATTGGGTCGTCTGACCGATGTACACGGAATGGCAGTCTTTACAATTCACTAGATACACACAATCAGAGATGGACAAAGTTGAAATCTTGTCTTTTAATCTACTGAAGAGTCTATGAACAGAAAATGGGTTATATCTGGCCTATTTTATATTTGGAACATCACTGAGGGCGTGGATTAGTCTTTGTGTCAACCCCCGGATATAGGGCAGCACAACATACCTCGTGGAATTGGTGTTTGGAGAGATATCATCACCCACAGAAACATTATCCAACGGCCTGGTTTGAGTAATCGTTGGAAGATGCTGAAAACACTTCGTCAAGAAGGATCTGGAGTAGCCATTTTCCAAGAAAATATTGAAGAGTCTAGTTTCAGCAGACTTTAGATATTGAGGATGACAAATTGTTCTAACACTGTGTACCATTCTCTTTATTAGGTTGATTTTGATTCCCCTATTATGGTTGGACTTAGTATGGATGTATCGACTAGATGCTGTTGTCTTCTGAAACCAGTCCAGTTTGATAATGTTTTCGTTAGATCTTATCACCTTCGTATCTAAAAAGGGAACGAAATTATCATTTTCTTCTTCCACCGTGAAGGTAATATGTTCATCGAAGGAGTTGAAAATCGTAAGGATCTCCTCCGTGCCATAGTGAGGTATTGAAAGGATGAGATCATCAACATACTGGTATATGAAGGGTTATTGATATGATAAGAGGAGAATACAATTTTTTAATAATGCCGACATAGTGATGGAAGCCAAGATAGGACTCAACTTGCTACCCATTGGACATCCAAAAATCTGGGAGTATGTAGTTCCTTGAAAGACAAAATAGTTTGAGTTGAACAGAAATCTCATCACAATGCAAAACATATCAAAGTCCATGCTGGTTACACTGCTGATCCCATCCCATTCTTCTTCTATAATCTTTAGAACATTGTCGATGGAGATATTGGTGAAGAGGTTGACGACATCTAATGAAATGACTTTGTAACCATCCGGCAGTTGAAAGTTGTTAATTCTTTCACTGAATTGAAAGGAGTCTTTTATGGCATAGATATGATAGTCGAAGAATGCTGCTGATAGCATCGTTGCCATGTATTCACTGAGATCAGAAGTAGCCGAACCAACAGTGGAGACAATGGGTCTGAGAGGTGCATCTACTTTATGAATCTTTGGTTGCCCATAAATTCTGGGCGGTTGGGCTTTATAAGTTGTCATCTTTTTTGCTGTGATACTGTCAATAATGTTTTTGTCTTTTAGTTGTTTGATAATTTGATTATTTTTGTTTTGGACCTGCATCGTTGGGTCTTTTGTCAGTATTGTATAGACTGAGCGATCCTGGAGCAAGTGTTCCATCTTTTGATTGTACTGTTGTTGGGTAAGTGCTACTGTAACATTACCTTTGTCAGCGGATGTAATAATAATGTTCTCATGTGTTTTCAGAAAATGAGCAGCTGTTTCGAAGAGATGATACACAAACGAGTTAGTACTATATTGATGAGCATAGTTAGTAATGTTGTTGGTACATTTGGCTCTCAGAACATCATGTGATGAAGAAGGGGCCAACTTAATAATGTATTCTACATCTGGGAGCAATCTGTTCTGAGTTCTGAGAGCCAAATGTACCAACAACATTACTAACTATGCTCATCAATATAGTACTAACTCGTTTGTGTATCATCTCTTCGAAACAGCTGCTCATTTTCTGAAAACACATGAGAACATTATTATTACATCCGCTGACAAAGGTAATGTTACAGTAGCACTCACCCAACAACAGTACAATCAAAAGATGGAACACTTGCTCCAGGATCGCTCAGTCTATACAATACTGACAAAAGACCCAACGATGCAGGTCGAAAACAAAAATAATCAAATTATCAAACAACTAAAAGACAAAAACATTATTGACAGTATCACAGCAAAAAAGATGACAACTTATAAAGCCCAACCGCCCAGAATTTATGGGCAACCAAAGATTCATAAAGTAGATGCACCTCTCAGACCCATTGTCTCCACTGTTGGTTCGGCTACTTCTGATCTCAGTGAATACATGGCAACGATGCTATCAGCAGCATTCTCCGACTATCATATCTATGCCATAAAAGAGTCCTTTCAATTCAGTGAAAGAATTAACAACTTTCAACTGCCGGATGGTTACAAAGTCATTTCATTAGATGTCGTCAACCTCTTCACCAATATCTCCATCGACAATGTTCTAAAGATTATAGAAGAAGAATGGGATGGGATCAGCAGTGTAACCAGCATGGACTTTGATATGTTTTGCATTGTGATGAGATTTCTGTTCAACTCAAACTATTTTGTCTTTCAAGGAACTACATACTCCCAGATTTTTGGATGTCCAATGGGTAGCAAGTTGAATCCTATCTTGGCTTCCATCACTATGTCGGCATTATTAAAAAATTGTATTCCCCTTTTATCATATCAATTACCCTTCATATACCAGTATGTTGATGATCTCATCCTTTCAATACCTCACTATGGCACGGAGGAGATTCTTACGATTTTCAACTCCTTCGATGAACATATTACCTTCACGGTGGAAGAAGAAAATGATAATTTCGTTCCCTTTTTAGATACGAAGGTGATAAGATCTAACGAAAACATTATCAAACTGGACTGGTTTCAGAAGACAACAGCATCTAGTCGATACATCCATACTAAGTCCAACCATAATAGGGGAATCAAAATCAACCTAATAAAGAGAACGGTACACAGGGTTAGAACAATTTGTCATCCTCAATATCTAAAGTCTGCTGAAACTAGACTCTTCAATATTTTCTTGGAAAATGGCTACTCCAGATCCTTCTTGACGAAGTGTTTTCAGCATCTTCCAACGATTACTCAAACCAGGCCGTTGGATAATGTTTCTGTGGGTGATGATATCTCTCCAAACACCAATTCCACGAGGTATGTTGTGCTGCCCTATATCCGGGGGTTGACACAAAGACTAATCCACGCCCTCAGTGATGTTCCAAATATAAAATAGGCCAGATATAACCCATTTTCTGTTTATAGACTCTTCAGTAGATTAAAAGACAAGATTTCAACTTTGTCCATCTCTGATTGTGTGTATCTAGTGAATTGTAAAGACTGCCATTCCGTGTACATCGGTCAGACGACCCAATCGTTAAAAAGGAGAATGGCGATTCACAGCAGTGACATCCGTCTGCAGCCGAGAAGATGCGCACTTGCCAGCCATGCGTCTTCTTTAAACCACAACTTTGACCTTAACCAGCCAAAAATTCTCTCAGTAGAGACAAATTAAAATAAAAGAATGTTCTTGGAGATGTGTTATATCAGGAACATACCCAACAACATCAACAAAAGAGCAGACATTGAGAATCTTAGTTCCATATATAGCTACTTACTCTCGTTGGATGAGAATCGTTAAATTCGGAAAAATAGCTGAGACCAACGTTCAGACGTCCTGTCAACAGTTACAGAAAACACTCTTTACCTATGCGTCAATTCAAATAATGTTCTATGTCATGAGAAACGTCACTTTATTATATTTTTCATGTTTACATTATTATCTACATACTTATTCTTAAAATAACTTTCCTGCATTTGTAATCGATTATTGAATGACTTCTGTATTGTTTTTTGTCAGTTTAACCACTTATGTCAGATGTAGGTATTTTTCACTATCATTTATAATTACTTAACATCTAGTAATACAATTCCAGCATTCCTGAAGAAGAACTGAACCTTAGTTCGAAATATAGAATTACTGACGATTAGCCTTGGATTAATTTAATAGCCCAAATTGCCGATAACCCAACAATTTTTTCACTTATATATATATATATATATATATATATATATATATATATATATATATATATATATATATATATATATATATATATATATATATGAAAGTTTTTAGCATTAACAGGCTTTTTTAATATGAAAAAGTTTATTTCTGTTGACGTTTCGTTGTTATATTACAACTTTGTCAAAACTAATGAATAATTGAATTTATGAGTTACTATGGATATCAAATGTCAAAATTAATTTTTTGAAAAATCAAATTAGTTTTTTTGTATATTCACTTATTGATTTTCATTATCAGAGGAATATTTTTGGCTCAGCATTCGCTTCGGAAGTTTCAGTCTTCTTCACCATGAGGAAACCTCTGAAAAACTCATGGTAAGCCAGGTGATTCTTAAGTGTGATTATATTTACATATATACAATTACAATATAATTAATTATAATTAATGGCTTACCATGAGTTTTTCAGAGGTTTTCTCATGGTGAAGAAGACTAAAACTTCCGAAGCGAATGCTGAGCCAGAAATATTCCTCTGATAATGAAAATCAATAAGTGAATATACAAAAAAACTAATTTGATTTTTCAAAAAATTAATTTTGACATTTGATATCCATAGTAACTCATAAATTCAATTATTCATTAGTTTTGACAAAGTTGTAATATAAAAACGAAACGTCAACAGAAATAAACTTTTTCATATTAAAAAAGCCTGTTAATGCTAAAAACTTTCAAAATAAATACCTCAAACAGGCAATAAATCAATTTCAAGAAATATATAAATATATGTATATATATATATTTCTTGAAATTGATTTATTGCCTGTTTAAAATATTTTATCTCGAAAGTTTTTAGCAATAACAGGCTTTTTTTGATATGAAAAAGTTTATTAACAAATTTGTAATGTAACAACGAAACGTCAACAAAAATAAGCCTCTTATTGCTAAAAATTTTTAATATATATATATATATATATATAAATATATATATATATACATATATATAAATGAAGATATATATATATATATATATATATATATATATATATATATATATATATATATATATATACATTTGACAAATTATCTGATTCGTGAACCATTTTATTTATATTGTATAAATTCGAATCTTGGGTTTTTTGGTTCAATTGAAACAAAATGATATTAATTTATTTCCAAAATTACGTTTCGGTTATTATTTTAACCTTTATCAAACTGGTATAATATATGTCATATGCTCGCAATACAATATAAATACTTCGGAACAAAAGTTTATAGGTGACAAACAAACAACTCTATTGACAATCCTACTTAAAAATTTTAAAATTTTTCCAAAATAAAAATTCACGTCTATCTCTTAAAGCGTATTACAATTATATGAAAAAAAATTTTTAAGTAGGATTGTCAATATAGTTGTTTGTTTGTCACCTATAAACTTTTTTTCCGAAGTATTTATATTGTGCGAGCATATGACATATATTATACCAGTTTGATAAAGGTTAAAATAATAACCGAAACGTAATTTTGGAAATAAATTAATATCATTTTGTTTCAATTGAACCAAAAAACCCAAGATTCAAATTTATACTATATATATATATATATATATATATATATATATATATATATATATATATATATATATATATATATATATATATATATATATATATATATATATATATTATCTTCCTTAAAAGTTGCTTTGAGATAAACGTTTTCCAAATGCTTGACCGCAAAAATAAATCTGAATAAATATTTTCGCCAGAGAATTTAATCTTCGTTCATTAATTAAAATGATTTCGATATAGCCATTGCATTCAATTATTTATGTTGCGATTCAGGTTCTGCTCAAGATAATATATTTATCAATTGAAAACTGTGGCACATGTGTTGTGGAACATTGAACTCGGCAGAAATTTGCAAATAGCGGAGAATCATAAAACAAGGTCCATTAACCCATATACGAACACAGACTCGGACAACCTAGCTGAGTGGCATATCCCAAGTAAGTACGGCATAGCAATCTGCTCAATATACTCAATAATGAAGGTAATTTAAACAAAGCTCCATTAGATTTCAATTCATCAGATAACTTAAATCATTGTTTTTTTGAGTAGGAAATAGCTATTAGGATAAACCTTTAGCCAATGTCTATATAATAACGTTCAATTTAACGATAAAGAAAAAATGATTCGATGACAAAAATATAAATCAAAACGATTCCAAGGTTACAACAAAATCTAGCATTAATGGAAAGTCAAACGTGAACTTGGTTATCTGGATTAGTTGAAGGAATTCTTCAACTTTAAGAGTTACGTGACATTACCGTTCTTGTGATAATGAAAACCGTTGAAGAAAACAGTCGTTTGCAAGTGGATTCAGAACCAAATTGCCATTCTGTATATAAGAATGGCGTCTCGTGAAGAGTTCGAATCCTACAAAAATTGATTCTCTTTGACACGAATAGTAACCCGATTTGTTGCATATATATATATATATATATATATATATATATATATATATATTCTTGAAATTGATTTATTGCCTGTTTGAGGTATTTATTTTGACAAAGTTGTAATATAACAACGAAACGTCAACAGAAATAAACTTTTTCATATTAAAAAAGCCTGTTAATGCTAAAAACTTTCAAAATATATATATATATATATATATATATATATATATATATATATATATATATATATATATATATATATATATATATATATATATATCTTTGTTCATGAAAAATTTATTGCTCTCCGTTAGTCCCACCGAAACTCGAGAATGGCTTGATCGATTTGGATAATTTAAATACAACTAAGTAATTTTTCGATTTTCACTATAATTAATTCAAAACATGACAATATCGTTTCGCCAACACAGTGGCTTCATCAGATGTTGATGAACTGTTTAATTTCACAAACAATTGAAAGAAACAGTTTATCATCAACATCTGATGAGCCACTGTGTTGGCGAAACGATATTGTCATGTTTTTGAATTAATTATAATGGAAATCGAAAAACTATTTAGTTTTATTCAAATTATGTATTTAGATTTTCATCAAGTATCGGCTCAATCGATTAATAATTAATAACATTCATTTGAAAATGTTATTTCACAATCAATTATGAAATATACTGTTCTTCTTTTACAGGGGAATGACGATAGAACATATTTTTTCTGAATTGTGGGGGATGACCATAGAATATTTTTCTTCGATTGCATTTTTGAAGGAATGAATTTAATAAAGGAAAATTATTGATTGAATCATGATCATTTAATAAACTGTTCGATTTCTTCCTCTTATTGATTTCCATGGCTTCTAACAGGGCTATTTTATAACATTTTCGCAATTATAAAGTTTTCGTCGAAGACATGGTTCTCTTCTGAAAGATGTGTTGCATACGTTGAATCGGTTTTATTTTTGCAAAGCATCTTTGGAGTTCAGATATTCTAAGGTTGAAATTCCTGCGTTTGGCCAACATATACTTTGAGACAAGTACCGCAACTCAACTCATAAATACCCGATTTATCATCAGGCGAAATTTTATCTTTCGCATTTCTGATGTGCCTACCCACGGTATTCCTGATACTCAGTATATATTGCTATTGCATACAGAGCGGAAAGGTTATAAACTAATCCTGTTAAAAGCCATCGAAATCAATAAGATGAAGAAATCGAACAGTTTATTGAATGATCAACTTTTAATCAATAATTTTCCTTTATTAAATTTATTCCAGTAGAAATGCAATGGAAGAAAAGTATTCTATGGTCATCCCTCGCAATTCAGAAGAAATATGTTCTATAGTCATTCCCATGTGAAAGAAGAACAGTATTTTATGGTCATTACCACCCCACGCACTTCAGGATAAATATAAGCAGTCCACAATGTTATTAACATAAGCAGTCCACAATAATTCAGTTTATTATGAACATCTGATGAAGCCACTCTGTTGGCGAAACGATATTGTCATGTTTCGAATAAATTATAGTGAAAATCGCAAAAGTTTTATTTGAATTATGTATTTAGATTTTCATCAAATATCAGCCCAATCGATTAACGATTTGGATGATTTGGAACTTGAAATATTTATGAAACTTCAGGCAAGGTATCAATGACTAGTGAAGGAAGATACTAAAAATGGCAATTCATTTTGTCGATACGAGCTGTGAAACATTTGATGTATTTTATTTTCTCGAAATGCAAATATAAAATTGTTATTTGATTGTCAAATTCTCTAGGAAAAACGATCCCTAATTCATAGTTGTTGGCAAAAATCCTATCGGAAAACGGAGCAATCCTAGCGTTGGATCCATATGGAATAGCTGCAACATTGTTAAAAGGGAGTGAAATGCATAACTCACTCTGGAATTACCACTCAACATGGAAACTAACGGAGCATCTGTTTGTAACATAGCCAAAAACAATTCAATGGCGAAAATACTATATGTATTCAAATGGACCGTTTGGAATGAATGTGCGATTGTCAAGAGGTCACTAGAGGCACTGGGTAGATCGATAATTGATCTTTCTGACAACCAAGGCATATTTGGTGGATCCACGATCCTGTTCTCAGATAAGTTTTGTCGGAGTTTTCCAATCATTTCCTGATCCAGCGTGCATAATATCATCCCATTTGTGGCACGTTAAGATTCCAATTAACAACAACAATGAGATTGTTGTTGCCACTATATCAAACTGATATTATGCTTTCAAAGCAGTTGTTAGATCTAGGAAATGATGAGGCGGCAGTTTAGGCAATTATTTGTGACTATTCAGAATTGTCTCATATAATCAAACTTTCTATTGTAATGGATAACTTGGCCTCTGCCATTTACATTCTAAAGATAATTTCATGTGAATGTTATCCGCGGCTCCGTATCAAATGGTGCATTTGGAAAGTCCAATTTTGGGTCACTTTTTCGAGCATTTCGGCATGTATCCCACGAATTACGCGTGTTTTGTTATCCTGTTAAGCTTCAATCGTGTTCGTCTTGCCCAAATACACTAACGACTTTACATAACCCCACAAGAAATAATCCAGAGGTGTCAAATCGCATGATCTTGGCGGCCAATTCACAGGGTCATTTCGAGAGATAAGCTGCTCACCTAATACATTCTTCAACATGTCCATTGTTTCACTAGCTGTGTGGCATGTGGCACCGTCTTGATGAAACCACATGTCAACCAAGTTCAACTTGGCCAACTGGGGCAAAAAAGGTGCGTATCATGGCTCGATATCGTTCGCCGTTAACGGTAATGTGTCTACCACGGTCCCCTTTGTAGAAAAATGGACCGATGCTGCCACCAGCTCATAAACCACACCAAACTGTCGTTTTTTCGGGATGCATCGGAAATTCTTGTATGGTATGTGGCTGTTCATCACTCCAAATGCGACAGTTTCGTTTATTTACGTATCCGTTAAGCCAGAAATAAGCCTCATCACTGAACACAATTTTTCGAAAAAACTGCAGATTTTCATTAAGCTGTTCTAAGACCCATTCACCAAAAATTAGATGTTGTGGTAGGTCATTCGGCTTCAATTCTTGCAGAAGTTGAATTTTATAGGCTTTCAACCCAAATCAACACGTAAAATTTTCCATGTGGTTGAGTAACACAAGCCCAATTGCTGAGAACGACGACGAATTGACATTTCATGATCCTCATTAATCCTGTGCGCTACGGCTGCAATATTCTCTTCAGTACGCACTATACGCATGCGAGACAGTGGTTTAATGTCCAACAAAGTAAACTTGATGTGAAATTTGGTGATAACAGCACGAATTGTTGATTCAACAGGTAGATTATGACGACCATAATATGGTCGTAACAAACGATACACATTTTTCACAGAGCACGAATTTTGATAGTAGATTCCCACAATTTGGAATCGCTGCTACTTTTTAGGTCTTTCAGTGATGAAATGGCAGAATAAACTGAAAACTTTTCACTGTGACAGATGACGTTTGGATGCCATAACCAAGCAGTGTCGCCAACCTCAAAAACTTAACTCTTAAAAAAATCACCCGTTAGTACTCCAAACTCTGCTCTAGCTCAAACTCTAAATATTCTTGAGTAATATATTGAATAACAAACATAGGAATTGGTTTTTCGAAATAATAGTCTATTCTATATTATAAACTATATTAAAGTATATTATAAACTATTGAAATGCTTAACAATATTTTCGAGTACCAGGTCTGTTTTGTGGTGATAATCATTGCCCAACACTTGGTGAAACATTGGTGAAGAATACAGCAATTATGAATCAAATAACCTAAATATATAAAAAAATATATAAAAAATAATCAAATCAACGGATATTTCGTTCAATAGTGTTTATAGTTGATATATCGTATTTATTCTCAATAATTGTTTAATGAGTTTTTGTCTGTTATTTTTATATAATTAAATTAATTGTTTTCATTTATATTATGATTTGAAATTCTCTAGTTGTACTTATATGAGAAATATATTCAAGGTACAATAATGACGTATTTTCAATTTTCAAAAGAGTTCGATTGCACAATTATCAAACTGAAATAAATTCTCGCATTGAACTAAACAATTCGATTTTCAATGTCTTGTGGTTGTATTATATATAGTACTAAAAACAAATATGTCTTTCATTTAAAGCTCTTCAGTTCTCTGTGCATTGGGAGAATTGAATAAACCATACCGTAAAAAAAAGTTCTTCTTGAAATTGAATTGCATGAAGAAATGGCACCTTTATGAGATTGAAATGAAATATTTGAAATGTTTTTTGTATCTGTCTCGGAACAGGATAGCTTGAAATGAAATATCGTGAATTTATCGGTCATTTATTAGGCATAAAATAATGAGTTTATCCGATGAGTGTCTCGACAATAATTGAGTGAATTCGAACATTTTCAATGAAATATCCAATGTGCATTAACTATTTCTGTGACGAAAAATTATGAGCGACAGCCGTTCCATATGAAATGAAAAATACATAAATAGTAAGGTTCAAAAAATATATTCCCATTCAAAGTTTTCCACAGGCATAACAATTATTTCCAGTTTTTCCAGTTTTGCTGTATCAACTTTTCTGTTTATATTTATCTGTAACATTGTCTGTCTTTTATGGTGGCGAAATCGTCGCAACTTATTATACGTATTTCATACAACCAGTGGTTATTGATATGGGTTTTCACGATGCTCGCAAACAAGACATAAATAAAAGGTCTCTTATATGGACCACTAGGAGCTCGTTAAATCGGACTAGAAGGATAATAAAGTTGTTATAGCTACTACAAAATCGAAACGTTCCGATTTCGAATTATGGCATTTGGAGAACATGAATATTTATAGATTTCAGCAGTCAATATTGCTCAGTATTGGTTTATGATAGATGTAATTGTCAACATAGAACCTCTGGAAGCAAAGAATTTCTTCACGAATATTATAGACGTTGATATCGTTCATTTGTTGTTGTGATGTCATTGTAATGACATGAATTTCTACAGAAATAGGTTGAAAATGAGACTAAGATGGCTATTTGTATTTATTGGCTACATTGAATGTAATCTGTAATAAGTTGAATGATACGAAACACTCATTTCATTTTATCGTGGTAAGGTAAGGTTCAGTACGTGGTACAAAAATTTATGTAGCACAATATAAACTTTTGTAGCACAAAAATGAGGTACATTTGATTTCAAAAGTTGAAATGAAACGAGTTGCAGCACTTCAATTTAGGTATATCACATATTAACAATCTTTGCATATTTGCAAAATCTGAAGAACTTATTAATACTCGTGAAAATTCTCAAATTTCATGAATATTGTCGAATAATTTGTAGAATTTCCATCAATAATGCTCACCATCAATTTTCTACTATCGCTCTATAAAGACGACTATCTTTTATTTAATCTGATGTAATTTTCCTACTTTATTCGTACTATCGGCGTCCTATTCACTCGAGAGAAAAATGAAGCATATTATTTCGAGTCAATGTTAACTCGAAAATGACGATATTGTCAAAAACATCTCATGGACAGAAGAAATCAAACAAGAACGAAATTTTAAAGAATAACTTCTTTGTATTTAGTTACATTGAAATAACATTGAGATCATTGATGATAATTCAATATTAGAAAACAGTTTTCTGTAGGAATTAATTTATAACATTTTGGCCTATCATTTACAGGAAAAAACCATTTCTTATAACTAATGAAATATGTAATTTGATATATATATATATATATATATATATATATATATATATATATATATATATATATATATATATATATATATATATATATATATATATATATATATATATATATATATATATACATATATATTTATATACATATATTTTTTCAGGCAAACAGGCTTTTTTTGATATGAAAAACTTTATTTTTGTTGACGTTTTGTTGTTATTTTACAACTTTGTCAAAACTAATATATCATTAATATATCATTAGTTTTGACAAAGTTGTAATATAACAACAAAACGTCAACAAGAATAAAGTTTTTCATATCAAAAAAAGCTTGTTATTGCTAAAAACTTTCGAAATAAAATATCTTAAACAGGCAATAAATCAATTTCAAGATATATACATATATATATATATATATATATATATATATATATATATATATATATATATATATATATATATATATATATATACATATATATCAATACTGAGACTCTGAGACTCTTAATCGAAATATTTCAAATAAAACCCTCGGGGAGCTCTGTACAGAAATTTTGTCAACAGAACGAATCTATCACTTTCCAGAGTGAATATTAAGTGTGCTCCGAGGCTCCCGAAAGTGATAGGTTCGTTGACAACATTTGTTTTCAGTATTAATTCATATTCGTATTGATTCTCTCGGAAACGTTAAGTGTATACGACATACGAAACCACAGAATAAGGGATAGAAATATGGGCTATATTCTATAAAACTGAAGTAGAGACAAGCAGAAAGACCCAGAAACAACACGCAAAATGCTAGCTTTAAAAGTGAAATGAAAATAAGTTGCACAAAAACAGAATAGAGGAATAATTCGAAACTATCATCAATAAAAGCAACTGATACCTTGGAACATATTATATAATATCCAAGATGGAATATATCCGGCAGAAAATCTACCTTTATATAATAACAACAAATTGAGAAAACAATTCGGATGCTTGATTTGAGCTAATTGTGAAGTCAATTGAAACCCATGACGGATCTATAAACCCACATTATTATGCTCTGTCAAAATTTGCCAAAATCGACATCAAAATTGAATCCAATCAAGCATAAAAAAAGGAAAAAACTCACTACATTGAAAAATACTCTCAATGAATTTATTCTTCAAAGTTTCTGACATGAGGTTTCGTATAAATTTCTAGGGGAATTGGTATATTTTAGTGTGAACTGTGAGAAAGCCCAGGTTAGGAATTAAGTTTTTCAGGTTAACGATTGGTAATGTCATCCAAAGGTCATCCGTCAAAATGAAAAGTTTTCAGTATACTCTGCCATTTCATCATGGAAACAGTTGCAAACGAGAAACGACTGCAAATTATTGAAATTTACTATCAAAGTTCGTACTCTGTGAAAAATGTGAATCGTTTGTTACGACCATATTATGGTCGTCATAATCGACTTGGTGAATCAACAATTCGTGCTGTTATTACCAAATTTCACACCAAGTTTACTCTGTTGAACCATGTCTCGCATGCGTACAGTGCGTAGTAAAGAGAATATTGCATCCGTAGTGTAAAGTGATAATGAGGATCGTGGAATGTCAATTCGTCACCGTTCTCAACAACGACAGCAACAACAACAACAAAATACGTTTATTGAGTGCTTTGATTAATTACATTTAATTTTTTCCATTGCTAATACAGATTGGGAAGTTATAAGGTCTTGCGTCGTTCTCAGCAATTGGGCATGTGTTACTCAACCACATGGGAAATTTTACGTACAACATTTGTGTAAACAGCTTTCTGAGAGTTTCATTCGAAATATTTCGATATTCCGATTAAGAATCTCAGTATTTACTATATATATTTGTGTAGACAGCTCCCTGAGAGTTTTATTTGAAATATTTCGATATTTTGATTAAGAGTCTCAGTATTTACTAGTATTGAATTACCTGTGAATCTTTCAACTATATATATATATATATATATATATATATATATATATATATATATATATATATATATATATATATATATATATATATATTTAATAGTTATACAGAAAAGTTACAACTTCAATACAGTTTCGGAGCAAAACACCAAGTCAAGTATGTGCCAAAGTTTCTCGAATAAAGAAAAAAGAATTTCGCCCAATATTCCCATATTCTGTTTCCGCCTGTCGCCAACTCAGACATACTCACTTTTCTTCGAGTTAGACATTTTCCCACTTAGTTCTCAGCTCTTGCGAACTTTGAATATGAGAATTTTTTTAATAATGCTCGCATGAAAAGTTGTCATGCTGTCGCATAGACGACTCAGAATTATGGAATAATCCACATTTTCCTCGTAGTCTGAATGTATGAAAAACTTCAATGGGTTCAAGGAAGGAATATGAGAGATAATATAAATATCTCTTGTTTTTATGTGCGGCACATAACTCCAGGGCGAGCACGAAGCCTTTCTGTATTCTCTCGACTATATTTGGTGGTACAAGTATGCTAATAAATGGAAAGAATGAATTTATAACATATAATCCATTTTTGAAGAATCATCGATTTCCCTTTATTTTGATGCAAGTCTATGCTAGAATAAATATCGGAATGCCAAAATGAATACCATTTCTTTCTTTTCCTCATTCATCCATTGATATCAAATTCTTTCCAACATATTCTGGAAACAAGGTCCCCGAATCAAGACATATCCTCGTTTCGAGGTCATATTCCGCATTATTTGTGTATTTGTATTCAAATATCTCAAACCATAGCAACAAAAATCTCAAAAAATCGAAAACTACTAACGAATGATGTTTTTCTCTTATTGAATACGGTTAGTAACCTTTGAGTAATTGGATAGGGTTTGAGGGTCATTTTAATTTTCTATTATTTGTTCTGAAAAGGAAGTTGACTTGACAGAAGATGAGAAAAAAGCTGCAAAAACAAATATCACTCACTTCACACCAAAATTTAGAGACACTTTCAACATAAAAATGTCTTGCTCGAACAAAAAGTTAAATGTAAAATTGATAAATAATAAATATTAGACATTATGTTTCATGATTATGTATTTAATCGAGAAACATTAAGCCTAGTGTTTGATTTAATTTAATACTTAATTATGTTTTACCAAGAGTTAAGCGAGAATTCAATCCCAGTTATAAAAAAGTTGATTGAATATTCGCTGATTTCATGGTGAAACATTGGTTATTATATTGAAGAAGAACACGGCTTGGTTTCACAAAATTTATAATAAATACTGGACAAATGTTTCGAGGTGTTACTCCATTCTCAAAAGTTAAACGGTTTAATTTTTAATGATGGGGTAACACCCAGAAAGAATTGTCGAATATTTATTATAAATTTTGTGAAATCAAATCAAGTGTTTTTATTTAATATTCAAATAAATAATTTATAAATGGCACAAACAAAACGAAATATTTTGGAGGTTAACTCCGCAAAAAACTGAACTTCACAGAAGCAATAAAGTCACAAATGAATGAGGCAACAGGAATTATCAAAAAATATTGTACACCCTTGAGCAGTAATAGGCAACCCCCTCAAATATAAAATCCTATATATAAAGCAGCATATAGACTTTTTATTCCATATGCTTCCGCGATTCGGAACAGAACATATATACGAATAAAATTGAAAAACATTCCAAATTCTCTAAAAGAAATTATTATTACCCAAAAAAAAACTAGAAAAACTAGAATATATAAAAAACTATTTATGGACTACATCGAAAAGTAAAAACTAATACTCAATAAAATAAAATCTTAAAGTCTGTTCTTTTTCATAAAACAATTTCCAAATTTAATATTCACCAAAAACATCACACAACCAAACATTCACACAATTCCTTTTAGAATGCAACATAAATTGATCTATGATGTAGCCCTGAATGAAATTCAAAAATTCCTCAATGTATAGAAATATGGAGTGCCATTTTCTCACAAGGAAATTTTCCCCTGACAAGGCTTCAATCTACCTACATCAGGGGTTGAATAGTTGCCGACTGGTGGACAACAATTTTAAATCTCAATTCTACCAATTCCTGAAAATCGGTATGACACGGTTCGTTGCTAACAAGGCCCTAATCTGCCTACTCCTTGTCAGGGGGTTGAGAAGTTGACGACTGATGGACAGCCTATTTCAGGCTCATTTCTCCCAATTCCTGAAAATCGGTATGAAAGGGTTCTTTGCTGACAAGGCCTCAATCTGCCTACTCCTTGTCAGGGGGTTGATAGTTGCCGACTGATGGACAGCCAAGTTTAGACCCAATTCTCCCAATTCCTGAGAATTGGTATGAAAGGGTTCGTTGCTGACAAGGCATCAATCTGCCTACTCCTAAAGTTATTACCGAAATATTACCGAATTTATACATAAAATGAAACTGCTTAATCGCTAAAATGAAGTTCATCACACTCATGGGAGTGTGGTGAACCCATGACATTTGCAATAGTTGCGTTAACTTACTTATTGCCTAATATATTATTATAAAGTATTTCTTTAATCTAACTATGTAAATCTGTTTGAAATCTTCAAGATTTTCAACATTCTAAAAAACTTTATATCAAAACATTATGCAAGTTGTTACAGTAACCGTTGAGTAGTAAGGTGTGTTTTATTCACATAAAGCCTCATCGAAATACTCAACAATAATTATAATGGCGATGTAAACCTAATAAACTCATGTATAAAAATTGTCATATCTGAATTTTATGAATAGATCTTTTGTTACATGAAAATGGCACAATCTCTTGTTATTATGTGAAAATAATGCATATTCGTGCATGCATATTAAATATCAATTGAAGACATAAATAAAATACATGAAATATTTGTGAATATTTTTGTTGTTAATGTTTTAATGTTATTTATGTATGTTAATGCTATATGATATTTATTGTATGTGTATGTTTCATATCTTATAACGTAAACTCAGTTTTCGATTAGTATTTATTTACTGGTAGTAATTATATCGTGATAATATTCAACAACTGATTACAACATAATTTATTTATAAGAATGAATTAAAATTCGTATTATCGACAAAAAAATTCTTATCAATAATTTCAACAGCTTCGGTAGGCGAAAATAACTGTACTTCACCAAAAATTATGTTTATTGAAATTGTTCAGTGCTTTTCGATTATCTGAAGAAATTTGAAAAAGAATTATGTAGAAAATGAAAAAAAAATTTATATTAATGACTTCAAGATCTTATGGTAAAAGATAAGAAATGATAATAATTACAATGGTTCAGTATTTTTCGGTTACCTATCGAAATTAAATAAAAAGGTCTTTCGCAAATAATTTAAATGATAAAGTATACTCAAATATATTTTTCAGGAAATTTATATCACATCGAACGGACGTCGTGCGTTAATATTGTGATTCACCCGTTTCATCCCCAATCAACCGATACTATTAAAATAGGCTTTCACATTCAAATCGGTCCGCCGACTGGAATTAATTCAGCACCCGACGCGATTCAAAGAGTCCCGTTTTTATGTAGGGGATGATACACTGGATATCATTAGCAGTCGGAAGTTGCTGATTGAAAAGCTATGGCGTACGCAGTTGAATCGGAATTGCAGGAAGTTCGATGAGTAAGAGAGCGTAGACTTTGGAGCGATGGTAATTCTCAGACTTCTGAAAGAATTGTGGAATGATGAAGGCACTTTTATGATTCATGATATTGTTAGAAGGGAGAAAAGATATTCGGGTAATACAACTATTCGCTTGTGAGAATTGCGGTTCAGTTTGATTTTACGAATTTCGAACGTCTTTGATGATGAAAACTTTCTGAATTTGGCTATCTGGAGTAGTTTGAAAACAAATTGAATTCCGAAATTTCATGGATTTTCACAATGGAAACAAAAATACGTTTTGATTAATAAAACAGAAATTTAATATACTACGTGCTGTTGCTAGAATGCCAGTTCACATATATTACATAAGTCTTCAATGAAGTTAGATATTTTCGGTTCGCGAAATAAGAAATTTATATATATATATATATATATATATATATATATATATATATATATATATATATATATTATTATATATATACGATTGTTCCCCAAGAGGAGAGCGACTGAACTCGAATTCACAATTATTAGGACTTCTGCTTTATCTTTTTTGCCTACCAAAAACGCTTCATCCTCTCTGAATGCTCTTTCTTCCGTTCATCTGTTCATTTTACTCGAGGTTGACGATTTCACTTTTCTCAAACTTCGCATGTGCTATTCTATAGCGAAATTCAGTGCTTTCTTCGAGATTTTTTACATTGATCTGTTGTAGATCTTTTCGCGCCTCTTTTAGCCACTCTATTCCGCATTTACTATTCATAATTATATAGAGTGGTTTGTACGGTATTCTGGACTGTTTCGTTCTGTAGACATGTGCGTAGAACTTTGCTCGTCGTTTTCTGATTTCTTCCGTTATCGTATTTGTCATTTGATACGGTTCATTCTGAGGTCTTTTCATCCAAATGCCGTTCCTATTGATTGGCCTGTAAATCTTCCTGAGAATTTTTCGTTCTTATTTTTCTATTTCTCTAATTCTTGAATAACTATTACCGGATATATCCGTCAATAACTATTGTTTCAGCTTCGTAGATTGCTTCTGGAAGAATTGTTGTGTTATAATGCCTCAATTTGGCGCCTCTCGAGATGCACATTTTGTTATAGTGAGCTCATGTTAGTTTGTATGCCCTTTGGAGCTTGGTAATTCTCTGTTCATTAGCGATTCGGTTTAAACCTGAGGACTGTATAACTTCTCCGAGGTATTTGAAATGGCCGACTTGCAGAATTTCACCATGTTTTGTGATAAGAGAATATTTATGTTTAGGTTTTTATTCCATGTATTTGGTTTTATCATAAGAAATTTGTAACCCAGTTTTCTGCTCAATTTCATTTAGTTTTTCTACGGTGAGAATGGCTTCAGTTCTGTTGTCTGTGATGATAGCAATGTCGTCTGCAAAGGCGACATAGACATATTTATATATATATATATATATATATATATATATATATATATATATATATTTTGAAAGTTTTTAGCATTAACAGGCTTTTTAATATGAAAAAGTTTATTTCTGTTGACGTTTCGTTGTTATATTACAACTTTGTCAAAACTAATTAGTTTTGACAAAGTTGTAATATAACAACGAAACGTCAACAGAAATAAACTTTTTCATATTAAAAAAGCCTGATAATGCTAAAAACTTTCAAAATAAATACCTCAAACAGGCAATAAATCAATTTCAAGATATATATATATATATATATATATATATATATATATATATATATATATATATATATATATATATATATATATATATATATTATATAATCCTTATTTTTGTTGACATGTCGATAAGAAATGTAACTTCGTCAAAATTACCAAATAATTGAATATGATAAATTATTATGGAAATGAAACATCGATAGCAATTTTTTCGATTTTGAATCAATTTGATCAATTCGACTCTTTGGCTTCTTAACTAATCAGAGAAATGCTTCTGGTACTGCATTTGCTTCGGAAGTTGATTCTTCTTCACCATGAGAAAATCACTAACAAACTCATGATCAGTTGAGTGAACAAAATGAACGAATAAGATTTTGGTGGTACCCTAGTAGTGGGAAGGTTTTTTCCTCGCTCATTTTCTTTAGATTCAGGTTTCATTTTAATATTGAAGAAATGAAATTGATATTCTCACCAATCTGTAATGTTGATTATTATATATACTCGTTTCATGATCTTCTAAAGCTTCAACAAGATTTCAATGTTGCACCTATATTTATAGAACCACAAAGAGCGTAAATCCATTTGTTGTATCGTTTTTGCTGATCACCTTCGAAGCAGAAGTACTCAGGAAATAGAATCATCTTCGAATTTCTCCATAAATGTAACATTTAAAACAAATGAGGTTTCTTGAAAACCAATTCCTTTGGTTTTGTTTACTTCATTATGCTATTAATATTCCGCAATATTTTGAAGTTGACTCAAAAATTGTGCCCTTGTCTGTTCCTCTAATAAAATTCTTTGGACTTCATCGTATCTGTGGTGTTTTATTCTATTTCGAAGTCATGAGTTTGATTTGAAATGTTGAAGCACAGGTTTTCGCTATTTTCCTTTTCTGATTTCTGTATCGAATTGAATTTATTAAGTGAACTCATTGAGTGTTGGAATTAGAATTGATCGAATAGTAATTGTCAGAGCATTAAAATTTTCAACCATTTACCATCGTATTTGAAAGTACTGAAAGCTCATGTGTTTAAGAGGAGAGTTAAATCTCTGCTCTTAACAAAGGTAAACTACATTATTGCCTACACTCGGATGTAGACAATAATGTATGAATCAATTCATTGAATCAAATTTTGTATCATATGTTCGTATATTTTTTTAACACAAATGTTCTTCACCATGTGAAATTGTCTCAAATGTTTAATATCTCTGAGGAAATTTTTATTTCCTTTTCTTTTCAATCAAAGTTGCATTTTATTGTAAATATGAATTTAACCAAGATTTTTGTTTGAACCAATATTTTTGCTCGAGGTCTGAATGGAAGATCAGACTCCAAACTGAATTCGGTCCTTTTGAGAGCATTTCTCTTAGTTGTAATTATTGTTTCGATTGAAATGAATGTAATTTTACTATGTAAGGAATGTTTCTCAATAAAATTGTATTATTATTATTATTATTATTATAGTAGTTGAGATGATAGTATATATCAGTGTTGAATATTGAATATAATGCAGTCAGTAATGTTGAGCAAAAAGCGGAACAGAAATTCATGCAATCAACTGTTTTCAGCTTCTTGTATTCTATAACTGAATATCAAAGAAGCATGTTTGAGAGATTTTTTTCTGATCGTCTATCTTCATAGAAAAATAATCATATATGTAATTTGATATTATTTGTCTAGACAAATGATAGAATATTGCATTCAGTTGCTAGAGACAAAATTATATTTCCATATATACAATTGTAGAATAAATTCAAAAGGTTATGTAATCACGAAATCAAAATACTTTGAATAATTTTCCCTAACATAATATTTTGTATTGTTCTTCATATTGTGTTACCAAAGTTTACAAACGTGCTAATAAGATGACAAAATTCCAAAAAATTTCAATATAAAGATTTCAAAAAATAAAATAATAACTTGAGTTTTTAAATTTGAGCTTGCTATTGAGTCTCTAACAATCTCAAGGACTACCTAACTGAACAGAAATTATTCTTTCCAGATAATCAAGGGATATAAATGAATTTCAACAATTGAAACAAATGAAGATAATCAATACGAAGGAACTGGAATTTTCAATTAATTGTGAAATAGTTTACTGCATTTCCAATAAACTTGAACATGCTCATTACACTTAGAAATTACAGATCTACGGAAACCCAAACAGATAAAACGTTTATTTGCGTAAATACCAAGTAGTTAAGCATTAAATGAATTTCATTGAACTTAATTTTTGTTGCAGTTGAGCTTTCTCTAGATTCATTAACTGCAATTAACCAACTGACTCGTTTCTGTATAAATAACTTATGTACCGTTTATTGGTAGTTTTCTCAATTTACTTAATTATGGTATTTTCTGCTGGGTAGGTATATTATTGAGCTTTCAATGAATTACGATCTATTCATTGAAAACTAATGGAATTAAATTTTCACCCTTTTTTCTAATCGCAAAATATGGAAGCAATTGTTGATTGGACTAGGAAATTTATTAATGAATGACATAGAGGTTCCGCTTATCTCTTGGTGGAACATTATGTGAAAACCGATAAATTCAAATTAACACACTTGGCTCAAATTTCACTAAACATATTATAAATTCAAATTTATTGTTTATAAAAACAAAAACAAATTCCGTGAAGAACACTTCAATTTCTGAGTTGATTCTAAGAGTTCAGCGGTAGATGCAAATTCAATGAATACATTTGAAAAAATTCATACAAAAAAATTAATGAATCAGTGCCATGAATAGATAAAAATAGTAATAGGTATATTCCAAATGAAAACCGTTAAACAATTAATTTTCTGTATGATGTTGAGTGACGAAGAAAAACGTCATGCTTGGATTATTCAGTGTTGTTTAATTGTGATGTCAGTGATGTTTATTGAAATGATATTCAAAGTAGTCTGGATAATTTGTTTTAGAGAGAATTAAATCACAAAAGAAAATTATTGTCAAATCATTAATTCACTGCATGTGAAAGGCAACTTTGAATTCCACTTTTTCGGAGTACATATGATGATTTTTCAAATTCAAAGCTGATAAATCTTAACAGTCATTCACAATATGTTATGTTTTAATATAGTTATCAAATTAGAATAAACTGACAATATTCGTGCAAAATGGTGAAGGAACTGGGACACACCTCAATGGTTTCGTTGAATGTTCGTACTAGAATGCAGAAATTTCAATTAATTCAAAACACCAATTATTAGATATTCTAACAGTATGTGCTTATGTGAACAGAAACGAATTTATAGTTTCGTTCACGGAGTTACTGTTGAAATCAAATGTTTCAACGACAAATATCCTTCAACGAGTATGCCTGAGCTTTGCTTAATAAACCCAAAAACAGAAAAACACAATTTTCTTCATCTAGATGAATTTCTCATTTTTTATAGTAACCAAATATGTTAACAAGGCAGGCAGGATATTTCTTCAGTCATTATTTCGACTCTCATAATACCTTGTATATCACAAATGCGTTATATAGGTATATGGAGACTGATCTATTGTTTTACGAGTCCGAACTAGAGAAATCGAAAAAATTTGTATCACACTGTAAGAATCTTGACTTCAACATTGAGATCAGACATTACGAAAAGTTGATGAAGTTCTTTTGAATGAAGCTCAAGAATGTTCAATAATATTTTTTCTTTCCTATGACTCTTTTGTTTTTTGTTGTTGTTCATTACTTGCTTATTTATTATTTATTCGTTACTTCTTCACTTATTTGTGAAGATGCTATGGATTTGGATTTGTTATCAGTATAATTTATAATGATATTTGTGAAATTATTGAATAAGGATCTTGAACAAATAAACGTTTTTATTATGACATAATATATAACATGGTCTGAAATTTGATGTAGAAATAACGCAACTCACCTTCATTCTCTAATAATTCTCTAGTCAACTAAACAGCTTCTGAAAAGAATCTCCTTCAGAATTTTCCATTTTTGCTTTCTCTTGTTTGTTTACATTCAAGAAACAACAGCAATTAGCTGCCATTCAATGATATTTCATTCTGATTAATTATATTTTTTGTAATTTCTATCACTTGTTACATGAATCATCATTTCGGCTGATTCGTGAAGAAATTCTGTGTTAAAGACCTAAGGTAACATTTGTTTTTCGAATCCTGAATTGAAATTTTCACAGAAAAATTGCTTCATCGAAATGGCCGTTTCAATTTTCAACAGCGCCAATTTTCTCAGAATTTTTTCAGTTTTACGAATATCAGAGATTTTCATCTTCGATCATAATTTTGATATTCACTTCTAACTAAAATGATATTCTAACTGGTGTCATAAAGTATTTTGTTTGTTGAGCTGTTTTACGTTGGAAGAAATGAAGTTTCACTATATTATATTTAAACAAAACAGAAGCTCAATACAAATTTCAAATATATCAACAATCACTCATTAACTTGTATTAATTATAAGTCTATTTTGTTTTGGTTTCTTTCTTGTGAGAAACCAGCAAATATTTCATCAATACACAATGGGTAGATTCATATAATTGAAATAAATTCATGAAAATTTGACTTTTTTATCGGGTATTGTTAATTTTTCCGGAGCTTTGGAAAATTTCGTGATGTTACTCATTTCTCCTGCAAATATTCAACTCAAAAATAAGGAATATCTACATCGAGTACGAAATTGCTGTCAATTCATTTCAGAAAGCAGCAGAGTGGAATAAACATACCTGTAAGAATTCAACAGAATTTTCCAATTTAACTCTGTGAGCGTTTCTCACTGGGCTTGTCTCTTTTCATGAACATAAACAGGAGACAGCGTAAAAACTGGAAAATGTCGGGTAAATGAAATCGATACGAAAATAAGATGAAATGGTTTGCAGAAAGGCAGAAGTATGTTGGGTCATGTTGCATCTCATTTATTTCCAAGGAAAATTGACAAAACCGTAGAAAACGCGACCAACATCCCTTCGGTTGGATGAATTGATGGACGTGCCTGCTCCAAACAATTTCGCATGTTTGGTTATGTTTTCAGTTTTCTCATATGTTTGGAAATGAAGGTATCCTCTTCAATTTCTTAATCTATGGATGATTTTCTGCAATATGTGAATAATATTCACATTATTCGGAATACTGCGTATCTCGGAACAATTTATAATTTTATTGGAAGATAAATATTCGGAAGAAATGTGCTAAGTGTACAAATTGATAAACAATATTCATCAATAACAAACTGTCAAAGTTGAAAAATTAACTTCCTGTTAACGTTTCTCTGAAAATTGTAGCTGTGCCAAAACTCTCTACCAGCGATCGGAAAACCGTCGTGCTTATTTTCAAAACATTACGACTCTCGAATGTTTTGCAGATAAGTTATTAATATCAAAATGAATAAATCAATTTTTTAATGTATTTATTGCGATATTTATCTTTTATGAATGAAAAAGGTGAATCTATTCCAGAGTTAATAGATACCGAATGGTTAATAGACCTTCGGTTTTTGACAGATGTAACTCATGAATTATATTGGTACGCTGAATGTAAGGATTCAAGGTGAAAACAAACTAATCTTTGATATGCACGCAGGCGCAGTGGCATTTCAAATGAAAATAATACTCTTAATAAAACATATCAGTGAAAAAATAACTACATCATTTTCGGAATTGTAAAAAGGCTGTCAAGGAAGCTCGAATTAATTTTCATTGGAAAAGTGATATTATGACAGATATTTCAATACAACTTGAATAACCTCAATTCAGCGACAGATTTAACGATTTTGAGAAATTTTCAAGCAAACTGAAGATTTTTGCATACCTCTTTTTCGTGTGAATTTGAGGATGTACATGTACAAGGTCATTCACAAATAAACGTGATTGATCTCCAATTCAATGATGTCTTCAAAAGCTCCTTCTATCTTCCGAAAAATCAAATGCTTATTTGATATTATATTCCATGGTTTTAAGTGAGCTCAGTACTTCGATCGATTTCTTTTATATATATCATTGTACGTTCAACAAAAAGTAATCTGTTTTATCCATTGATATCAGTAAAGACTGATGGGAAATTATGTTGTTCGAGAAAATTGAGTTTTATATTCGCTTGGTTGTAAAATTTTCTTTCCTTCGCTATGTAATTGAGTACTCCGTCTAAGGCCCTTCCAGGAAATTATGCATTAATGAAAAACAGTTCCACATGCTGTCGCTGCATGAATAACTAAGTGTTATTCTCGAAGGTGTTGCAGTAAAGTGCACTACAAAATGAAATAGGTGAATGTTGAGTGCCATTCTACTACTCGCAAAATGCTTTATGTTCAACGAGTTATAAAATAATTTTCATTATTTTCCATTCAGGCATTATTTGGCCTTACTGTTGCTTCCTTGCTGAAGAGAAAACATTTATTTTCTCTAAACATATTTATTTTTATGAATTTTGTGATATAAATTCATAAAATTGGTCACATAGTAAAAATTTTCAGATGTTGAAAAAAAAAAAAAAAATTTTCAGATGTTGAAAAAAAAAAATTTTTTTATACATAAGAAGCATCTGACAATCTCACACGCGTCATTAATAGATTTTAAATAAACATATTTAGATTATGAAAAATTTATTTAAACTATAATTCTCAAGATATGAGCTATATTATGTAATGTTTGTGAATTGTTTACTCATAGCTATTCTTTGCTTCGTATTTTTGAATGAAAAAAAAAATTTTGAAATTTTTCGTTTTCTACTTAGTACGCAAATTATCAATTTGGTGAAAACTTATTTTCATTCCTGGTTACCTAAAACTGTTTTAAGAAATTGCTATCACACATGGCGATCCACAATCAAATACTCAAACCTTGTTAACTATTGAAGCGCAATAATTGACAAGCATTCATTCAGAAAACTAATTCCTAAATGATTGAAGAAATTTTCCTCTAAAAGAATTTCCCGGTGACCACAACCCTGAATGCGTGTGAATACATGCTTGAGCTAAATGTATTGAGAATTTTGAACAGAATTGTGACAATATAAGAAATTCTAGGAATGTATAGTAGGATTTATAGTGGGAATTATATATCGAGCAAAAAAGCCGAAACCACCGTACCATATTTTTCTCGAAGCCTATGTCAAAACTATATTCCACAACTTCGTTGTGGATGAAACCAGAAGATTGAATTATCAGTAACCAAGAAGGTATTCTATAAATACGGTGTATTTAAAATTTCATTGAATTTATGTTCGTGGTTTTTGAATTAAAAGTAGTCATAATTTCTCAATGTTGTCACTCACTGATTTACCGATCATCAAAACGTTCAGGTGCTTTTACAGATGAGGAAGCTTTCAATTTGAAATATAATTAGTGTTTAGTATATAAATTGGGAAAAAACTGAAATATTTCGTGATTTAGGCTCAGTAATCCAGATACACCAATTACATAAATAACAACCTAATCCCATGTTAATATATAGGATTACAAAGTCACATTTGTAATAAATCAGTTATTGCATCTGTGTTTGTATGAAATATCTAAAAATAAATGGAATGCGATCAAAACAAAACTTCTGAAAAAAACAAAGTCACGCATCTCAGTTATTTTACCCTCAAAAGTTTTGAGATCCATGTAATGTAAGTTGATTAATCTATCATCCAGTCTCTACTTAAGGAACCTTCTGGCTTACCTAAGTTATTACGTAATTAGAGAACCTAACAAAATCTTATAGTGACCATATCAATTTTAAAAACCTCTTTATTTTCAATATAATAGATTGACTTGGCTGTCGCATGAAAAAAACAAGGTATCTGACAAGTAATACGTATTATATTGAATAATAAACATTTTATCTATAATATATAAATAAATCGCAAAATGTATTGGTAAGCGCATAACTCAACAAAGCCTCGACCAATTTTGCCTATTCTTCTTTTTAGTTGTCGTTGAAGTCCAAAGATGGTTTTGACGACGAGAAGAATTCGAATAATTGCCGGGAAAAACTTAAAAACAACCCTTTTCTTTTTTCCATAAAAACGTTTTCTAACTAAAGTGTAGAGTCAATTTGAACTTAATTGCGATTCAATGAAGTTATATCACTGTTGTTTAATCAATCACTATTGTTTTTTTGAAGAGTTTGTTATTATCAGGAGAAGGCTTCCTGAAGAAAAATTGCGCGAAAAATTAGATAATTCATGAATACTTATTCAAGAATACTTAACAACCATATAATGTAATATTATTTCCAATTTATCTATATAAAATGAAGATGGATTCCTATTTTCCTTGGTCACGCCATCACGCGTGAACGGCTGGACCGATTTCACTATTTCTTTTTGTTGTGTTCGTTATTGTCAGGGAAAAAATTCAAAAAATTGTATGTAAAATTAGAAAATTTAAGAATACTAAATTAATAATATAAGTGAGAAATAATTATTAATTCTCAAAAACAGTATGTAACTGAATATCTTATCAGACATCACGGCTAGTTCAGAGCTATCACGACTAATATTAAAACTTGTATTCAATATAAAATTTTGGTAAGTTCGAAAAGACTAACATACACGTTACTAACATAGCACGTAGTATTTCTGATTATAAGGAAGAATACGTAGTTTTCTTCAATTTATAGTTGTAATTTCGTTTATAAAAATGCTAGCTATTAGAAGTACAAACTTGAATCCTAGAACTCGAAATACAGCAAGTCAAACAATATGAAAAATTTGCGTTTAATTCCTATCGACCTGCATTCAATTAAAACGTTGAATTGGATTACAGTTCACAACAAATGGTTGCTATTGGACCAATGAACGTTGTGTGTCAATATTACGAGGCAAAGTTTAATTGTTATTGATAAGAAAATGCTACCAGTGATGCGAAAAAGTATTGCAGAGTCAATTCAAATAGACGCTATTGGTAGAGTCACCAGAGCCACTATATTCATTGGTTTCCGGTAATGGACTAAATTCTGAACATTTTTTGACCTATATTCAGCAAATATCACTTTGGTGTATCACTTTCAATACATCAAACGTGTTAAAATAGGAATTTTTGAGTAATTCGACTGATTTGAAATAACAGAAAGTATTGCAGTCCCTTCGTAAGTAATTCCCTGGCTCCACAGGGGATAAATATTAAAACCAAGATAGTGTAGCACAAATAGTAGATCACCTCTTTCCAATATTTTGAAAGATATTCAGAGAAAAATAACTGGACGTACAAAGTTCGTCGGGTCAGCTAGTATTAAATAATATTGTTCAGTGCGATTGCCAATTCAATCTTCATTTTAAACATAACAGTTTTCGGTATTGATATACTAAAATATCTTTTTAGGTAAGCTTATTACGTAATAATTTGAGACTGGCTTAACATTGAGTAGGTACTGAGTGAATTCACCGACTTGGTATTGCGTGGATCTCACAACTTTTTTCACCAGATAAACTGAGACTTGGTTTCTCAGAAGATTTGTTTTTGATGACATAAACTTGCTTTTAACCGTTTAAATGAAAAATATTCGAAGTTTACAATACCTAAGAATTTCATATTCGGTATTGAATTAAAAATGTCGTTTCATGTATTCCAAGTCAACACTGTTATTCAATAACACCGATTGTATTAAATAACAATAAATCAGATTCATATTCTGCAATGCCATATTTAAATATACTTATCAATCAGAGATTCCAACCCTCCGTTGCAAATAAGGGTCTAATACAATTGTGTTCCTTTTAATCCGATTGGCAGGATCAATTTGAATAAGAAAGAGACGTATACCCCGAACTGAGCTATCGTCCTGCCAAATTTGAATAAATTCGTTCACTCGGTCTTGCCCGATGTGTGCCCTCAGCGTGTTCAGATAACGCAAGAGATCGCGCCTGCGCTCAAGTCCGCATGGTAGTGGTTGTCGAACGTCCGTAGTTCTTCCGCGTTCTTCGTAGATAGTAGGCTGCGGATGAATAGCTTCAGAGGCGCTTATTATACGTGCGGAACTGGAAGCGATCGCGCGCGTGACGTGTGAATCTGTTAAATAAACTTTCGATTTGGCGGGAAAATCAATTCCTGAAACATTGGATTATTTATTTTTATTTCAATAGTAAGTGATCTCTTGAAGTCAAGTTTCCTGAGAAATCCAATTTATGGACATGGATAATTGAATGCTTGTATTAACTTTATAAAATTTTTTTGTTGTCTTCTAACTAAATATAGTACTTTAGAATAGTTATTCAGAAGTCAACATGATTTCAAGATTGGTGAACACATAATTAAAACAAATAGAAATGATTCGAAGATGATCACTCAAATTGATCGTCTTATGATTAAGAATACATTAACTTATCAAAATACCACGTTAACTGGAATTTTATCATATATAGCAAGAAATATTATCATTTATAAGGTAGTCTATTTTTTAGAAATAATTCTTGTTTCGGGGCACATGGAATATTCTATGTTCACAAAACGTAAAATATTGATACCGGCTCCTTTTTGAGTCTTAAGATACACCGTATGACATTGAAAAATCATGATGTATAATTTCAAACTGTCAACAGAGTCTTTGGTTTTATGAGTTATTTTTAACGAATCAAGTAGAAATATGATTGGTTTATTTGATTTATAAAACAGACACATTTTTAGATATATTTACATACTTCCGAAATTTGCACATTTCTATAGAAGTTAGGCATTTTATCCTATCCATTATCGTAGTCTTTGAGATATTTTCACACGTACAATATTACACGTACAGTCAAGACGTACAGTCTTGGATAAGATTTAATATGATTATTTCGATTATACATACATATATATATATATATATATATATATATATATATATATATATATATATATATATATATATATATATATATATATAATCATACATATGTGTGTGTGTTTGTGCCGTACAATTTATTGTTTCTGTTGAGGCGTCTGCAAAAAAAATTCAAAATGGGTTAACACTTCGGAAAGAATTGTGATGTAATAAAGTAATATAATTCTATGAAACTGAAATATTGTTTTTTCATGCAATTTATAGAAACTAAACTATATTTCATCAAGAGATCAATCAATATTCATTCAATTAATAATATTTTTATTATTGTTAACATATGAATTGGTTTTATAATATCAATTATATAGATATTTAAATAATTGGGTACCATATATTTTCTTAATATATAGTACCTAATTAATACAAACTTAATAGTTTGTATTAAGTGTATCATATGTGACGTATTAAACGTTTTGCTAGGAACAGGTAGATATCATTTGTCATTTGATACAACTCATTTTATATTAGCGTGAATAGCTATGAATTATTCTACTCCAATACTTCAAATTTTTTAATTTAACGCCTGAATAATCTTACTTCATGCTTTTTTGTTGTAATTTCTCATTGATGATGTTGATGTTACGTTGTCATACTTAAGTTGGAATCTAAAACGATAGGGCGAGTTTATTCGTCTTTTCTTCGATAGAGGGAGCTCGTATGAATTTTCACAAATTGCTGTTCCCCTCATTCGGATCTGGGACCTGTGGGCGTTTTGAAAGTCATCAGTTTTTGATTGATTGATTAAATACAGGCTGATGATTCAAAATAATGATGAAACAATTGTATCGTATTATCATATTCAAGCGCTCTTATATTCACTCTCGAAAGTGATGGGTACGTTCTCGTTGACAACATTTGTGTAGACAGCTCCCTGAGAGTTTTATTTGAAATATTTCGATTAAGAGTCTCAGTATTTACTATATATACATGCATATATATATATATATATATATATATATATATATATATATATATATATATATATATATATATTTCTTGAAATTGATTTATTGCCTGTTTAAGATATTTTATTTTGAAAGTTTTTAGCAATAGCAGGCTTTTTTTGATATGAAAAAGGTTATTTTTGTTGACGTTTCGTTGTTATATTACAACTTTGTCAAAACTTATGAATAATTGAATTTATGAGTTACTATAGATATCAAATGTCAAACTTATTTTTTAGAAAAAACAAATTAGTTTTTTTGTATTTTCACTCATTGATTTTCATTATCAGAGGAAATAATTGAATAAATAATTAAGGAAGCGAATGCTAAGCCAGAAATATTCCTCTGATACTGAAAATCAATGAGTGAAGATACAAAAAAACTAATTTAATTTTTCTAAAAAATAAGTTTGACATTTGATATCTATAGTAACTCATAAATTCAATTATTCATTAGTTTTGACAAAGTTGTAATATAACAACGAAACGTCAACAAAAATAAACTTTTTCATATCAAAAAAAGCCTGTGATTGCTAAAAACTTTCAAAATAAAATATATATATATATATATATATATATATATATATATTATATATATATATATATATATATATATATATATATATATATATATATATATATATATATATATATTATATATATATATATATATATATATATATATATATATATATATATATATATATATATATATATATTTTAGCAGTTATTTTGTATATTAACGTTTTGTTTGCCAAGCTTGCGCCGTGTCTTTTTCATGAATGAAAAATGGTTGAATATACATTGAACTAAGTTCGCTTTCAATACGTAGGATTGTTCACCTCACTCGTAGCGATAATTCAGATATAATACCTTCGAATTAAAAGAAACTTTGGAAGGTTCCCGAAAACTTTCGAATATTTGAAGTTCGTTTTCAATGCATTTCTCGAACGAAATTCGCGAGCCTACTGACAACGTTTGTGTAAAAGAAGTTTTTTTCAATAATATTTCATTTCGACTTGTTTTTCCAGGGTTATTTATTTGTCAGTGGAAGATCAGATATGTTTTCTGATGTATCTGTTAGTAACTGAAATCAAATTTCATTCTATTATTTAATTTTATAGCTGTTTTACATTTATTTTATTCTGAAAATGATTCCGTATTGACGGCGAAACATTAAATACATACATGTTTTTGGAGTTGTGTTTTTGAAATTTTGTAGATCTCAAGATTAGGATAAGGCGGATTTTACGGAAATCACTCAGTATTTATTCTAATTAAACAAAATAATTTACAATTTTCAATTTCACAAAGTAAATCAAATCTATTCTCGCCTGTTTATAAAATTACTCATAATTTTCACATCAGTCTGCAAATATGTTATATGAGTACAAATATTGACTATCTGGAATTTCGCCTAAAATAAGTCGTCTTCAGAAGAAAGCGAGTACAGAAATTTAAATAGACACTGCAGCCTGCCACTCACAATTTTTTCAACAGCCATTAACTGAAATAAACTCACTACCGCCGAAATATAAAAAACGGTTTATATACCTATTGAGTCTCGTTCGAAAATAGATATTTTTCTGTAAATATCATTTATATCGGAATAGTTCTCGTTTCTGTATTTCGCGAGTGAGGATCAATTCTGAATACTGTGAAATGTTGAGAAAACCACAGCCAATTTCAAGATTCATTCCGAAACGCTGAGAGAAATTCTTCAACGTAATAAGAACTAAACGTAAAACTACTTAACATGGAACTATATAGCAGCGGAATCTTAAAAGGTTTTTTATATGAAATATGAAAAGAACTTACTTTCCTTATAGTACACATTAGAAGGACTTCCATTTTTCAACAATTTGAAACAAAATAGTTTTCGAAATTGATTTCCATAGGTTTATGGAATGGGCACATTGGAACATTTCTTAGTCGAATTCAAAGTGAACAAACTACTGTAGTAGTAGATTGGAATTGAAACTCTGAATTCAAATTCCATTTATTTATTTATGTTTTTCAAATGGTGATTACCTTTCATATTCAAGGATTTGGGTAGATCAGCAATACTGGACTTTGTCGAGGATTTGGGAAATGAAGACAAAAAAACTCTGAGTTTTACGAAAGATTTGTGAAATTGAAGTCAATTTCCAACCAACAATAAACCTATAATATTCTTGAAAAAGGCCTAGAGCCGAAACATATGTCGAATAAATAATTACTCCATCAAGTTTACACTGTGCTCATTCCCAAGAAACCTTCACACTTATATATATATATATATATATATATATATATATATATATATATATATATATATATATATATATATATATATATATATAAAATTGAATGTTTTTAGCAAGGCTTATTTTAATGCGAAAAACTTGATTTTCGTTGACGTTTTGTTGTATATCACAACATGTCAAAACTAATGAATAAAAAATTATATTATTATTATTACTATAATTATTCATTAGTTTTCACAAAGTTGTGATATACAACAAAACGTCAACGAAAATAAGGTTTTTCACATTAAAATAAGCCTATTATTGCTAAAAATATTAAAAATAAACTATCTTAAAAAGCCAATAAATCAATTTAAATATATATATATATATATATATATATATATATATATATATATATATATATATATATATATATATTTTGAAAGTTTTTAGCATTAACAGGCTTTTTTTAATATGAAAAAGTTTATTTCTGTTGACGTTTCGTTGTTATATTACAACTTTGTCAAAACTAATGAATAATTGAATTTATGGGTTACTATGGATATCAAATGTCAAACTTAATTTTTAAAAAATCAAATTAGTTTTTTTGTATATTCACTTATTGATTTTCATTAATAATGAAAATCAATAAGTGAATATACAAAAAAACTAATTTGATTTTTTTAAAAATTAAGTTTGACATTTGATATCCATAGTAACTCATAAATTCAATTATTCATTAGTTTTGACAAAGTTGTAATATAACAACGAAACGTCAACAGAAATAAACTTTTTCATATTAAAAAAGCCTGTTAATGCTAAAAACTTTCAAAATAAATACCTCAAACAGGCAATAAATCAATTTCAAGAAATATATATATATATATATATATATATATATATATATATATATATATATATATATATATATATATATATATATATATATTATTTCGAAAGTTTTTATAATAACTTATAATAATTTAAGTTTATTTTTGTTGACGTTTCGTTGTTATATTACAACTTTGTCAAAACTTTAAATTAAATCAATTTCAAGAAATATATATATATATATATATATATATATATATATATATATATATATATATATAATTACATATAGTTGAGTTTTATACCTATCCAGTATATGAAATTGAAGGTAGATCTGGAAAAAATAAGTTTTGAGATGTGATGTTTGGTAATTGTTGTATATTCATTATTCATTTTATGAGTGTTATTTGTAAGGTTCATTATATCGTTTTAAAAAGAATTAAGATGTTTCATGTCTGTTCTTTGATCTACTGTGTCTTCAAAATATTTACGAATATGTAACATTTCTAAAATTTCTCTACATTTTTCGTCTTTTTCAGTTGCTAAAATCTTTGTATTGTTATAATCAAAATGGTGTTTTTCTGTTATTTTATGTTTATGTAATCTAGTTTTTGCGTATTTATACGCTTTAATTCTTTATTCTGATGATTCTGAGATTTTGTGATGTTTGACCTATATAACATTTACTGCAATTATTACATGGTATATTATAAACAGTTCATAATATACCATGTAATAATTTAATAAATTGTCTTGAAAGTAAATAGGTTAGGACATGTATTATTAATTCCAAAATTTCCGATATTGGTATAGCACGGATATGAAAGAGAGCAGATGTACTTAATCAAATCAATTCACATCGCTCCTATTCAATATTCATCGTTTTTTGTGGTATCACAATAATTGATTTGTTATCGAAAGTATGTTAGTAGGCGAAGAAGGATTATACAAAGAAACCTGTATGAATACAAAACGTAATATCGATTTTTTTTGAGGATAATAAATGACGCACACGCGATTGATTTTGCTCCATTATATATCATCGTGAAAAAGAATCGGGATTTTCAGGCGTTTTCCAATATCTGTTGAGATCTGAACTGTACGTGTCCGTTTTCACCTGTCGAATTGAATGTTTTTCACTCACGATACAACCAAACTATCGTGAGAAAACTATTTTTGAGTATCGAGGTCATGAGTGCTGTCGTTTCATATGTAAACAACAGGGCTCTATTCATTTTGAGCCTAATTTCTTATATATATATATAATAATAATAATAATAATAATAATAATAATAATCTTTATTAATCCTTTCAGACATATAGAAACATATGTATAGGACACGTCAAATTACAAGATAATCAGAAATCACAATCATTGAAGTATTCTTCTACAGAGTAGTAACATTTTTTGATCAATTTCAACTTAATAACATTTCTAAATTTAGTTTTGGGTAAACATTTTATTGAATATGGTAGATGATTGAAGAGTTTAACTCCTTTATACAGTGGTGAAGATTCATATTTAGATGTTCTGTGATGGGGAAGTAGCAACACTTGGGAATTTCTTGTGTTGTAATCATGAAAACTCGATAATTTCACCAAATTACTATGGTTTTCCTTCACATACAATAAACTCTTGTAAATGTATATACAGGGTACCGTCAATATCCCATGTGCCATGAATAGCGGCCTACAGGAAGAACGAGGATTCAAAACAAATATCATACGGATAATACGTTTTTGGGACACGAATACTCTACTTATACTAGAGAGGCCCCACAGCAATATATTATAGGACAAGTGACTGTAGCATAAGGCATAGTAAACAATCAACACCGATTCTTTAGGAAGAGAATCCTTTATTTGATTTATTGCGAAGTAGGCTCTGCTTAGTTTTTGCACAATGCATCAATATGTTGACACCATCTCAAATTACTATCAATGTACACCCCAAGGAATTTAACATGATCCTTAGAGGTGATTAATGTACTACCAAACTGTATAGTCATTGTACGATTTAAGTTTTTAATGCCAAAGAACATACAGTCAGTCTTCTCAATATTTACAATCAAGGCATTTTTATGACACCAATTTGTAAAGCACTGCACTAAACTGGAACATACCAGAGAAAGCTTCTCCGGGCTCTCAGCGGATACAGCCAACGAAGTATCATCCGCAAACAACGTCACATTACATCCAAGAATATGATCTGGAAGATCATTAATAAAGAGAATAAATAAGAGAGGGCCAAGAACAGATCCCTGGGGCACCCCCGAATTTATACTGTAAGATTTAGAGAATTTATCCTGAATTCTCACTCTCATAGTCCTTTCTGTGAGAAAGCTGTGGAGCCAATCCAGAAATACGCCTCGGAATCCGAGATTATAATATTTGTTAATCATAAAGTCGAAAGACAGAACGTCAAAAGCCATCGATAGGTCGAAGAATAGACCAGCAACAAAAAGTCCTTTATCTAGGCTGCAATATACATATTTTACAAAAGAGATGGCAGCGGTTTCCGTTGAATGACCAGACCTAAAACCATGTTGGGAATACGTGAGAAGTTTGAATTTATTCAAATAGTCAATCATACGACGCATAACAATTTTTTCTATGACTTTCGATAAGACACTCAACATAGAAATAGGCCGATAATTCAATATATCATGAATATCATTTTTTTTAAATACGGGAATTACAATGGAAGGTTTCAAAGATGAGGGAAACCTGCCTGATGTGATAGATATGTTAATGATATAAGCCAAATGCTTTGCAACATGAACCTTTATAGCCTTCAACATCTTAGAAGACAACAAGTCAACACCTGAACTTTTCTTATTACCCAGTGCATCAACGACATTTACAACCTCAAATTCGGTGACTGGATAAAAGTAAAAGTTGTGAGGCGTCATTGGTGAGGATGTACAAGATACAGACTTCGTATTTCCATAGTGCTGTTTTAATTTGAGCTCAGCAATCATCGAGAAATGTTCACCGAAGGTGTTTGCAACAATATTCGGGACAGAGCACAATTCACCATCCACATTAACTGAGATTGCCCTTTTGTGACTACGTTTTCTACCAGTTTCCCGATTAACAATAGACCATACAGCCTTGTTTATATTAGTTGAATTTGCCAAAAAATTCACATTATAATTTAACTTAGAGTATCTTAATAATAATTTGTAATCCTTTTTTGCCGTTTTATAAATATCCAAGGATTGAGTAGTCTTCAATTTGGAGTGAACCCAATACTGATCCTTTACATATTTACTAGCCTGTCTAATTTCATTAGTTATCCAAGCATTATTACAGTTTTTATTTACCCTAACGTTCTTTAATGGAATACATTCATACATAGCAGACTGCAATAAATCAGAAAATATCTTAAAAATAATATCTATATCTGAGTTAGAATATAAGGCAGCAAAGTCAGTGCTTGCGAGCATTGTAACAAAGCTATTTAAAGAAGAGTCATTTATAATTCTGACTGACTTCAGCGGTGAGCTTATAGGCAGTGGTAGGAGAAAAACAGATAATAAATCTAGCTTTATTATTTTGTGGTCGCTAAGATTTGCTTCCACGACTTCAACTTCAAATTGATCACGTTCTGCATTGGTCAGGACATAATCAAGTTTAGCACTAGTTGTTTTACCAACAGAATTTAGAAATACCCTAGTTGGTAGCAGTGAAGAGACAGTAAGATTGAAACAACCGAGTAAATCACTGAGCAGTTTTCTATCATTGCTGCAACTGTCTAAATAATTTACATTCAAGTCGCCGCACAGAAACATGACATCAGTTCTAGCACTACAATATTCTAGACCATTATATAATATGTCTAAAAAAATTTGAAAGTTGCCTCTAGGTGACCTGTAGCAACTAATGACGCCTAACTTACGATTTTGTGTAGTTACTCTTATGCCGCACACCTCACAGTGCACCTCCTCTGAGAACCTAGAGATATCCAAGGGTGATATCTGAAGTCCAGACTTTACATAGATCATAGTACCTCCATGCTTTTTGGGGGTCGACAGAAATAGTCGGCTTGTTCATAGCCTGTAATTGACATCATCGAAATGTTATCATCATGGCACCAATGTTCCACAACACTTAAAATATCAGGAGCTTCTTCACTTAAAAATACTTTTAAACAGTCCAGTTTATTCGTTAAGCACTGTATATTCATCTGTATCAATCTTAATTTGTTTGACGGTTTACACTCCACTTTCAGTTTTTGTGATCGTGGTTTGTCAATCTGCGTTGAAAAAATTATGCACAGTGGCTTTGTTTGGCCAAACTGATCCATCCATTGCTGTCTGAAATTGACTGATAGGGATTTCAACTTTGAAAGAGGCATACCTCTCCGGATATTTAGACTGGAGAGCTTCACACTTTACATCAGTAAAATTTGTCTGAAGGAAGGACCGCAGATCATCGACAGTTGTGTCTGGTTTCAAATTAGAAACATGCAGTTGCTTATATTTTTCTAGTCCCATGACTGACGATATATATATATATATATATATATATATATATATATATATATATATATATATATATATATATATATATATATATATGGAAATGATATTTTTTTGTGCTTATGGCACTGAATGAAATATTCAAGAAAAAAAAATTTAAGTGTTCATTTTCTTATATATATATATATATATATATATATATATATATATATATATATATATATATATAAGGAAATGAAATTTTTTTGTGCTTATGGCACTGAAGGAAATATTAAAGAAAATGAAAAAAGAAAAATCTAGTGTTCATTTTCTTATATATATATATATATAAATATATATATATATATATATATATATATATATATATATATATATATATATATATATATATATATATATATATATATATATATATATATATATATTTATATTAAATTTGCGAGTATATAAGGTTAGGGGTCAATGACATTAGTCAATTCCTTTTACTATTTAATCCTCAATATTTCGTCTCTTATTTGGACACTTCCTCAGGAGGCTCTTCAACATAAAAGCACAAAATTGAAATCTTAGAAAATTCAGATATACAAAAACAGAAAAAACTCACAAGGTGGAACTAGTCACAATAGTTAAAATATATAAACTGTAGACACATCCGTAAAGTGGAAAAAATAGTTAGACCATGCATATAAGTAATCTTCTTAAACTTGACATTGATACGAGTTTCCTCAGTAGGGGTGGTCTAACTAATACTGTAGTGTCAATATTCTCGGAGTTCGATAACGTAAGATTGGCAAAGTATAGCCCTTTAAGGATCTCTGATGTGTTTTCAAAAGTTAAGGACAAAACACCGCTCCACTATATGAACAATGTTATTTATAAAATTCCTTGTACTGGTTGTCCTGGGGTATATATTGGACAGACCAAACAGTGGTTAAGAAATCGGATTACACAGCACAGAAATGACATTCGTATAAAGAAATTGTTTTGCGCAGCATCAAAGCATTGTGTGGATACGGGACATAGTTTTGATTTATTTGATAGCAGAGATTACGAAATGGATAAATGAAGAAATTATACAACTAATGAAAGCAAGAGATATCAAATATGAACAGGCTATTATTACAAATTCAGATGAAACTTGGAATGAATACAAGGAGTTCAGAAATTCGGTTACATATAAACTAAGAGCAGCAGAAAAGAAAGTAATACAGCGAAGTTCTGCACAG
The DNA here is from genome assembly GCA_030704895.1 of Henosepilachna vigintioctopunctata. Taxonomy (NCBI): domain Eukaryota; kingdom Metazoa; phylum Arthropoda; class Insecta; order Coleoptera; family Coccinellidae; genus Henosepilachna; species Henosepilachna vigintioctopunctata. Next base: position 4,817,162 of record JARQZJ010000006.1, on the reverse strand, counting down.
AATATCTGGAAAAACTTAAAACATTTACTACCAGGTAAATATAAACACAACATAGAGAGAGTAAAATTCGGACATCGCTTAGTGAGTGGAGATGATGAAATAAGTGAAAACTTTAATAAGTTTTTCATCGACAGCATAAATGAATTAACGCATTCTATTCCGAAGTATTACGCCCATGAGCGATATCTAGAATATATTAAGTCGCACGGACATTTTGCAGATTTCAAGTTAGTGTCAATGCAGGAGTTAAAAAAAATTGTTTCCTCTCTAAAGAATACTTCGAGTCCAGAAGATGGGATAAACACCAAAATTTCTAAGGATGTATTTCAGGCAATTGGTAATAGACTCTTGGATATAGTAAACACTTCACTCACGTATGGTGAATTCCCTGAGGTATGGAAGACGGCGATAGTTATACTAGTACAAAAAGTTCCCGACCCTCAAATCGGTGAGGAATTCAGAGGGATTAATACAGTTCCGGTGTTTGAAAAGGTACTAGAACTTGTGATAAAACAACAACTTATAGATTATTGTGACAGAAATGAAGTATTGTCGGGCTCTCAATCTGGTTTTCGTGCGCGCCACTCATGTGAAAGTGCAATTTTGAGAGTATATGATAAATGGGTTAGGGAAATCGATAAAGGTAAGATAATATTGGTTGTTTTTCTGGACTTTCAAAGAGCATTTGAGACTATAGATAGAATTTTATTGATAAAAAAGTTACGTAAGATGGGACTGTCTGGAAATATCATAAAATGGTTTAGTTCCTATTTAAAAAATAGATCTCAAAAAGTTAAATTTAATAATTCGATATCGACATATAGGGTTAATGAATATGGAGTTCCACAGGGAACGGTGTTAGGCCCTCTCTTGTTTATTTTGTATATAAACGACATTGTTAAATATGTGGGAAATTCCGAGATCTCAATGTTTGCTGATGACACGATTCTTTATGTAACGGGCGAGGATATTACATTTATGTCACAATCACTACAGAAGGACTTAGATGAGTTGTATGTATGGTTATGCGACAACAATATGAAAATTAATGTCAAAAAATCTAAATTTATGATTGTTGGCAGTAAATACAAGATAAAGAATTTAAGTGAAACTAACCTGAAAATAAAAATTGATACAGAAGTAATTGATAGAATAGATAAAATGAAGTATCTTGGCATAATAATTGACGAGAACTTAAATTTAAAAGCGCATGCAGAGTACACTGCTAATAAGATGTCAAAAAAAATAAGCCTTTTGTACCGATTAAGAAATAAAATAGATATGAACACAACCTTATTATTGTTTAAGACGTTGACACTACCTCACATTAATTATTGTTCGTCACTATTATTCAATCTACAGAATAATTGTCTTGATAGATTGCAGAAAATACAAAATCGGGGTATGAGAATAATACTAAAATGTAACAAAAGAACACCTATTAGAGATATGCTGTCAACGTTACAATTGATGAGTGTAAATCAGAGAATTACTTATCGAACACTAGATTATATATATAGGATCAAACAAAGAATGTTACCTAGTTATCTAGGAGAAAATTTGCAGTTTGTTAATGAATACCATGATTATCATACCAGACATCGAAATGACTTTCAAATAGATACCTATAGGACACATAGTATGTATAGATCCACGATGAGTAAGGGGCTTGTATTATACAATAAACTGCCCATAAATATAAAGTACTGTCAGAGTTATCGAGACTTCAAAAGATACTTGATGGAATATACTTATAAAAATTATTTGTAATAAATGTGAATGTAAACTGTTTGTTGATAATAGCTTTGTGCTAAATAAAGGTTATTATTATTATTATTATTATTATTTCGAGGAAGTTAAAATTTTGGAACAGGAAATCACGAATAAATGTAGATTATTTTCGGAAATGTTCCATATTAATAAGAATGTTTATTCTATCAATTTTAAGACAGACACAGACATAGTAATATTTACTGTAATATTATGAAACGTCTGCGATGATGATGGTATGTTCCACCTGTTTTGTTTTTTTATCTCAGTTTTCCGTAGTTCTATATCCCTGATTTATTATTGTTTCATTTTTTTCACTTTACCGATGTGTCTAAAGTTTATATATTTTAACTATTGTGAGTAGTTCCACCTCGTGAGTTTTATCTGTTTTAGTATATCTGAATTTTCTAAGATTTCAATTTTGTGCTATTATATTGTGGAGTCTCCAAATAAGAGAAGAAATATTGAGGATTAAATAGTAAAAGGAACTGACTGATGTCATTGACTCTTAACCTGATATACTCGCAAATTGAAAATTAGCTAAAGGGTTGAGAAAAATAACGATTTATATATATATATATATATATATATATATATATATATATATATATATATATATATATATATATATATATATATATATATATATATATATATTATATTAGATAATAACATTTCCCGAATAAAAACAAAAAGATACCATAAATGGTTAGCTCACAAAGACCAGGGCCTGTGATGAACTTACCTTAAAAAATATTGCATTTAGATCTGAATATAACTCAATACATACATTCCAATTCAGGTAAAAAATTTCAAGATATTGTTACACTCCTGCTACAATCCCGTTAACCAATTTCTATTTCCATCAGTTTATGGATATAATATCTACTTCTTTATTAACTTAATCTTTATTAATCATTAATGAATAATTCATTAGTTTAGACAAAGCTATGATATACAACGAAACATCAACGAAAATAAAGTTTTTATCATTAAAGTAAGCCTGTTATATATTTATATATATATATATATATATATATATATATATATATATATATATATATATATATATATATATATATATATATATACATATAATTCATATAATTCACATAATATGCCGTTGGCACTAGTTTCGATCTTTTTGATATTCATCAGACCGGTATAGGCAAATTCAATTTCGTTTGGAATTGAGAATGAATTGAAGAAAATAATGCCTTCAAAAAAAATCGATCTTTCACGATTTTTGCATGAAATCTCCGTAAAGGTTGATTTTCAACATTGGGGCGACTTTCGTCCTTTACGGAATCTCTGAACATTCAACAATGAAAAAGGTTGATTGTGGAAATTTCAAAATTGAATTAAGAGTTATCCTTATAACCTGCATTCAGAAGCGGTCATTGATATAGGTAACGAGCTTGTTGGCTTTTATCAGAACAAGATTTTCCGCAAGGAAATCAAGCCCAGTTTGTGTCACTCTATACGGTCTACACCTTAGTTTAACTGCTGATTCGATTTCGGAATTCTACGCGCAGTTGGTCACTTGAAAAGTCCTCGGCCTGACACATAGATGGCGTTACTAGAATTGAATCAATATGTTTTCTAGTTAGCCCTAACCCTCAAAAGATACGTGTATACATTTGACAGGTGTCGGATCATTATTTTGAATTTTAGCATTTTAAGTGAAGCAACTTTTGTTATTGTGAAAAAAATGGATAAAATGGAATTTCGCGTTTTGATGAAATATTGCTTTTTGAATGGAAAAAATGAATGATGAATGAATGAAAAAACGTTTTATTGAGATTTTGTTTACATTAAAATTCATTGTTATTTTCAATTAAAAGGTGGGAGGTTATAAGGTCTCGCGACCCTCTTCAACCCTGTGCTACTTAATTATATTATTTAAAAAAAAAAAAAAAAAAAAAAAAAATTTTTTTTTTATATATGTTCACATCATGTTTTAAAGGTGCGGCTGTGGCCGACTTATCTTTACGTGCCATTCGGTCGAATGTCAAACTTTCACTTAATCTGACATTTGATGGTAAAGGAAACCACAGAAAACTTTACCCACGTAATTAAGAACATATAGAATCATTTCAATTATAATTATAATATTATTACTATAGGAAGAATAACACGCTGGAAGAATAGCACTTCCTCACTCGCGCACTTTTTACTATTTGAACGCTAACGACACTTATCGCAGGCTAACGGATGCGGAGTGGTATGTCCTCTAGGTGATCGAGGATATCGTCTGGAAGCTCCTGGAGAGAATGCAGGATCCGTGCTGGCGGAAAGGGAAATTTGTTTCTTGGTTTTCTGCGTAGAACACGTCCGGGTCTGTACCACTGGGTCATCAGCGTCTGCCGGGCTACTAGATTGGGGCCATTGAGAGTGCGTAGGGCATATCGAGCTTGGAGTTTTTCGATGTGGGTGAAAATAGGGGGCATTTTAGTTATTTCATGGACAAGAATAGAAGGATATTGTCTGTGAAGTCTGAAGATGCTGCGGCAGATTGCTCGTTCGCAGCTCTCGATAGACCTCACTAAACGTTTTTGAAGTGTGGAGTAGAGCAGACATCTGTACGTGATCACAGGGCGAATATATGCCTTGTATGTGTTGAGGAGAGTCCGAGGATCGCACCCTCGAATTCTACCTCGAAGAGCATAAAGTAGGTTTGCTCGATTACGGACTTTTTTAAGAGTTTTGGCAAGGTCGACATTCCAGGAATTGTACTTCGAAAATGTTACACCCAAGTAAATGATTTCGTCTTGTAGTCTGAGATTTTCACCCCAGAGCGACAAGTGAACATCATTTTTAGAAAATTTGGGAGATATGGAATAATTGAAATGGTGGAAGAGTATGGATTGGGTTTTGTTTGGGTTGGGTGTGATTCTCCATTTGACCGCCCACGCACTGTAGGCATCTAGTTGTCTCTGCATTATGCGACTACACTTGGCCGACGTCCTCGCTGTAGTCCAGATGGCCGTGTCGTCTGCAAAAAGAGAAATTTGTGAAAGTATGCTGACCGGATGCGGCATGTCGTGGGTATATATTAGGTAGAGTATGGGAGCTATTGTCGAGCCTTGAGGTATGCCAGCGCGGGGAGTGAAAGGTTCGGAAAAAGCATCATTCTGTTTGATACGGATGGTTCTATCAGAAAGGTAGGAGTGAATTAGTTTTACGAAGTGTATTGGCAAACCGATACTCAGCAGCTTCCGCACAAGTCCAGCGTGCCAGACCTGGTCGAAGGCTCTCTGAACATCCAAGAATATACCTATGACACATTCTCCGGAATTAAGTGCGTTGGTGATGTCAGTGTGGAGCTTGATAAGAGGATCATAAGTTGAGTGATGGGGTCTGAAACCATGTTGAAAGGGAGGAATTATGTTACGGGATTCTGCAAAGTCCCTTAGACGTTCATTGAGAATTTTCTCAAAAATTTTTCCCAATACATTCAGCAAGGATATAGGCCTGTAGTTGTCAGGGGAGGTATGATCTTTATTGGGCTTCGGAATCAGAATCGTTGTAGCTGCTTTCCACGCCTTTGGAAAGTAGCTCAATTCGAGACAACGGTTATATATGTTTTTGACTAAATTGATTGCATTCGGCGGCAGATGGCGAAGGACAGATCGTGAGAGCCCGTCAATACCCGGAGCGGTGTTACGTCCTGCGTTTATATTTTTCACTACTGTTTCCGAATCTATGGGGATGCTAAAGGAATTAGCACCATTTAATTCGATCTCTATCGAGGTATTTTTGAAGTTCTCTAGGTCTCGTTCCAATGTGCAGAAATGCTGATTATCAAATCGCGGATTTTGCGGAATTTGGAAAATATTTTCGAGATGCTGTTTGAAGATGTCAGCTATCCTTTGGGGGTTGGAAGTGAACAAACCATTAGGTTCCTGGAGATGAGTAGAAGAAGTTTTCCTGGAACCAGTTAGTATGCTGAATTTTTCCAGTATTCCTTACCGTTTCTGAAGTCAAGCTTGGACGTAGTGTCGGACCACTTTTTTCCTTGAAACGGTTGATTTCCCGGCGAATTAACGCAGCTAGGCGGTTATATTCAGTCTTAATGGCGGCGTCTCTCGTTCGGATGAATGAACGGTAGAGGCGTCTTTTGGATTTAATGAGATTGACAATGTACGGTGGCAGAGGGGGGCGGTTGATATTTATGGTTTTTTCGACAACACAGGCGCTATATGCTTCCGAAAAGGAGGAGCTTAGTTGGTCAATAGCGAGATCTATTTGATGAGAGTTTTGCAGAGGGTGATATTGAGGGAGATTTGTGGACAAATGGTCGGTAAATAGTTCCCAGTTGGCGTTTTTGTGATCTTTAAATGTAATGCACGCGGGAGTGGAAGCTAGAGGCTCGGCTATTGTTGAGTGAATTAGTAAAGGTAAATGGTCAGAAGTGATTGATTGACCTATGAAGCAGGGTTCTTCAAAATATTTTATTAAATCAGGGGTGGTGATTATATGGTCGGTAATAGACATGCCTGCGTGACTGAAAAATGTTGGATCGACGTTGTAGCAGCGCCATAGGTTATGTTGCATTAGACAATCCGACAGAATCCTGCCGTTTCTGTTTGTTGAACTGTCTCCAAATTGTATATTGCGGGCGTTAAGATCTCCCAGGATAATACTGTGCGGGATGGAAGCAATATAGTCTATAAAATAGGCTGGAAGAATGTCACTGGGGGGATGGTAGTAACTGAAAACAGCTACTGATAAATTGTCCAATTGGACTTTCGCAGCTACACATTCAAGGTTGGAAAATTGATTTGGCAATTTGAATTCAGTCGAATGAAGCGAGGTGTGAACTAGCAGGGCAGTGCCTCGAATAGCACCCCTAGGGCTGTTCCGTTGATAGGTGTTATAACTGGCAACTTTCAGATTATGTTTCAACTTGGTTTCAGTGATTGATAGGATGGAGATCTTTGATTGAAGTAGGAGAGCTTTCAGGAGATGGACTTTGCGGCGAATTCCACAAGCATTTACCGTTCCAAGCGTGCAATTCATAAGACTTTTAGTTTATACAATTAACGGGAGAGTTTTCTTCGAGATAATTGATGGGCGCAATGGTGAAAGATATGTGGCCGCCAACATAGTTCAAAATTGTTTTGCGGTTGAGGAAGTCTTCAGAAGCTCTAGGGATAATTTTCGCGATGAGATCACGTTTATCCGGGAAGATATTGGATAATGTTTGGGTAAGAAACATTATCAGGGAGTCGATTCGCGTGAATTGTTCGACGTTAGGCTCGTCAGAAGGCCTAACTTCTTTGAGTACTTTGATAGGGGCGGTTTTTTCTGGGACTGAAGGAGGTTCACATCGTTTCGGACATTTGATATCCCAGGCGGGATGATTGCCCTTACAGTTAGGACACGTTGGATTGTTAAATTTAGGGCATGGTATATTTTTGTGAAGATTCCCACAGGATGCACAGGACGGTTTGTCTGTGCATTCGGATCTATCATGGCCGGATTTGGTACAGACAGAGCAGTATTTTTGAATTGGAGGGGGGGGTTTAGACGGCTCAACCGGATGAATGCGTCCGAAAATAGAGACTCCATTCAGGAGTAGATCGTCATTGGTTTGTTTCGAGTGTGTTATTACTCGAATCAGTGAAGTAGGTTTATTAGTGGCTTTTGATGTTATGCGCCAACATTTTGAAAAACTAATGTTTTGGTCATTGAGGATATCGGTGATTTCCTGGATTGAATAGTCTTGGTCTACGAACTTAATGACGCAGGTACATAAGCCTTGGATTGGAATCTTTGGCCGCGCTTCTTAGGGCGTGGCCATTGATAGGGGCGAAGGATATAGAGGGATCACCGACTATATTTTGGAGGATTCTCTGATAATTTTTGGGAGCTGCAGTCTTGCATTCAACGAGCGCCGTTTTGTTGAAGTTAACTTTCACGTTAACTAGCGAGAGAGGGGTGGTTTGGAGAACTTTGAAAAATTCCCTTTGCGATTTGATTTTGTCAGGAATGTTCCTGACAACATATCGGTAGATTTTTTTTTGAGGACGAATTATGCTTTCATCGGAGGTCGATGAAGAGGAAGAAGAAGATGAGGAAGACCTGCGTTCGGAAGCTGGAGCCTGAGATTGATTGGAAGCGGGCTGTTTGTTTCTGCTTCGGGTGTTTAGGCCCGAAGTGGAGGGCTCACTTGTTAGAATAGGTGAACGTTGCGAAGGCGAAGTCACCGGCTTGCTTGACGAATTGGCGGGTGGCTTTTTACGGCCACCCGGTTTATCTTTATTAGTCATAGAAATTTTTGATAACTGTGAGTAGTGTGAACAATCTAATTACGATAATGCTGAAAATAAAACAGTTTTATTAGCGGCTCACCGAATCCTAAAATGCTCCCCGGTGGGCGTGGCCTACCGCCGTGTTCGGCGTCCAGGTACACTCGTCTGGGTCACCGCTTGGATTTCACTATTCACTGGTTTTTTTGCTCTACGTGGCAACGTCGTAAAACCGTCTTAGTTGTGCCATAACTGCATCGGAAGGTATCAGGTACCGGCAGAGAACCGTCACTCTACTCTCGTAAAAGATATGGGATGGCCGATGGATACCAGATGTGAACCAATTGACTCCGAATTTCACTTGCACCACTATTCAGAGTATGCTTTAACTTAAAGATCGAAAAATTCACACTAATTTAACACATTTATGCTTTCTGTTACAATCGAGATGACCGAATGTAGAGGTACCTTTCCACAGAATACTTGGTACTTGTTTCGAGTTTTCCCTTTTTTTTTATCAATTGTTATTTTATTTCAAAAAGAGAAAAATAACACGAATAAATTAAATGCGCGACAAAGACACGTCCGTTACGTACACGACTTCGAGCCCGAATGCATGAGTTGAGCTCCGAATTGCTTCCTCGTCCACCGAATTCTCCACATCCTACCCCCAGCGACTATTTCCTGTTCTCATATCTCAAAAGAATGCTCGCTGGGAAGAAATTTCCGTCGAATGAAGAGGTGATCGCCAAAACTGAGGCCTATTTTGAAGCAGAGGATAAATCGTACTACAAAAATGTTATCGATAAGTTAGAGGGTGCTGTAATCAGTGGGCAAGAAATCATCCTTGAAAGGAATTATGTTGAATAAAAATAAAATAATTTTTCCAAAAAAATGTGTTTAACTTTGGTAGGCCGGGAACTTTTCAATCTTAATTTCAAAACTGAAATTTAAATAAAATGAAGCAAAAATATTTTTTAAATGCATCGTTTGTATCAGAAGTTAAGCAATTCTTGTATTTTTGAGTTGAAATTTTTTTTGTAATTCTGTTTTCTTGTCAAATACCCTTTTTCATATTTCAGATAATTTATATGAAAAAATACGTTCACAGACCGAAAGATAATTGAATATTGTATGCTTGATGTAAATCGATTTCAAGTACGAAATAGCTGAGAAAATATAACTAATGAGTGCTATTATTAAAAAATACGCAAAAGCAACAATAAAAATGAAAGTGGAACACCCGTCACAAGTCAAATTGCTCCTTCGATAATTTCCACATTTCAATTTTATTTGCCACTAAATACTTGAATAATGGTAATAACGCCCTCTCCAGAAACTGTAGAATGAGTAATAATGTCTTGGACCTTCTGTTGAAGCTTTGTGAATTCTTCGAAAAAGTTTAGAATTTTGAAATGCGTCTTTCGTTGCTTGTCAAAAATCTTAATTTCAAAAACACATTATCTATGAATCAGGGGGTGTTTTTATCATTTCAGTAAGGAAAAATACTATTCGTAAAAAATTCCTTTCATTTTAGCTTAGGTACTTATTGTAGATATTTGGAAATTGAATTTTTGCGAACTAGGAATAAATTTGATTGAATGTTCGCTGATATCTTGGTGAAACATTGTTTAATATATTATATAAAAACAATTGGCTTGGTTTCACAAAGTTTATAATAAATACTTGACAATTGTTTCGGGGTGTTTACCCATTTTCAAACGTCAAACACAACAATAGTTCAACTTTTGAAAATGGGGTAACAATTTATTCATAATGAAACAATATTTAGAATTTTCTCATTATTTAATCAAAATACACATGACGCGTTTCAGAAGTACTACTTCTCAATGAAATGCTGAATAACAATGTTATTTAATTGTTATTTATAATTTGATAAAGAAGTAGTACTTCGAAAGTATTTTTATTGAAGTACGAGGAAATTCTAAATATTGTTTCATCATGGATATTAATTTTCGCTATTGAACTTTATTTAATACAAATGAAGTTTCTGCTTACTTTTGTATACAATCAGAAAATATTCACTTTATAAAAGACTCAAAAAAATTTTATTTTGTTTCACCGGTGATAATTTCATTTCTGAAGAACTTGTTATATCCGGATTAAACAGCACCTCTGAAAATCATTGTTCATAATATTTGACCCTTTTTTGTATCATTTGTGGTAACCACAAATATTTTGTCTTCACCTTGAAGAAGAGTTATACTCTCAAAACATATGCTTCAACGCGTTTCAAACGTTGGAATGCCAAAATTATTCTTAAAATGATGTAATATTTTGCGCTTGCTATCCAATTAATATTCTACTTGTGAAAATTTTAGTTTTGTATATAATTTCAATGCCAATATTTCTTACCTCATGTTTTTTTCAGCATAATCCCGAAAAACTTTTCCCGCAAGTTTGACTTTCGAGTGCTTCAGACGAATATGAACGAAATTCAGAACTAATTATAAACTAAGCACTGGGTGTTTCCAATTTATGTTTTATGGTTGAGTCAACTTCTTAAACTGGAACGTGATCTTTTTGTCGAACTCTGGCCTGTAGTTCAGTGCGTTTATTTTTTCAACCAATGAAAGTTTGCGAGATGTGCTCCATCATGCTGGCTGCTCTTGCAGTACTTCTTATAAAAGGTGAGTTTCTTGATTATTATTCTTACAGCGAAAATCGAATTGTTGCGAGTACTTTGTAAACATTCGAGCGAAATGTATCTGGAAAAGCAGATAAGGACCAATATAAATACTATACAGTGAACAGATATATAGGTATAAGTTTTACCACATTGTGGTCATTTATCGCTATGCCCTTAATTGAAGTAATGCTTTTCGAAGCTGAAATTCTCTTTTTAAAATCCAATATTGACCAACAAAAAAGATGGTCAACATTTCTACATTCATCTGAATACGCTGTTCTTTTAATAAGATTTCGAATGCTTAGAAGTAGGAATCTTTTAGACCAGTCATTGCATGAATTTCATTTTAACAGCGCTGCTTGATCTGCGATTTACAATTTGAAGTTGATTCCACGTGGACATTTTCAATTCTTTTTCATTGCCAAATTCAGAGATACATATTCACATACAGATTTTGAATCCATATCTTCCATTTGGTAGGCCTCTTCTACAGCCCCTACCATCTGTATAGAAATTGGGAAATTTTCGAAAAAAGTTAATAGGAATAACAGATTAATAAATAATGTTCATCTCAATGAGAATATTTCATAATGGCCAACAATTTTTGTCAATTACTAACGATATATTGATGTCAGAAAAAACCCAAGATGACTTACTCCTTTCGTTTTATAGATGGCGATGCTCTGCAGAATAAATATGCATATATAGTATTATATATCATCAACTGAGTGATAAGTTACTGCTAGATAATTTCATGTCATAGACTCATTTGTTGCCTAATTTTGCATGCAAAAAAATCGGGTGACAAATCTTTTCCCATTGGTTATAAATAATTTCATATAATTGAATGTACTGAATGTCCCATATATTTAAGACGACTAGTATTGTGTTATTGAATTAGAGTTAAATTTTGAATAGTTTTGACACTAACTTGGTGCAAATAATAATTGAAACGATAGGATAATTCCAACACTCGATTTCGTTCTACACTTTTATTGTCATAACGTGATTCGTTTCCTCGGAATAACCGACTTCTTCAGACGTTAACAAAACATTATTATCACGTTATATAACGGAATATGTTTTAGAAATCATAGTCCGTTAACGCCTAAAGAAATTGATTATCCCTTTCGAAACGCGTTACGTTATGACAATGAAGGTTGAAATCAAATTGGAGTGTTTGTATTACCCTATCGTTAGGGTAAAAATCGTCAATATTTTCACACGTTATCGTGACTTTTCGTTGAATAGGATAAAATACTCAAGGATCTCCACTATAGTACAATCCTCATCCAGTACAGGAAAATATGAGGATGATATGAGACTATCTATAATTTTCTGTTGGAAACACCTTGTATATTTGTATAACCCCTGTTTTAACTTTAAACAACCCAGGTTAGCTGAAAACGAGTGGTCACACATTCGGTCTGATTGACACTCATTAGGTAATAACAAAGTTAAAATGTATGAATTTACTATATTTCTTCGTATCTACGATAAAAAAAATAACTTATCTATATAATTTTATAGACGTTGGATTCACAAGTTTGCCCTTCAATATATGTAGCTTGAAGCTCCAGCGACGTGTTTATAACGCTTGAATCAAGATAATTTTGAGGCTCTAACCAAGGTGTTATTGAGGCTCAAGCCAAGGTACTTTGAGATCTCAAGCGAAGGTACTTTGAGAGCTCTAGCGAAGGTAGTTTGAGAGCTTCAGCGGAGGTACTTTGACAGCTCCAGCGGAGGTACTTTTAGAACTCCAGCGAAGGTTTTTTCAGAACTGCAGCAAAGGTACTTTGAGAGCTTCAGCGGAGGTAGTTTGATAGCTACAGCGAAGGTAGTTTTAGAGCTCCAGCGAAGGTACTTTGAGAGCTCCAGCGAAGGTAGAGCTCCAGCGAAGGTACTTCGAGAGCTCCAGAGAAGGTACTTTGAGAGCCCCAGCGAAGGTGCTTTTAGAGCTCCAGCGAAGGAGCAATTGCCTAATAATAAGGGAAAATCCAGGGTTATCTATCAAAAATTATGGAGGTATTCTTCAACACTTACTTATATTTCTTAACATAAACACTCAAATTGATATCTGTAATAAAATGTGGACTATTTCTCTCATAATAACTTTCTCTAAAGTGAGTTATCGTTACTTATAGGAAAAATCTTATCATTCCATCAACGAGAACGATATTGATATCAATTCACTGCGCATATTTCTTACGAAGAAATCATTTTAAGATTTTCAATCAAGTTTTTCGAAATTTTACTATTGTTTTTTATCATCACATGATATTGAACTGACTCAAGGAATGGGTAAGAAACGATACGAAACTTTCTTACAAACTGCTCGTGTACGTTTCAAGAACAGAAATGGTTTTGTTATAATATCACCTTTACATTATAGTTATTTCAGAGGAATGTGAAAAACAAGCTACAGGTTATATGTTTATTGGTCCACATTTTTTGTGGAAATATGTATTGAGATGCGGTTATTCATTCATTCTATAAATCCAGATCGATAATGATATTTCTGGTTGAAAATTAAGTCACTAAAATCAGCTCGAGACAGATCATGGAGAGAAAACTATTTTCGAATTTTGACAAAAAAAATTTCTTATACGAGCCAAACTACATCTCTTCACTCACTTTGTCGAACTATGCAATCTTCTTACTATTGCCCTTCAAAAAATCTATCATGTGGTCCGCGTAGCTTCAAAGTGAAAGATTCTGTTTGAGCCGAAGTTGAATTTGCATTTTCCGAATAAGCTAAAGAAGACGGTTATATCCTCGTAACTTCTTATATGAAAATTTAAACAGGGAAAATTGCTGCGGAAATTGTGGAATATAAACATTTTACTGCAATGTTACAATTCTGGGCATCTACAAATTCAGAAGAGCAACAACACCTGTCTCACAAATTTATTCATAAATTTCCAGGCCGTTGGCTTTCATAGACGCTGCAAGGTTCTTGAAAAGGGTCGTTTCTTGTCCAAACGTATATTCCGTCGAAACAAACCTGAAAAGAGGTAGGTCTGAAGAACTTCTCGAAAGTTTCGCCGAATGCCAATATAATGAATCTTTCAATTTTTCAAGTAATTGGTCAAGGGAAAAACCTTTCCATGAAGGCATGTATGTAGATGTATAAAAGTAAATGTTGATTCGTTTTTACATTAATTTACCCTGATTTAATAATAATAATAATAATAATATTTATTTGTTTCAAAAATATCTATACAAATGGTTGTACAAATAATATGAAAAAAGTCAAAATGTAACAAGACATAAACAAATGGCATCACAAATGATTTTTTGCGCTGAAAACCCTGTATTCCTCGATGTTGTACGGCTCACATTCTAAAATGAATTCATAGATCCTTCTCCTGAATATTTTAAAGTGGTATATGACCCGAAATTTTTTAGGTAGATAATTGAAAAGTCGGATGGCCATATACTCCACACTCCTCTCCCGATATGTGCTGTTATGTATGGGGAAGAGGTAAGTTTGGATTTGTCTGGTGGCATTTATGTTTACATACTGACTGAAAAGATGATTGTGTTTGTGAATAAACAGCAACAACCTGCATATGTAAAGTCCATGTGCTGTAAGGACGTTTGCCTTTCTAAATAAGCCACGACAAGACTGACGATAGCTGAGCCTGAGTAAAGTTCTTAAAGCCCATTTCTGTGAGACGAAAATACGATCCATCCGAGTAGAGCTGCCCAAAAATATTATACCATAAGACATGATCGATTGGAAATTTGAAAAGTAGAGCAGCTTCAATGTCTCAAAACCATCTTGATCCCTCAGCATATGCAGAGTATATGTTACACCATTTAATTTCTTTTTTAATTGCTCGACATGAGATGTCCATTTCAAGTGCTTGTCCAGGATAACACCAAGAAACCTTGCAGAGTCACTCACCTCAATCTCCAATGCGCCTAAAGTCCCCCCAGGAAGAGCTCTCTTCGTTTTATCAGTGCAGAAAAATACACATTCTGTTTTCTATTGATTCAGAACCAATCTATTGTTATTGCACCACTGGGTTACATCATTTACGATTTTTACGCATTCTGATGACACCAACTGAACATCTGAGGATTTTACGATACAGTTCGTGTCATCGGCGTATATTATAGGTTTGCTTACTTCCAGGGAGGTGATCTGTGGAAGTGAATTTATGTATATAATTAATAAGAGAGCACCCAGTATGCTGCCCTGATGTACACCAGTCTTAATCACTTTTTCTTTTGATAAGAAGACACCATTAATGGTTGTTATGAGAACCCTCTGTGTCCTGCCACTGAAAAAACTTCGCATGAGTTTCACCTGGTTATCTCTAACTCCAGCGGCCTCGACACGTTTTAGGAGTAGGTTATGATCCACGGTATCGAAGGCCTTTGAAAGATCGAAGAATAGTGCCACAGGTATTTCCCCCTTCTGGAGTGCTATCACGATAGCGGTTGTCAGCTCGTAGATAGCAGTCTCTGTGTCCTTCTCTTTGACGAATCCATGTTGGCATGGCGAAATTATTTTTAATCTATTGAAGAAGCTGACTAACCTGTTTACTAATATTCTCTCAAATATCTTTGATATTTCAGAGAATAATAGTCATCAGAGCATAAGTCAAGATGCTTATTGCTCTGTAATTTTCAGACTTTATCGCATATGTTTATAGGTTCATATGTTGATACATATCCAATAAGATTTTTTGGAAAGAATGAATAATTATATGAAGATCAAGAGAATATGCTAAAGTATCACAGTTACTCTGTACTTGCTCAAAAACTAGTAGAAATTCAACTGCGAAATGGAAAAAAGAATTATTTAACAAACAATTAATTATGTTTTCTTATGTCTCCAGTTGAAAACCAGAGTGTGTGTCTACAAGTGGAAAATTTTTTTTCATTTCACGGAATAAAACTGAAAATAGCTAAGGACATGTTCTAGATTGAAATCAAAACTAGTGCTTCTATATTGAGAATTCCTTCTTGAAATTATTGTACATCTAGGGAAGATGAAAGTCATTAATCCACATCATTATTGGTAGTAGCTTTTCAGCTTGACGGTGCTTAAATGCTTGTTTTTCTATTGTTTTGACCCTTATTTTCTCATCATAGTGAAGAAGAAAGTTCACTGAATTTCTATACATGTGTTGCTGTTAAAAATTCGAAAGATTAATATAATTTCCACTATTTACACCACCGAGTCCACCAACTATGACAATACTGCAATGAAGCACTCAAAAGTTAGTTCAAAGAAGATAACTTCCGAAACAGTTGGTGAGAAATTCTATTCGTGTTATCTGGAGCGTCAATGCACTTGAGATTCTAAGTTGGTACTTCTGGGCAGCTCGATTCGATAGACAATTAAAGAGACCGGAACATCGTCGTCTATTTCCTATTTGAGTTAACCAATTGATAAATATAGTTTTGCCATCCTGACTAGTGAACAACTTTCTCTCCAGAGAGAAAAAGTTGTTTGCTATTTTAGTTTTATTCAGGTAATAATTAAGAAGCCAACTCAGGGAACTTTGGAACTGTATCAGTTCAAAGCCTGTAGTGAAAAACAAATGGTATATCATAAAAATCTTCAGATACTCTTCATGAAATTCTTGTTTATTAAAATTTTGGTTCATTCAGTTTTTTTAACGGGTGATTTTTTGAGCGTTAAGTTTTTCAGGTTGGCAAACATGGAAAGGCTCACAAGCGAGCAACGATGCAAATTGTTGAAATTCACTATCAAAATTCGTGCTCTGTGAAAAATTTTTATCGTTTGTTACAACCATATTATGGTCGTCATAATCGATCTGGTGAATCAACAATTCCTGATGAAATCACCAAATTTCGCACCAGTTCTACTTTGTTGGTCATTAAACCATTGTCTCGCATGCGTACAATGTGTACTGAAGAGAATATTGCAGCCGCAGCCGTACAGTGTTAATGAGGATTGTGAAATGTCAATTCGTCGCCTTTCTCAGCAATTGGGCATGTGTTACTCAACCACATGGAAAATTTTACGTGTTGATTTGGGTTTGAAAGCCTATAAAATTCCACTTCTGCAGGAATTGAAGCCGAATTACCTACCAAAACGTCTAATTTTTGGTGAATGGGCCTTAGAACAGCTTAATAAAAATCCGCTGTTTTATCGAAAAATTGTGTTCAGCGATGAGGCTCATTTCTGGCTTAACGGCTATGTAAATAAACAAAACTGTCCCATCTGAAGTGATGAACCGCCACACGCCATACTAGAATTACCGATACATCCCGAAAAAACAACAGTTTGGTGTGGTTTATGGTATGGTGGCATCATCGATCCAATTTTCATCAAAGACGACCGTGGAAGAAACGTTTACCTCAAGGGCGAACGATATCGAGCCATAATACGCAACTTTTTTTTGCCCCAGTTGGCCGAGTTGAACTTGGTTGACATGTGGTTTCATCAAGACGGTGCCACATGCCACACAGCTCGTGAAACAATGGACATGTTGGAGGATGAATTTGGTGAGCAGCTTATCTCTCGGAATGGCCCTGTGAATTGGCCGCCAACATCATGCGATTTGACGCCTCTGGATTATTTGTTGTGGGGTTATGTGAAGTCGTTAGTGTATGTTGACAAGCCGAACACGATTGAAGCCTTACAGAATAAAATAACACGCGTAATTCCTGGGATGCAGGCCGAAATGCTCGAAAAAGTGACGCAAAATTGGACCTTCCGAATGAACCATTTGATACGGAGCCGCGGAGAACATTTACATGAAGTTATTTTTAAAATGTAAATGACAAAGGCCAAGTTATCAATTTCAATGAAACTTTCAAATATATGATGAAAATTGAGTATTTTATTCGAATTAAAAAAAAAATAAAAAATCAACCATTACTTAGAAGCATTGAATTTTGAAATGGGTGTTCAAATTAATTCCTCAATCTTACTATGAACTATTTCGACAGGAATCCTTATTATTTGATTCCATTTATTAACTATCGCATCAACACACACATATCTTGTATCAAACTATTATGTTTAATTCCCGCAATTCCCAACACTGCGTGTCCCATTAGTATCGATATGGTTGACTGCATTTTAGGAGAAGTCAGTGATATTTCACATTTTGATGAATGTTAAAATTTATATCCACTGAAAAATTTCACTCTTTGTTTTGAGATAAATTATACAACATTTCTATGCACCAGGATAAAACAGAGATTGATGCTTTTGATCAGATCTCTCGAGAAAGTCGACACCTGTATTAAATTGATGGTTCACTCAAAAATTGAAGACACAGGCTGAAAAAATACAGTAAACCTAAGATGAGTGTATTATATAATACACCTTTTGAAACGAATATATTTATTTATTTGAATGAGATTGAACTCTCTGAGACTGAATTGAGATTTAATTCCATATTTACTTATTTATTCAGAATATATGCTTAACAGGTTACATAAACCCAAAAATGAGGTATAATTGAATAAAAATGTGAATGGTACGAGATGATCACATAATATAAGTGTAACAAGTGGTGACACAAATAATAAATGTAACACTCATAAAAAAACGAAATCCCGAAAAAACGACAGTTTGGTGTGGTTTATGGGCTGGGGGCATCATCGGTCCATTTTTCTTCTAAGACGAGCGTGTAAGAAACGTTACCGTCAACGGCCATCGATATCGAGCCACGATACGCAACTTTTTTTGCCCCAGTTGGCCGAGTTGAACTTGGTTGACATGTGGTTTCATCAAGACGCTGACATGCCACACAGCTCGTGAAACAATGGACATGTTGAAGGATGAATTTGGTGAGCAGCTTATCTCTCGAAATGGCCCTGTGCATTGGCCGCCAAGATCATGCGATTTGACGCCTCTAGATTATTTCTTGTGAGGATATGTGAAGTCGTTAGTGTATGTGGACAAGCGAAACACGATTGAAGTCTCACAGGATAACATAACAGGCGTACTTCGTGGGATACAGGCCGAAATGCTCGAAAAAGTGACGCAAAATTGGACCTTCCGAATGTACCTTTTGATACGGAGCCGCGAACAACATTTACATGAGCTTATCTTCATAATGTAAATGGCAAAGGCAGAGTTATCAATTTCAATAAAAATTCCAAATATATAATGTAAATTGAGTGTTTTATTCGACTTAAAAAAAACTACGCTTAAAAAATCACCCATTATATTGAAAGAGTCCTTCGAGATTAAGCTTGGTACAGCTTCAATGTAGTCAACAGCTTTTTAATCGCTCGAAAAAACTGAAGTTACAATTCTCTGACTTTCCGAAAATTTACCAACTTTGGTCAAAAAAAACCAAAATGATGAAGCTGAAATACGCGTTTCTGTGAAATTTACAACAACAACGTAATACCTAAAAAATTGAATTCTTTCAATCCAATCAGTTTACGCTAGTGTGGGATGATCCATAAGAACTCGCAAATTGCAGAGTATATGTGTAGAAATAGTTACAATATACTGTGACACCTTTGAAAGGACACCTTCAAGAACATTTGAATCAGTACTCTCTGAATTTTATACTCCATTGTTTTGTGCAATTGAAAGTGTGTATATTGTATAATTCAATATATTACGAAGCTCTCTTATATATTTTCAACCAGATCAGTGAATCAACGATATAATTTGACAATGCAATTATCCGATCTAAAGTCTTATATAACCAGCTATGAAAGCTATGAAATGGCATTTTCTGCATGAATACAAAGAATCAACTCTTTCGCACATCGGTCTCTGTAGCTTAGTCGGCAAAACACCTGATTCTAGTGCAGCTGAAATCGGGTTCGAGCCCCGATAAAGGCATGGGTGTTTGTGTTTGTCTATGATTTAAGAAGTTTGAAAAATAGTATATGATGGGTAATGCACGTTGATTACAAGCACAATGGCCGTTCGGATCCGGTGTTAAACTGTAGGTCCACTGAATTAAAAAAACAAAACTTTCCTCCCATTGATTAACTAACCCACTTTTTCATTCAGCAACAAAATCTCCATGTATTTGAATTAAATTAAACACTTGGCTTAATATTTCACGATTATATTCAACAATATCAATTCGTCAACATGTTTCGAGCGTGAGCTCATCTTCAAGACTTCAAGATGAGCTCACGTTGATATTGTCAAATATAATCGTGAAATAATAAGCCAAGCGTTTAATTTAATTTAATTTAATTATGTTTCACCATTTAAGTTAAGCGAGAATTCAATCTCAGTCCCCATGTATTTCTTTAAATAATTTGGCAATGTGGATGCAAAATCTATTGGCTATACATTTCAATGCGAATTCGAAAAAAAACTTGCAATGAATGATAAAATGAATGGTAGTAAACTAAAAAGCCTGAAAAAGGTTAGTAATGAGTAAACTGAGAGCTCAGCAGAAATATAAGATAGAAACAAAATGAAACTAAATAAAATTAATAGATAGATACTGACGATGAACAAAGGTTTGAATCAGGAATCGAATTCATACAGCGTTTCGGGTAGTAATGTCTTTATAAACGTTCTCAAGTGGAAACTCTTATATTTATGTATATTCATACGGCCTTTTAAAACTCGATTTAAAAATTTATATGTTTCAGTGATTTGACCAATCACAAACAGTGATTAGTTATCGCTATTCATAGTGCAAGTTAAAAATGAGACAATTATAATATAGTATGCAATATATCAGTTGTATATTGAGGGAATAACGTTTGTAGAAAATTTCATGCTTTACAAACATCGGATTGAATTTCCATAATTTGCTGAAAAGCTTGCAAATTGAGAAATTTCTCCACATAAAAGGATATAATAATGAAGAATTCTGGTCTTTCCACCTTCAAGATAATTTTGGATCATTATACCAACATTGAATTTTTTTCACAGTAATTGCGGATTTAGTTAATTGGATATTGTTATTCAATCTGAAGCTGAACTTTTTCATGTCACAACTGAACTAATGGACTTTCTACAAGAATGTTTGGTTTACTGGGGCCTAAAACGTGAAATAGTATAGCCTAGAAGGGTTTCTTAATTCTTGCTTCGTTCGACATTTCCGAGAAGCGAATGTGGGTCGACTCGAACTTCGGAAAGATATTATAAGTTTTCATCTCCAAGAGTTCAAATATCGTGTTTATTATAAAAGTCTGGAAGTATTGAGTTATTTTGTTCCTATGTCAACGTTTCCTTGGTTTTCATTTTCAGGCAGAAGCTGTGTTCATTTGGGATGAAGTCGAACGAAAAATTTGTTGAGAAAGTATATCATATTTCTTACCAATTCATCAGGGATCAAAATCAATATGAAGTTTGAGCGTTATCTGGTGGCTTTGTCAAAAAAATATTTCATCAATATCTTTATACCATAATATGGATAGGATACTGTATATGATTATAGAAATGATTGAAGTTTCATTGGTTCAAATTTTCGAATACATTCTCTTGAATATTGTGACGTGAAATCATTTCAATTTTACATTGAATATAAACTTGAATTCGAACACTTGAACTTATGATTTACACTTTATTGTATTCAATTTTACAGTCAGTTATTGAGAGAAAAAAAGGATTCAGAAAAAATGCGGAATTCTTAATGGAAATGAATATCGAAATTCGATCGTTGGATGCATGCCACTGATGACTCCCATATACAGATGCGCTACATAATATCGCGAACGGGTTCCATGTTTCTCGAAAAGCACTAAACATTTACTCTCGAAAGTTGATACAGCATTTGTGCAGCTCTTTGAGAGTTTTATTCGAAATGTTTCGATATTTCAATTGAAAATTTCTATGCAGATTACATATATATATATATATATATATATATATATATATATATATATATATATATATATATATATATATATATATATATATATATATTCAAAAAAACTACTAGGAAAATAGCTACCAATCATTATCTTCTTCTAAATCTGCAAAAATTTTTGAGAAAGTTTTAAACCTTAGACTAGTAACCTACCTGGAAAAAATTGATTTAATATCGTCGTTACAATTTGGATTTCAGAAAGGTCTATCCACAAGAGATGCCATTATGGAGATTACTAAAAAAATTAATAACGCATCGGACAATTTTGGAGTAGCCTTAAGGAAGTGGTGCAGGTGGATTTGTTGAATGTCATTGATTGGTTCAAATAAAAACGTCTAACGTTGAATTTTGATGAAACCTTCTTTTACAAAGTAATCAAAATACAGCGGAAAAACAAATTAATGTATCTGAAGTGACATTGGATTGCCATTTGCAGTAGAAGGAGTACGTTGGTGATATTGCGAGAACTCTACGACTGATTGTTCAGTTTCAGATTTTGGAGGAGAATGTTGGACATATCTCATATCCGTGTTATCTACTATGCACTTGTACAGAGTAGATTACAGTATTGCATTCTAGCATGGTGTGCCGCAGCAAGTAACCACCTAGATAAATAGAAATTTAAATTGACTTAAAATGTGTGGGCTCAAAGATCGTCAGTTATATTCCTCACAATTAACTTAGAAGATGTAAAGGACCCTGAAATGAAGTTTGAAAAGGATTCTATTTACTTCAAAGGTACTGGCGGTGTAGAAAATAAAACATATGAAGTCACAATTCCCCTTTATAAAGAAATAGACTCAGAAAAAAGCAGAAGTTTTCCAAGAGGCAGATGTATTGAAATTCTTCTAGCCAAAGCCAATACAGAAGAACCATACTGGCTATCTCTAATCGAAGATAAAAAGAAATACTACTGGTTAAATGTGATTTCAATAAATGGAATAATGAGGATGAATCTGGTGATGAAGGGTTAGGTGGAATGGGTGGCGGAGGTGAATTTGAAGAAATGATGGACAAAAATAAACTTTTTCATAACAAAAAAAGTCTGTTATTGCTAAAAACTTTCAATATATATATATATATATATATATATATATATATATATATATATATATATATATATATATATATATATATATATATATATATATATATATATATATATATATATGTATGAATGAAAACGTTGGAAAAAAGTACAGAAATCTCTTGAATTTTTCAATTGGAGGATATATTCAAACAACAACCAAATTCGACATAATACAAAACCCATCACATCATTTTTGTTTTTTCATAAAGTGTTCGCATAACCAGATAATGAACGAATTCTGAATCAGATTTTTCGAATTCGGCAATAAGGGAACGCGAAATGATAAATGGATTAGGGAACATCGAAAATTGCTTGAAAGCTGTTAATATTCAGACCATTGATTTACGTCCAATGTTATGAATGTATGTTATCTAATTTACAGGATTGAATTCGCAAAACGGGTGCAAAAATCACAATTTGAAATGGCCATTCAATTATTTCTTATACTCTTTCGATATTTAGGTAGTAATACAAATACGTGATGATTTGAAAGAATCTTCTTTCTATTCCAATTATTCATTGAAAGGGTGGGTTGATTGTGAAAATGTTCACAATCTGAAGTAATTGCGGAAAAAATTTATTTTGGAGAGTAATTTTCTCGCACAAGATATTTTGCGATATCTTGCATTATAAGAGCAGAAACAGAATTGATTCTCAACTAGTAATTCATGCTTTCTGACACATAGAATAAATACTAGATAGATAAAACAAATAGAACAATACATAATAAAAAACTGATTCTTCAATGAAGAGCTACATTAAAATTGTATGCTTGACACACGCATCATATAGTAGAAAAGTTTTCAGGCAGAGTACACGATATAAAAATAGATAATTAAATTCATTTCAGGATTGACGCCATCGTCATACTTTTACCATCACGCTTGTATATAAAGCGAAATTTCAGTATTTCTCTCTTGAAAGATCACAGATGAGGATGAGGTATGGAATCTCTATGTTAAATTATGTTTGTTGCATCTCTTTTATATATTTAATAGTGTTGGCGTTCACTTGATGTAAATTTATATTCAATCTCTTTTATAGTTGAAAAAGATTACCCAACAGGTACGTCTAGTTTTATTCGGATGTACTGAACTTCAGAATGATACTTCAACAGTCTTCTTAAACATTTTTATTGTGATTGTAATTGATATTGTTATTACATTTGTGAAGTTAAGGAGTTTCCACTACTGAAGTTCAGTCCAAAAAGTGATAATTCTGTTATGTCATGACATTGAAAATGAACTGAATATGATGAGGCAATAATAGAGGTAATGAAGACTTACAAAATGAAATAGTTGTGTTTGCATTCCGGATGTTACTTGAATGTTTGTGTATATTTTGATTTCAGTAATTTTACAGTATGATTCATTGTGTGTACAAAAAACATGACATAAGCGATCGGCATGGAGAAATTGAATAAATTCATTTTTCACATAACGAAATCATTTCAAATCATGTCTTAGATTTTTGTTTGTCAGCTTCTTTTGTCTATTTAGTATTGCAAAGGGTTCATTCTCAACAATAATTTGTAACGACTGAAGTTGAAGAATTTGAAAAGGTCCTTTTGACATTTCTGATATCAACCCATATACAGACATATACTCAACCATTTGAAATGAAAAAGTTTTTAACGATGAGTGATATATTCTGTAGTGTAATAATCATATTTCTCGAATTATTCAGTCATTACTCAACATTTAATTGATATATGTACACTGAGAGACGTATAATTCATGGTACATTGTTCGCTTTACGATATGAGTTCTCAAACTATATCCACTAAAAAGTTCTATGAAAGCCATAATAATGAAAGAGAAATTTCTTCAGCCTATTCTAAAGTCGAAAGAAAAAATATGGAAAATAATCTCGTAACTAAGGAATGTGGTCTATTATAGGTAATTAAGACGAATAAAGAAGAGGGTGACATAATATTTATGTTCATTGAGTGAAAGCCTCTAGGCTTTTCGGTTAATGTCTCCCCGAAAAATAAGTGTGATGGAATAAATCCCATTTCGTAGGTGCCATAGCAACCAACAAAAAACAGTCTGGGGGGAAAACATCGGCGATAATTAGAAATGAACCAGTGGCTATAATAACGAGGAATATGATATCTACCGCATTTATTTTGTTCCATAACCCACTAACATTTTCGTAATTCAAAAACACCGAGCTTCACTTGTATTCACAGATAATTGATGAAATCTGCTATTCTTCAGTAGGAATTTATCATGATGAAAAAACAAACTTTACAGATTCACAAAATACCCTGCTTCAATTGCATTCAATTGACTAATCATACCAAGCTTGAAAATAATTTCATTCATGTATTTTATCTTCAAGTTATCATACTTTCAATTGACGTCCTAATGAATATAACAAATTCAAACACGAGTCATTGGTAAATTTCTTATAGAAGCAATCATTATTTGACTTATAAATAAAAAAATGCTCTGGTTTTGTTCACAGTAGAAAGAAAAGATTTATTAAGAATATATATGTATATATTCAAATTTGTCACGAATCATAGCTTTGTGAAATCTTTGGAAAAAATATTCTTCAGATGACAGCCCTTATTACAGAATAAAATATCTTCTTCCAGAAAATAACTGTGAGAAGCTCATGGTAGTCTAGATAATCAATGAAGATCATATATATATATATATATATATATATATATATATATATATATATATATATATATATATATATATATATATATATTTATATATATAATAAATAACTTTCAATAATATAAAGCCTAAAAATCACTGACTAACAATTCTTTATTCGACTAGTTTCGTCATTATCAAGAATGCTGTAAAACATTCTTGATAATGCTGTAAAAGGCGAAACTAGTCGAATAAAGAATTGTTCAGTCAGTGATTTTTAGGCAAGTTTTTATTATTACCTCTCATTTGAATATGAACTTTCACAGAGTAGATTCATCGTCCATTGAATTCATTAATAATATATATATTATTGAAAGTGTGAGACAGTCATTGTTTCGTACTACAAGGTACTCATCAGTCACGCTACGTTCAACGAATGAAAGGCAACGATTTCAATCCTCAAGTACCCTCTCATAGATTGTAAGACAGAAATATAGAGTAAGTCATATGCATATATAGTGCATAGATGAATGTACATCTCAAATCTTACAATCAATGAAAAGCACATGAAAACATCTACATTGAAAGTTTCACACGTCCTACATCAATTAAGATACTAAGACATATATGTTTCGTTCTGCAAGGAACTCGTCAGTCGCACCACGTCCATCGAAGTGAGGCAAAGATTTCAACCTCCAAGCTTCTTCTTGTGATTCCAAGTGGAAGACCGTAGAGTAATGAATACTCCACAATTCCATCTATAGGAATCAGTACAAAACACATCTCAGCTTACAGACACACCAAGCATCGAAATTTCACACATCTTCTATACCTATACCATCTTCTATACAATTTATTAGATATTTAGGTATCTACTAAATTGCAATGTCTATTTGACAAATATCATCTTACAATGTTTTCAAATGTCAATAGGTTGCGTTAGTAGTACGCTCGCGTTTATTCCCGTATTTCAGGGGCCTATTCGGCGATATTTTTAAGGGAATGAAATTTGTTTGTGCTTATGGCACTGAATGAAATATTTAAGAAAATGAACTCTCGAACATTCATTTGAAAAATTCAAATTAACCAAATGTAATAGTAGAGTTATATATATATATATATATATATATATATATATATATATATATATATATATATATATATATATATATATATATATATATATATATATATATATATATATATATATATATATATATATATATATATATATATATATATATATATATATATATAATCCAAAGCAACCCAGGATATATATGAAATTAGCTCTAATCTAGTCCAGTTAGTGGCAGAAGAAATAATATGTCCAATGACTGATATTGTGAATTCAATTTTACAGCAGGGTGTTTTCCCAGACAAATTGAAGATAGCTAAAGTATGCCCTATATACTGAAACGGGGAAATCCAACTGATGTAGATAACTATCGACCCATTTCTATTCTCCCAACCTTCTCAAAGATTGTGGAAATGGCTATTGCTGAGCAACTAATATCATTCCTGAATAAGAATAATTATATGACAGATGCACAGTTTGGTTTTAGACAGAATAGGAGTACTATGGATGCAGTCAGGTCCCTATTCAACTATATAGCTGAAGGGTTCGAAGAGTATTTTATAACATCAGTTCAATACTGTGACCTTTCCAAAGCATTCGATTGCATGACTCACAGCATCTTCCTGGACAAGGTTGAGCAC
This sequence comes from Henosepilachna vigintioctopunctata, assembly GCA_030704895.1. Classification (NCBI taxonomy): domain Eukaryota; kingdom Metazoa; phylum Arthropoda; class Insecta; order Coleoptera; family Coccinellidae; genus Henosepilachna; species Henosepilachna vigintioctopunctata. The sequence continues at coordinate 4,790,268 of JARQZJ010000006.1, read as the reverse complement.
TATGGTGTAAGAGGAGTTGCTCACTCGCTATTGTCTTCTTACCTATCAGATCGAAAACAATGTGTTCATCACAACAACAAAATTAGCTCTACAACATCTATACGTCATGGTATACCACAGGGATCAATCCTTGGGCCATTATTCTTTATCATATATATGAACGATCTACCTGCTAACTTGAATTGCCATACAGTTCTATATGCGGATGACACAACTCTCGCTGTACGGGATAGGAGTATGTCTCCTTTGCAAGATGAAACTGAAATCATTATCTCGGAAGCTGCACTATGGTTCCAAACGAATAAATTATGTTTGAACAAAGAGAAAACAAAACCCTAATCTTTTCATCATCCTGCCGAGACACTTTTAATGGAAGCGCGACTTTTCTAGGAATAACAATGGATGCTAGACTAACTTGGAGGAACAGTGTGGGCTGACACTTAAACATAAACTGCATGGTATAGTATATGCAATAAGAAGGATAAGACACATAGTAAGTCCAGAAGCGGCACTCATGGTGTATTATGGATTATTTCATATATATATATATATATATATATATATATATATATATATATATATATATATATATATATATATATATATATATATATATATATATATATATATATATATATATATATATATATATATATATATATATATATATATATAAATATATGGATTATTCTTACTTGATACATAAGTCGGAATGTGGACGTAGGAGAAAAATAATAATTTAATTAACAGAAAATTAACACTGGCGACTTAATTTTTCTCTTCGCTGATAGAATGATAAATCCCTTGAACTTTTTTCTTTGCTGAATATTCAATCAAAATTCCAAAGAAAGGCGTTTATCGTCGGGAGTGTGGATAAATCATCGCCCTACGCACCAAACAATAAATTTTCTTGACGAATGTGTGCGATCCTTTTTCCATTTCGAGTAGAAGGTTTCCTTGGAATCACTTCCGGCGTATGAACGAACAAGAAGTTTTCGTTTCGCAACAAGCTCGTTTCGCGATGCACATTCAGGAGGACTCTTCACTTTTACCTCATTACTGCATTAAATTGATGTCGTTTCCACTTCGGAATGTATCCCCGTAATTATACATTTTCCGTCTTGTAACCAAATGACGTTCTTTGTTCTTACAACCGGAATGTATAAATGAATCTCTGCGTGAATTAACTTGTATCTAATTTTTTTATGTAATTTTTTTTAAGGTTTTCGTATGAGAGCAAACAGGCTCGGAACCGTGTCAACGATGTCTTTTTATGCAAGCTGTAGAGATGAATATTTATATAATGAATAAATAACACTTAGCTTGGTTTCCGCGAGAATTTTATCAAATTATTGCTCGACAATAGTGCCGTGGTGTTATTCTATTGTCAAGATAAATATATATATATATATATATATATATATATATATATATATATATATATATATATATATATATATATATATATATATATATATATATATATATATATATATATATATATATATATATATTCTCTTGATTAATTTCATATCCACTTTTTTTGGTTGGCTGTGTAGGTGTGAAATGAAAATAAAACAATATATATGATAAACGTTTCGGAGCGGTTTCTCCTTCTTCAGTATTGATTTAATTAATTTTCCTCATCAGCTGTGAGACAAAAATAAAAACATACAAAAGTGATTTATATTGTGATGCTAAAATTAATTGACTCTCACCTTCATAAAATAAATTCGGCCATATGTGTTAAAAGTAATTCTTATGTAATTTTAAAACAGTGTCCCTAATCATATAAAATAATCTAAAATGATTCCTAAATTAATCTTCAAACTTCAACTTCCGCTTTTTTCCATGTGTCAAGCAGTTAATGTCATCATGTCATTGTCAAGTTCGTGTGCTACGTTCCGTTCTGTCCGGTCTCGTTTTCTTTGGTATTGTCAATAGTGGTGTATAAAAATTACTAAGGTCTTTAATGTCACGTCTATCATTTACTGTGTCCTCCAAGTTTAGTTTTATGTGTGTCATTTCATGTATTTCTCTATGTTTTTGTCTCGGTTCAGTTGTTAGTATTCTTGTTGAGTCATAGTCAAAGTCGTGCTCGTCAAGTGCTTTGTGTTTGTTTAGTGCAGTCGTGGCTGTTTTTGTGTACATATGTGCGTTCAGTCTGTCATGTAATCTTTGTGATGTTTGTCCGATGTATTGTTTGTCACCGTCCCTACACGGTATACTATCCACCACGTAGGATTTCTTCGTTATTGGAGTCTGTGCCTCTAATTCACTGAAAATCTGCCTAACTTGGTTTCTCGGCTTATGAACAACTTCCATGTTGTGATGCTTCATTATATTATTAAGTCTATGTCATAGGATTCCCATGTATGGTATGGGCACTCTCAATTTTTTCTTCTCTTCTCTCTGTTCTGTCGTTGTGGAGTTGTAGAGTTTGTGGACTCTTTGGCCTATTAGAGGTGTTATTATGTTTCTCGGGTAGTTATTTTTTATTAATTGTTCTTTTAAGTTTATTATGATTTCCGGTCTTATTTCAGGCGACGTTAATCTGAGGGCCTGGTCAATATAACCTATTATTGTGCCTTCTTCTGGCTTATATGGTGGTTCGATTTGAAGTCCAATATCTGGTCAGTGCTCTGTTCTTTTCTGTGCCACTTCGTCAAAATCCTATTGTTCATCCTTATCAGTGTCATATCTAAGAAGTTCAATTGATTCTGGGATTCTTTCTTCTTTGTAAACTTCAGCTGTGGGTGGGCGTTGTTAAATTCCTCGAATAGGTGTTCCATATTGGTGGGTCCTGTTATGATCAGGCAATCATCAACATACCTTCTGAAAGTTCAGAAGGTATGTTGATGAAGGTATCAGCTCCATTACCACTTGTGCAATTGCACTAGATATAGGAGTCCCCATTGCTACGCCTTTAATTTGCTTGAAATATTCGTTCTTGTACTGGAAAAAACTGTTATTTGGTATGGTCTGGTTTATTTCTATGAAGTCTTTTTAGGTATTTCTGTGTGCAAGGTAATTTTTTTCCATCTTGCTTCTATCGTTTTCTTCATCAATTCTATGGGTATGTTAGTGTGTAGTGATACTACGTCAAAAGAGTATAGTCTGTCATAGTTACTCAGAATGATATTTTTCAGTTGTTCTTTTAATTGCGATGAGTTCTTTATGTAGTAGGTGTTTTCTCCTATTGTTCTTCCCAGTATTTTAGAAATGTGCTTTGATAGGTGGTAGAAAGGGGACTGAATGCAAGACACAATTAGTCTTAGAAGGTGTCCTCTTTGTGGATTTTTGGCAGTCTTAGTGTTTTAGGATCTTTGGAGTTTTAGTGTTGTGTGAGGTTAAAGATTTTGAATCTTTAACTCACACATTTGTTCCACAATTGTTCCACACAATTGTTCCAAAAATTGTTAAGCCTGATAAATGGTGTTCCAGAATTTACAGATTTTGTGGTTCATATGTAACTTTTATATCACGCGGTTTCGAAATATTATGTATTCTATAAGAGAACTCTTGGATATATGGAAGTGGAAAATATTTTGTGATATTAATCGCATTTTCATCTTCTTCAGATATATGATGGCTAATGTTTTATATATGTGTTTTCGATTCATATATTTTTGAATTACTTAAATTGAATATTTAGTAGATGATTCGGAGGTTTCGCTTATCACCTGGTGAACCATTATGTTAGATGATAAATTGAAATTGAAACACTCGGCTCAAGTTTCATTGAATATATTGACAATTCTTCGTTTGTTTCGGATGGTGACCCCATTATCAAGAGAATTTAGAATATAAACCGATATTGAGTTCCTTTTATATTTACTCTTGATAATGTGGTAACCACCAGAAACATATGTAAAGTTATTAATAACTGCGTGAAACTCAGGTTGAGTGTTTTATTTTTGATTTATCTTTCAGATCTTTAGTCTCCATTAGTAATTCACTCATATCGTCAAGAGTTTATATATATAAAGTATATATATATATATATATATATATATATATATATATATATATATATATATATATATATATATATATATATATATATATATATATATATATATATATATATATATATATATATATTGTAATTTGAGGTGGAAATATGTCCTTGTTCGCTTATAGTATTCGGGGGAATGCTTAACTAATGCTGGGGAAACCCAACTCCATCTCTTGAATTATTTACAGATAAATAATGGAGCTGTCACTGAGACATGGAAATCGCGTCTAGAAATAGCAGCGCACTAGCTGACATTTCTTATTCCTACTTCAGATTCTGTTAATCGTCAGCTACGAATTATCTGAAGAAATATTTTAATTGGTAGAAGAAATGTTCTCTTCACAAAAAATTCAAATGAAATAGTTTTATACATTCGAAACCGATATACTGTCAAAATTACAAAATATAATTGGAAACTTTAGAATTGAACTGTTATGAATTGAAATTAGAAAATGACATCAGGTTTTTCTGAAATTACATCTGCTGTCAGCAAAAGTGAATGACACAAATAATAAGATATGAAAATAGAGGAATGAATTACGATCTATTGCGACACACACACATAAATATTGTATGTCATTTAAAATAAAAGCTGATGTCATTTTCTAATTAGAATTCATAACAGTTTAATTCTAAAGTTTCCAATTATATTTTGTAATTTTGACAGTATATCGGTTTCGAATGTATAACAACTATTTCATTCGAATTTTTTGTATAACTTATATATAATATAATTATATATAATATATGTATATATATATATATATATATATATATATATATATATATATATATATATATATATATATATATATTTATAATTGATTTATTAAAAATATTATATATTAAATATAAATATTATATATTTATAAAATATATAATTTTAAATATAATATATTAAATATATAATATTCAAAATATTTTTTTCAATAACTCATAAATAATTATTCATTAGTTTTGACAAAGTTGTAATATAACAACGAAACGTCAACAAAAATAAACTTTTTCATATCAAAAAAAGCCTGTTATTGCTAAAAACTTTCAAATAATATATATTTATAACAGGCAATATATATATATATATATATATATATATATATATATATATATATAATATTTTTTGTATATATATATATATATATATATATATATATATATATATATATTCATATATATATATATATAACATTCTCTTGATTATATATATATATATATATATATATATATATATATATATATATATATATATAATTATATATATGAATATATAATGAATAATTGAATTTTATGAATTACTATAGATATCAAAACGTCAAGCTTATTTTTAAAAAAATCAAATAGGTTGTTTTCGTATTTCTACATATTCATTTTTAGTATCTGAGGAATATTTCCGGCTTAGCATTCGCTTCTGGAAGTTTCGTATTTCATACTAAAAATGAATATGTGAAAATACAAGAAAAAACAAATTTGATTTTTTCAAAAAAATAAGTTTAATGTTTTTTTTTATTCGAATTAACGTGTCTCAACTACTTGGTCATTGACACATGGTACAATTTTTACAGTTTCATGTAATAACAATGTTAATGCTACATATACTTAGATATAATTAACAATATATTTGTAATGAAATTAGATGGAACTGTATTATTTCTAGATGTGTAAACTACTAGTACACAAGGTTGTTCAATCCACATTTCCCGATAAATTTTAGTGTAACTTCAATTTCGGCAGTTGTGCTCAGAATGACTTCGATATTGTGTTTTAGTCCTAGTTGGTTACGAACTGCCCCATTTTTTGGACCAAAATGGGGCAGTAAAATGCAAAAATGAAGGACATAAATATAGAGTAGAGATTCACGGATCATTCATACTTAGTCAATACTGAGACTCTTAATCGAAATATTTGAAATAAAACTCTCAGTGAGCTATATACACAAATGTTGTCAACGAGAACAAACTCTCACTTTCGACAGTAAATATTATGTGCTCTTCGTTCGAAAAATCATCGAACTTTTTGAATGATAACAAGGTAAAATTTTTCATCCTCATAAGAAATAATTAATCAATCAATCAAGAATCGATGACTTTATAAACGCCCTCAGGTCCTATATCCGAATGAGGAAAACATTAGTTCGTGAACTAATCACGTGAGCTCCTTCTATCGAAGAAAATACGTATGAACTCGCTCTAGCATTCAAGATTCCTCCTCCTGATAGCATTAGCGAGAGTACGTAGATGCTTTGTAGACATTTCATTCAAACACCCCAAAGCTGTTTGAGAGTTTTATTTGAAATATTTCGATATATATTCATTTTTATTTGACATATTTGTATTTTCGTTCATATTCACTTTCTAGTGTATATAAAATCTTGTGTCGCAATATATCGTAACTCATTTTATTTTTCTTATCATTTTGAAGTAAATCTTCACAACTTTCGAACGTTTCTAGAAAGCACAGAAGGCAGATTGCAGTTTATGATTGAAAAAAATGTTTAAATCATCAGCGAAAAATCTAAATTATATTGTGTTTGTGTTTGAATTTTTGTAACCAAAAATTCGATGAAAGTGAATTATTTGAATAAAGTGAATGAAGTTTGAATTATCCTATAATTGTTATAATGGCTTTTCATCAAGTAAGTTCCAATAGTATCAAATATTCGAAAGAAACTGCTCATAGCATTTTGGCACTATGTTACTTCAAGTTATTACTTGAAGATGATATAAACTCACAGAATATATCGTTTTTGAAATCATGTTTGAAAAACAACGTATTCTCCAAATCTATCAATTTACGGACAAATAACTCCAGTGGCTCGGCAAGGAAAGGATACGTTCAAGGAATGAGAACTTGAGAAGAGATGAGAGGAATGGACCAAAGACGTCTCCAAATACGATTACTGTATAATTGGACAGATTTCAAACGTATAACTTGGAGTAATCTATTGTGAACTATCGCTCAGAATCCATCAAATTCAATTCGATATTTTGGATGGTAATATTAGATTTAAAGTTAAACATATTGTTCATTTAAAATTCGCATGACAAGAGAGAAAACTAGATTCACGTTTCCAAAACTACAACTGGAACAAAATGTAAATCCTCAATTCCTGAATAAAATGGAAAATTCACCTATTCTCCATGGAAATTCAGTGATCTAAAACAAGGTCTCATCAATACTCAATGATGTTTAAGGCTGTATTTTGTTAATCTAAATATTTCAAATTGATCAATTATTTCTCATAAGGTTAGAATATTTACGTCGCAACGACTGAACTTAAATTTGATTCAGTGGATATTAAAGTTTTTCCGATAAAATACACCTTTGGTCCGCACATAACACATGTAGTCAGTGATTTTTTCTGCCATAAATTCCATTAAAACCCTATAAGAGTGTTTCTTTTCAAGCCAACTCCTCATAAAATGTACTAAATCTTTGCGATTGCCTAGCAATCACGCTTCGTATAAAAACTGATTTACGGTTTCCTTATCCCCAGACGACATCGTAAATACTAATGCAGCGATAAAGGCGAAAACGAAAGTTGGACGGCCCTAGATGACTGAAATAATGAGCCACAGATAAATGACCACTATTTGGTCGAGGTTTTTCTATGGTTCTCGCATCCTATAGCTGTTTATGGGTTATTTGTGTGCTTTGGAAGCTATTCTCTATTTTAAGAGGTTCAGTAAGGGTCAATATATTATATATATATATATATATATATATATATATATATATATATATATATATATATATATATATATATATATATATATATATATATATGAACTCTTCTATTATACTCCTAGCTTTGGAAGTCATTCACTTCTTCATCATGGTTACTGAAATTTTCTGAAATTTTTATTCAAATTATTTTCCATTTCAAAAATAAAAGATAATGTAATTAACAAATTATAAAACTTGAAATTGGAGAGAAAAATTAACATTAATTTGCAACTTTCTAGATTGCATAGAAAAGATGTCAGTAATGAGTAGATACAAACTGATGTTTACAGTTGACAATTAATGAATTTGCAGTGTGAAGAAAAGAGATTTCTTCTCTGGTTATTTCTTTTTATTTCATATATTTTCCCTTCCGCTTTCATATAGTATTCAAATCTTCGGTTTAGAGCTTACATGAGGGATAAACAGTCGCTTCAAGGACGAAGTAGTTGATCAAATTTTCGAACTCGGAGAATATATTGAATGCGGAGCATGGAATGAAACTTGCTTTGCAGGAATTTATATTCTTTTCTTTTTTTTCATCTTTAGGTTTCTACACTTTGAACTTGGCCACGTCGTTCTGAAGAGAGCCAATGAGCTCGAAACATATGTGAACGGCTGCTTCTAATTGCCGGCTATAGAGATAACTCTCAATAATATATATATATATATATATATATATATATATATATATATATATATATATATATATATTCAATATATTGATTATAACAATACAAAGATTAAAGCAACTGAAAAAAACAAAATATGTAGTGAAATTTGAGAAATGTTATACATTCGTAAACATTTGGAAAACACAGTAAATGAAATAACAGACATAAAATATCTCAATTCTATTCACAACGATTTGATAAACCTTATAAATAATACTCATTAAATGAATACACAACAATCATCAAACATCACAAAATCACATAACATCCAAAAATGAGTCTCAAAAGAAATTTTTTCAGGATCTACCTTCAATTTCACACATATAAACCAATCAATATACATATTCTGGATAAGTATAAAACTCGACTATATGTGATTATATATATTTATATATAAACTACACTTATAAGAATTACCTGGCTTACCATGAATTTTTCAGAGGTTTCCTCATGGTGAAGAAAACTAAAACTTCCTAAGCGAATGCTAAGCCAGGAATATTCCTCTGATACTAAAAATCAATATGTGAAAATACAAAAAAAACTAATTTGATTTTTTTAAAAAATGAGTTTGACATTTTGATATCTATAGTTATTCATAAAATTCAATTATTCATTAGTTTTGACAAAGTTTGAATATACAACGAAACTCAACAGGTATAAAGTTTTTCACATTAAAATTATGTAAGAAATAATTATATAAGAAATTCGCCTCTACCTTAAATCTTCTTCAATGCAAATATCCACGTGAACTTCATTTTTGTTTCTATTTTTGAATATCTATTGTCCAAGTCAAAACTAAATTATAGTCGTTTAATGACTCTACACACTTGGTCAAGATAAGCAATGAAGATTTATAGAGCCAATAGTTACTTTTCGGATTTACACTTCGTGTGTGTCTTCTTTGTGCCAAATATCTATAAGGCTGATTATTCTGATTCAATAATAAGTTCTTTATAATAATAAGTTCTTTATTTTCAACAGGTATAACACCCAATTACAGAAAATAATAACATTATATATATTGAATACATAACTAAGTTATAACTACAAAATTTAGAAAAAAGATTTAACTAAATAATTAAACAAAAGATTTAACAAAGAGATTAATCTAATCTAAATAAAAAAAAGTAACTTATAACTACATTATAGCATTCAATGAAATATCAATGGGTATAACATCCAATTACAGAAAATAATAACATTATATATATTGAATACATAACTAAGTAATAACTAAATAATTAGAAAAAAGATTTAACTATATATTAAACAAAGATTTAACAAAGAGATCAATCTAATCTAAAAAATAGTAACTTAAAACTACATTATAGCATTCAATGAAATATTACAGATAACTCAATCTAAATCAATTAATTCAATCAATTTTCGTTGTTCACATAACTCCTGATAATAGATTCTATGGAGTCAAAGTGAATGTCACAATTACTGGCAATTCTATTCAGTGTAGACTCCATGAACCAAATCGGGGATTGCATAAGGGAGTTGGTCCTCGGAGTCTCTAGGTGAAATAATTCTGTATTACGAGAATTTTGCCTAGGAACACGAAAATTCAAAGCGGACAAGAGAGGAGGACAATCAATACTATTGTGCAGTAATTTGTACAAGAATTTGAGTGATAAAGTTTCTCTCCTGCTCTGCAATGAGATAAAACTAAATCGACTCAATAATTCCTTATGATTGACTCCTCTCTGTGGATAAACTTTATCCTCCCTCCACACTAAGAATTTCAAGAACCTTCTCTGAATAGCCTCAAGATGGCGTTGATGGCAAGTGTAAATGGGATGCCAGATCGTGCTGCCATACTCCAACTTGCTACGGATTAGGGTATTGAATAGTCCTATCAATGTTGAAGAATTATTAAAATATTTGCCATTACGTATAACAAATCCATACATTTTCGCAGCAGATGAAATAAGTTGGGTGATGTGTGGGACAAAGGAAAGCTTCTGGTCGAAGACTACACCAAGATCTCTCGCCTTATCTGAACGAGAGAGAACCTGACCACCGACGCTATAATCACAATCAATGCGATCCCTTTTCCTTGTGAATGAAACAACATTACACTTTGACACATTTAAACTTAAATAATTGTTCTCGCACCAACTAGCAACATGGTCCAGCGCGAGCTGAAGTTGAGCACAGTTGTCCTGTGACCTTATTTCATGATATAGTTTCAAATCATCTGCGAACATCAAATGTGGAGAATGAATATTATCCATCAGATCATTTACGAACAGAATAAATAACAGTGGTCCAAGATTAGACCCTTGAGGTATTCCAGAGGTAGGAATGAACTCAGACGACTGTATACCCTCCAGCTGTACGAATTGACGTCGTTCAACCAGGTAAGAATGAAACAGGTTGGTGAGACTATCAGAGAATCCAAATTTGTTGCGTAATTTCTGTACCAACAGCGCATGAGCAACTTTATCAAATGCTTTCTGAAAATCTGTGTAGATCACATCAACTTGACCGGTGTAGTCTAGTACTTCAGAAACGTACTGTGAAAACAGCATTAGATTGCTTGAACAAGATCTCATTGACATGAATCCATGTTGCTCAATCTTGATACTATTTCTGACGGCTGGATATATAACATTATAGACCACAATTTCAAAAAGTTTGGAGAAGTTTGATAAGATGGATATTGGCCTGTAGTTGTTTATATCAGAACGATCACCTTTTTTCAAGACAGGTACTATCTTGGCCGATTTCCATATTTTAGGAAAAGTGGCTTTGCTTATTATAAGATTAAAAATATGTGTTAATGGATCCGAAAGAACATAAATACAATCTTTCACAATAAAACTTGGTATTTTATCAGGACCAGACGTAAGTTTATTGGAGAGTTTCTTTGCGGCAATAATGATTTGTTTCCGAGTTATTGAAATGATATTTATCGCGTCATTACAATCTGAATAGTCCACCTCACATAAATTGTTGTTCAAAGATGTATCATATACAGAACTGAAATATTCAGCAAAGGCGTTAGCTATGGATGATGGTTTATGATAAGTACGCTCACCATGTCTCATCTCACCAGGAATTCTAGACATACCTTTTTTCTCGTTAATGTAAGACCAGAAAAAAGAGGGATCTTGCACAATATTATTTTCTGCTGTTTGAATAAAATTTTTATACGCCAAGTCAATATCATTCTTAATGGTTTTTCTCAGATTTTTGTACCTTGCCAGATAAAGATTATCACCATACTTCTTGAAGCTATTCAGATATTTTTCTTTTCTCAATATGTTGTCTATTAAATTCGAATTATACCAAGGAGGAAAACGTCTTTTCCTCTTTATTTTATGAGGTACAGTTTGTAAGAATATATCATTTAATATTGAATAAAACTTGTCGCATGTCTCATCGATTTGAGTTGACTCGAAGACACTGTTCCAAGAGGTATTCAATATCATTTGGTACATTAGCGGAAAATTAGCCTTACGAAAATTGAACTCTTTAGTATCCATAAAAGTCACGGCCATGGAAGGAACATGTTTTGAGCTCCAAGATACATAGAAATGAATTGGAGGATGTTGGAGATCGGCATTCACAAGAGAAAAATTGTCAGGAGAGATTTGACATGGAGCATTCGAGAAAATTAGATCTAGAAGTCTACCATAGATATTGACTAAATTATTGAATTGATCGAGATTGAGAATTTCTGCAAACGATTTTAATGCTATACATTTCCCATCCGAATGTGAATTATTTACAAACTGAGGTGCATTAAAATCACCAATAATTAATACTTTCTTATCTAGTACTGATGGAATAGTTGAGAGACAATCAAAGAATAAATCGTACGTTACCATATCAATTTGGGGAGGTATATAAACAACAATTACAATGAGTAATAGTGACCCAGCTTTAACTTTGCAGCCTATTAGTTCTATGGATGGAACCAAATTTTGCAGCATAGTTAAATCTATGCACTCCGATGAATACCTATTGTGGACTGCTACAAGAACTCCACCTCCGGTACAACGCCCCGTCGTAGGAAGATCCCTGTCACATCTGTACACGGAATAATCACTCGGAAATAGTTCTGAGTTGAATACGTCATTTTTTAACCAATTCTCACTTAAACAAATCACATCAAAGTCACTTGCCGACACTGAACTAAATAAGTCATTTGTCTTGGAATTGAGTCCGCGCACATTTTGGTAATAAATGTTTAAGTCGACAGAAACACTTTTTTGTTACTGGGACTTTCTACCTTCAAACTTTCCAGTTTCACATGCCTGCTCACGAAAAAACTTAAAACGCTTAATTGTTATATTATTAGGCCAATTTTCACCTTAATACATCTCATCGAGCATATCGATATCGGCACTCACCTTGAATGACCGACTTCTCGCTCCTTCTCTTGTTGGAAGCTTCTCCACTGTAAATTTCTTGCTTGGAAACTTGGAGTTCAAGTGATTCAAAACTGTTTCTTCAGAAGTTTCCATACGTGCCCTTCCGACGTGAATCCAGGCTTTTTTTCCACACATGCGAATAAAGAGGTGGAGTCAGTTCCTTTTATAATTGATTTTTCTTATTTTTGTTATTTTTCGGTGTTCTCGGTGTTCTCGGTTGATCTGATGTGCTATTCGTTCGATTTTTTTCTAATGGAATAACTTCAGTTTGCTCTTCCTTGAAATCTGAGATTTCCTTGCGAACGGCAACACCGCGCACTCCTTCCGTTGTGCTATAGATTCAATGAAATTTTCTATTGATAAAACTGAAACTGAATTGAATCTACTCTATAAGGGTTGATATGTAATAAATATTCATGGAAGTATCGAAAATGAAACAAACGATTTAATTTCCAACAAGGTTTTATTGATATTTCAGTTCGAATTATTTCAACAATTAAATGTAATTGTTTATTCTATTCCATGAAATGAATAATGCATAATGAAATATTATGTTTGAAGCAACGGATTGACTGTTTTATCGATGTTGCTGATATGAGTAAGGATCACTCCAGTTTAGTTCTCCTCTGCTCCTCATGAACATCCGAATAGGCTAACCTCCGTGACTTAGTCTGGAGAACACCCGACTATGGTGCGGTAGGATTTGGGTTCGAGCCCCGGTGAAGACATGGGTGTAATTGTTTGTCTATGATTTAAGTATATATATATATATATATATATATATATATATATATATATATATATTTATATATTAATTTATAGAGATGCAGTTACCTAGTTGTATCCACTTTTGACGTCAACAAGCTGAGCCTTACAATAAAATCAGAATCTGAAATTTCACTCGGAATCAATTTCAATTAGAATAATAGATCTGTCATCGGAAGACTCGTTTAATGAGATGCACAACTTGGCGAAGTTTCGAAAGAGGAAACTTGGCCGTGACAGATAAGATGCTAAACGAAGATTCAGCACGAAACGGCACAAATTATATTTTCAGAAATCTAAGAGTACTGATGTAACTTTAAGGGACTGAAATCGGTAGCTCGAGATCGTTATATTCCATTTGATAATGCAGATAAGTTATCTCAATACTCGTATGTGAAATTTTATGTTAGAAATACAGGTGAAACCAAATTAGTGCATCAATGTAAAAACGGTGAGACGTGATTTATGAAGTATTTAATCGAATTTGCTGAAACAATTCATTCAAGAAATCGTTCATCGCTTACATTTCCATTGAATATTATTATTGCTAGTAGGTATTTTTGAGTGGAAGTTTAAGTTACCGCGAAAACTCTTCAAAATCAAAAATCGGTCTGATTTGATAAGTGGATATCAAAATGTAGACCTTTTCAGAAATAGTGGTTCTCAATCGAACCTTTAAATAACATATGACTAAGAGTTTTTCTAAGAACATACATATGGACTTTATCATATTACTTTATCTTATTATTATCATCAAATATTATATTTACTAATAATAAAAAACAGCATTTATTTATTATTCATTATACTTTCAACAATGAGACATAGCCAGAGAGATATGTCGCATTTGTAACAACAATAATTTTCAATATTAACTGAAATGTTTTTTATTATATCATTTAATTTTTCAACGAAATTCTAGGAAGTATTGTGCGGAAAGTCAGTTGGCATTATCAAATTATTTTTATCAAGTCTTGAAAATAGTTTACAGTCTCAGATACTGTCAGGTGAAACCAAAAATTCTTGTAGATTTCAGCGTTTTGATCAATATTCATGAACTTGTGAATGACACTGGATGAACCAGAGTTCATCCATCTGATGACGATGTTGTATACCCACTGAAACAATATTGTAATGGTTAATATCCACAATATTTTTGAAAAGCTCAAAATATCTCCAATTTATTATAATATAACGTTATAATTTTGTTTAGTCTCCTATCTTCTCGTCAGAGATTAGTTTTGTGAGGTTAGGTTAGTACTCTTTCGTCCTACTGTTAAGTAGGTCTGATTTTCATGTTGTGTTGTTTGTTGTAAGATTATTGGAAAGTTTAAGCTTATTGGAAAAGGAGTTGGCTGATATTTTTTCTTGGAAAAATGATCAGGTATTAATTATCATGTTAGGAGACGTATTGAGACGTTCATCAATTATATAGTTTTTTTTTATGGAATTTGTTTTGAAGAAAAGAATAAGTATACAGTATTTGGGATTATTTGATGATCGTTAAATTCTTCTGGCATTGTTTGCTATTTGGAATTAGTGACCCGAAGAAAACCTTTAGGGGATCAAAGCACGTGTTCTTGATACACAGTAAACCGCACACTACACCTTTGCGTAAGTCCAGATATTTTCAGTTCAGTTCTGATTATTTGTTTCATGGGGGCTTTGGTTTGAGGGTTTTCGTTTTTGTTTTCATTTTTATTTTCATTTTCACGTTTCCTTTCGGATTTCTCCGTTTCGTTTATGAGTACTGGAATTATTGAGGATCACCATTTGGAGAAGTTTTGTTAGAAGATCATTGAGCCTAAAGCTGGAAGTTTGAGTACGCTTGGTGTGATGAGAGTATTCCAGTACATTTTTAGACAAGACAGTTGATATTTGATTTTATTTTTGTTTTATTAACCTTGAGTTTACTTTAATTTAATAACTGTTCAATTTACATACTGAAGATTCCTTTTCATTCAAACATTCATTATATATCAGTGACAATATCCCGTTTTGCTGACTTACCCGATTTATGACTTTTTTACCCGATCTTTTTGACTTTATAGCCCGATTTGCCTGATTCTGCCTAGTTTTGTGACATTATCATAGATTTAAAAGTAATGTGTATGTGATAATACTGCACTTATATTCTGTATTGTGCTGAGGCTCTTGTGATTTGAAGTTGTAGGTTCAACATTGGTAATTTCAACAGGAAATTCTATTTCAAAGTAAACATTATTATATATATTATTATTATATATATATATATATATTCATTGTGACGATTAAGTCCTCATCATTTATTGATCCAAGTGGATATACTATTGGGGAAAACTAAGATTAAGATCTGTTAAATCTGGCGGAGTTGTTTGATCCTCCAGAAAACCAATTGAATTGAATTGAACATTCAAACCTCTGGCGCCTGGCATTAAATTCTTCCTACTTAATTAACCCACCCCATCTTCACTGTAGCTAACTGTAGTGTGGTACAATTCATTAACTTTCAGTTCTCGCTTAGCAGTCACTTAAGGTTTCGAACCAGAGGTTAATCGCGGGTATACATCTTGTGTGTGTGAGATTGTAGATGTATACAAATCTATAGCTAGGTAGCAAAAGTAGGTTATACTTCGTTTGACATGGAATTTCAACACGTATCTCCCTCTTCAATTAACCATTATTTAATACTCAATTGAGTTCATTTCAACTACTTGTTCGGAACCAAATAAATATATGAAAACATTGAGGAATCGATTTTGAAGTTGAAATAAATTGTTTTCAAATATACTTTTGTCATTACATCGCCCTGTTTCATTTTCCTGAGATAGTTTTGATCCACAAAAAACGTTTATTACGAGTTCCGTTGAAAATTTAATTTCCTCGTGTAAGATCTGAGTTCCTCATTTTCTTCTTGTTTTTGATGAATTTTCCCAGCATTTGAAAGGTTCCTCCACTTTGACTAAAGACAAAATGTTACTGGGTTACTCGTATTTATTGACAGAGAAACTTGAAGCAATGCTTGCAGGTTATTCATAAAAATACAATGTGTAATTTCGTAGTGAAATATTCCATACTATTTAACCGTTGTTTTCTTTCAATTTTCCGTAATAATATTTTCGTTAGATAACGTTACAGTGGAATGAATTTGTTATTTCGTATTCAACATCGAATATCAATATTTTGTTTTAATTTTTATTGACATATTTAACCGAATATTTCTCATTTACATCCATTTATTCGAAAGTGTTCATCGAAATTTGCATGAATGTTTGTGCAAAACAAATATTTTTCACATTCTTGGATTAATTATTGGTATCACGCGTGTACCTATAAACGAAAAAGATAATTATATTACGAAATTGTATTATTATGGATAGTGGAGAGAATTTTCAAACGATTTATCACGAAGCAATACATCTAATTTGGATTGTCTGATTTAAAAAATTTCAATTTATAATTTGAGTTCAACATTTTCACAGTTTTTCTGATGAATATGTGAAGAAACTGAAGTGATAATTTCATTTGATTTTATTTATTAAATTAAATTAAACTCTGGGCTTAATGTTTCACGATTATATTCAACAACATGAATTAGTCTACATGTTTCGAACGTTAGCTCATTTTCAAGACTAAACTACAATGAAAATAGCTTGGTTTAGTAGTTAAGGAAGAAGTTTGTAGTTTAGTCTTGAAAATGAGCTAACGCTCGAAACTAGTGGGTAATTCATAGTGTTAAATATAATCGTCAAGCATTAAGCCAAGAGTTTAATTTAATTTAATATTTAATTATGTTTCATCAAGAGTTAAGCGAGAATTCAATCTCAGTCATTGATTTTATTCATTCATTTATTTCATTTGGCTTGCTGGTGCATCTGTGTATAACTCAAACATAAAAATAACAATCGAGTGAGCATCATTTAACATACCACTTCTTATTAATCAATGATAAATATAGCTCCTGTGCAAAAATATTCTACAAATATTGATAATAGTGTATTCAATTTCTGTAATGATTGTTATACTGAAGAATAAGAATATTATATGAGCTCAATGTTTACCGAATGTATTACAAATTAATACAACAAAATTTTAACGTTGAGTTAACATGTTTCCAGCGGTCATCTCATTATCAATATTGACTCAACGATTTTGACGATGAGGTTACTCAACGTTATAATTTCATTGTATTATTTTTCATACATACATTCGTGAAATATTGAGCCAAGAGTTTGATTTCAAATATTCTTTAATCGTATTTCACCAGGGGGTAAGCGGTAAGCGATAATTCAATTTAAGATATTATATAGCTTTTCAATTAACGCAGCATTTTTGTTTTGAAAATACTTATGCTACAAATGACTTGTTGTGAAATCTGAAATATCTACAAAACTTGAAGCAGCAAAGTTCAACTATTACAACGTTATGCTTTGAAGGTACTGAATTTATCACTTCTATATTAAATATTTTTACTAGGTGAAAACTAAGCAATGATTCTCAATTTGTTCTGGCAATGACAAGACGTTCTGACGTTCCTTTCAAATTCAGATTTGAAAAAATGTAATGATGCAAATAAAGATGCCTATTCGAAGTCAATTATGTAGTGCTGGTCCCCTGAGTTTCTTGAAAATTCTACTACTGGATTGCAATTTTTCAGTTTTCCCTAGCGAAGAAGAAATCTTTCCATAACTCTGTTATACTATTCGCATGAACCGGAGTTGGATTTCCGGATATATATTTGAATTTCCATTCTGTTCGGATCCAGTTTTAGGAAACTCAAATCAATAATGGAATGCAAATCCTAACTCAGCTTTCGTCCTCTTCATTTTTCCTCAGTCGAATAAATTTATTTTATTTTCGAATTCGACAATAATAAGGTTATAATGTTGATGAAGTCAATGCCGCAATCGCTGATGATTTCCTCTAATTCGCTTCTTCATTCTGCCTCCAATCACTCAAAAAAATTGTGAGTATTATTTCAATAATATAATAATATTATAACAACAATACTCATGGAAAGTTTCAATTTGATGAAATGAATCGTTTTATTTCATTGTATTCTCTTTTAATAGATATTGAATGCAACCTTTCATGCTATAGGTTTTATATATTTTTCACGTCTCGTCGAAGGGTCAAGACATGCATCACCTATTTTTGAGTGAATGTTGATATAGAGATGAAATAATTGAATTTTTATGAGTAATCCCCAGCTATGCATATATGTTAGATAGTGCAGCCGATATTTGGCGTTATGTCCGTAACATATTGAAGTACTTGTTATAATAAAAATGAGAACTCTATTCATCAACGATAGTATATAATTATATATTTCGTTCAACTTCGACGTCCTCTGAGAATGCATTCTGCAGATAAACATAGAGGAACTCAGCTGGAGCATCACAAGAATAAAACGGAAAAGGATGTAAAGGAATTCAGAAAGGATAAGAAGAAGGTATCTCATACAGATACCTCAAATTATAGAAATGACAAACTGATTCATATCGAATATTGAAGAGATAGTAGGTGCATTTTGGCAGATATTCATTAAATTAATGATTGCAATCAGTAACTTACATCTCTCTTCGAAGCATTTCAGCATGCATTCGTAGAAAACAAATTGAAATCCACCAATATTTATGCGATAATTAACCATATTTTGATTGATTAATCAGAAAACAGTACGAGGAGAACTCACAATTTCGTAGAAATATATTTCCAGTCATATGGATATCTAGATCTATAATACTCATTCTGACTATTCGCTCGGTGCGTGACGATAGCGCCACCACAAAGTATGAACTAAAGGACGCTGTTTACTCTGTACACTTATGGGACTTTATAATAAACAATTTTTTATTGTTGAAATAAACAATATATGAAATTTGAAAAATGCTCACTGAAAAGTAGAATTAGTTGCTAATTTATATATACTGGAGTACAACAAAAAATGTAAGTAAAAGAAATAAAATAATCATTTAAAACTGTGAAGAGGTTAAGTAAAATCAATTTAAAGCATAAAAGAGATTAAGAATTAATAAAAAACAGGGAATGAAAATAAGGATATACTTCGAGAACTATATTTTGCAGAGATATAGTAAAAGAGATTGTTAAATTTCTTTTATTGATAATATACTTCAATAACATCAAAACATAAAAAACATCAATAACATAGCATAAAAATAAATTATTTTCTATTAATAATTAGGATGTTGATTCTAAATAAGTAAAAAATGAGTTTTAATGTTTCTTACCAAAAATGTGCATCACCTTTTTTAATATTTATTATAAAGAGTACTATCTTACATAAATGTTATGTAATGGTTTTATTTACGTTAAAAACAGTCTTATAATCTATTTAAAAATTTCAATATTTCAATAAATACTCACTCTGAAAAAGTAAAAAATAAAACTAGGCATAATTATCATAAATCGTATTACTTTATATTACATTTTAAACCATATATACAATTCATGATGTATTAAATTTAAATCTGATTTTATTCTCCATCAGCACTGTTTTTTTTTGTCTGCAATTATTGGGGGTTGTTAATTGACCAAAACACAACAAATGTGCATAATGTCGTCGAAGCAATTGAGTAAATTTTCTGGAATTTTCTGGTAATTGATAAGTTCTTAGTCGCTGCATAATTGATTCTACATGGATTATAACTCTTGCTACACTGTATGTTTGTTGTGTTTCTTCTTTATTAAATTCGTTTTTTTCTCTAAAAACGGTGGCATAATCATTTTCACTTTCTTACCACTAGTATCCATAACCGTTTTAATTTCCGGGAAACCTTTATCAGCTAAAACAATGTCATTCATCGATTTGTCTTAAAATATTATTCTACGTTATTATTATTACTGAAATTGAGGTTATGGCACTACTCACTTGCACCTTCTTACTGCAACTATCCACTTTTGTCTTTGATTTTTTTTCCATTTCGCAGTTGGAAATTTATAAAACTTGCATTCACTTTTTCGACTGGTTACTCATTTTATTCAGATATTATTAAATACAATAAATTTTAACTATTCACGTGTATTTATACACATAATTTTAAAAACAGTGTCCTTTATTGTCTACATTAAGCGTTGCGAACGCTAGTGTCGATTTGGCTCTCCCTACCATGACTTCGCACACAGCGAATAGATAAGAAACAAGAAGATGCCCTCTCTTATGACTGGTAATTTCCCTGTCGTATTGTACCTCTAAAACATTGAAGAATATTCGTTAAAATAGAGTGACAGTTTCCTTCAATAATTGCCTTCTCCTTCAGCAAAATAGTGATCCCAAAACAAAAAAATGCCTTACGCAATATTGCACTGAATATTCAATGCTAATTCTTCAATAGTGTAATAATGGAATTCATCGAAGAATAATGATAATGAGATTGTTATTAGAATTGAATGGCGGTGAAGTATAATGACAGTTTCCCTCAAGATACAAGTTTCAAAGTGAGCGTAGATGAGTTTGAAAAATTCATGTGTTTCTCGAGTTATTAATTTTCATTTGAGTTAATGTAGGTTACTGAAACCATTGCTTATTTCAAAATTAAAATGCTCAATGAAAAAGCGTTCCTTAAATTTTCACACGCAGTACGCAGAAGTTAATAATGGTGAAATGTGCATCAGACTTGGTGTATAATTTAGAGTACAGCTGGAGGATATACAGTCGTCTGAGTTCATACCTCTCTCTGGAATAACTCAAGGGTCTAATCTTGGACCACTGTTATTTATTCTGTTCGTAAATGATCTTATGGATAATATTCACTCTTCACATTTGATGTTCGCAGACGATTTAAAACTATATCATGAAATCAGATCACCGGACAACTGTGTTCAACTTCAGCTCGCGCTGGACCATGTTGCTAGTTGTTGTGAGGACAATTATTTGAGTTTGAATGTGTCAAAGTGTGATGTTCTTTCTTTCACGAGGAAAAGAGACCGAATTGACTGTGATTATAGCGTTGGTGGTCAGGTTCCTTCTCGTTCTGATAAGGTGTTTGACCAGAAGCTTTCCTTTGTCCCACACATCACCAAACTTATTTCCCATTATATGCCAACTTATACCCAACGTATAACTTAAATACGTAATGGCAAATATTTAAATGATTCCTCAAAATTTATAGGACTATTTAATACCCTAACCCGTAGCAAGTTGGAGTATGGCAGCATGATCTGGCATCCCTGGCATTTACACTTGCCATCAGCGCCATCTTGAGGCTACTCAGAAAAAGTTCTTGAAATTCTCAGTTTGGAGGGAGGATGAAGTTTATCCACAGAGAGGAGTCAATCATAAAGAATTATTGAGTCGATTCAGTTTAATCTCATTGCAGAGCAGGAAAGAAACTGTATTACTCAAATTTTGAACAAATTACTGCACAATAGTATTGATTGTCCTCCTCTCTTTTCCGCTTTGAAATTTCGTGTTTCTATTCAAAATTCTCGTAATACAGAATTATTCCAACTAGAGACTTCGAGGACCAACTCCCTAATATGAACCCCCATTTGGTTTATGGAGTCTACATTCAATAGAGTTGCCAATAATTGTGACATTCATTTTCGCTCCATAGAACTAATCAGAGTTATGTGAACATAGAAAATTGACTAACATGAATTGATTCAGACTGAGTTCTTTGCAATATTTCATTGAATGTTATAATGTAGTTATTAGTTACTATTTTTTTCTTGATTAAATTGAGCTCTTTGATATATCTTTTTCATTTCAATTATTTAGTTAGTATTCAACATTGTTATTATTTTCTGTGATTGGGTGTTATACCTGTTGAGAATGAAGAACCTTTTATTATTATTGTTATAGAGGAAGAAATGTTTTGTCGGCCATTTAGGTTGTGTTATGAGATAGCAGTTATCAATATCAAGTTTCCTTTCAGCTTGATATATTTGGTTTTTTCGAATCAATATCTCTAATATCTTCAATCATCTTTTACCGTCGAAAACGAAATTCAGTTGATTATAATGTTGCGTTCATTTGTTTCCGTCTTAATTTAAAAAATTGATACCTATCAAAATTTAGTATCGAAATATCTCAACAATAAAATGAAGGGTTTAATTAGAAAGTCAACGATTTTCTTTGATGATAGTCCATTATCAATACGAGAATACAGTATGTTTGTATTAAGAAACAATTCACAACATTGAATTCCTTTTTGTCGAGAGTTGTATGGACTTATCATTGTTGTATTTCTTATCAGATAACGGAAAAGAAATGCCAGACATATTTTGAGTGCATGAAATTAGTTTGTTGAATTCAGTTTAGTATTTTTAGTTGATAATTACTCTTAAACATTCAACGTTATCCCGATTTCAAGCCTTACTGCTTTTAATCGCCTTATCCTAGGATGATTAGAACTGCTTTGACGACGTTTAGTACCATTGCCTCTGGACTCACACTTCAAGTCTCGACACTCACCGATTCAAGTTCTCGATATAATGCCGATAGCATTCTCGAATGCATTCCTCTCAACTAAATTTTGCATTTGGAATTACCACCTTGATATGTGTACTCTTCTTGGCTTTTTTCTCAAGCAGGACAAGGTCAGGCCTATTGTGGGGAGCTATTTAATCAGTCAAATCAGGGCAGTCCTAGAAGAGTTTGAACCGGCTATTCCTTGAAATTGACTCTGAAATGTAATTGTTGTTAGTAATTTTTTTTTATTATTACAATATTTGAAAGCTTTGGTTAGATACCTATATATAGAAGCTCTGATGTCTGGACTTACTATTTAAAGCCGATTTTGAACAGCCCAAAAACAAGGTGGAAATCAAACCCAGTAAGCCGAAAGGGTTAAAGTGCCACTGTAACGTTCGGTTACTGAGCCTCTGAATAGATGTACGAGGAATTAATTGAATTCAATAAAATGTTATAACGTAGGTACTCCCAGATTAATTGTTGGAGATTGCACCGGCTAGCTCCAAAATCTTGGGAGACGTATGTAAATTCACCTGATTCATTCACAATATAGACAGTGAAACTATATAATCAAATTTAAAATGTCCATTCAAAATATTTTGATTTAAGATCACTAATAAATAAGAATGGAAGATCTTTCTTATTTTGAACCGGATGTTCTGTGTTTGTTCAGAAGGCCTATAAGATGGATTCCAAATCTTCAAAGTCTCTCGAAATTGGGTAAAACTTGAATCTCTATTTCAACTCAAGGAGATATGAAGTCATAATTTGAAAATCCTCAATAAAGCTTCAAATTGAAATATTCGTTTCAACTCCAGGGGATAAGTAAGAATATATTCCATAAAAGTCAGTTCATGAAATTCTTTCTGATCTATTGCAAAGATTTATCTTCAGTTTTGTTCACAAGAGTTAACTCTTTGAATAAAAAAAATCGAAAGATAAGGAAACTAGTTTTTGTAAGAAAAAAACACAAATTTGTGTCTACGCAACAAATCGAGAAAATGAAAGAAATGAAAGACTCCACTTGCTCATTGATATTGATTTAATAGAAAAGAGAATTTAATAGGCAACAAATAAGCAATGAAGAAAGGATAGGGAAGTTGAAAGATGCTGTTCTATATTGAAGACTATTCGGAAATTTCATGCAAAATTGAGAATATAATCTAACTATAGTGATACAATATTTAGAATTTTCTCATAATTCAATAAAAATACGCATGACGACGTTTCGAAGTAGGTACTACTCCTTTATCATATGCTGGATTAATACTTCGTATTAATCTTCTTATATATATATATATATATATATATATATATATATATATATATATATATATATATATATATATATATATATATATATATATATATATATATATATATATATATATATAAACTTCTCATTAATGCTTAGTATTAATCCAGCATTTGATAAAGAAGTAGTACTTCGAAACGTCGTCATGCGTATTTGTATTAAATTATGAAATAATTCTAAATATTGTTTCATTATGGATATTAATTTTCTCCAAGTATCGGCCTCATCAATCATCAATATAATCTAACGTTTGTAAATTCAGTTGAAGAGAAAAATAATCGATGAAACAATCAATAATTCGAAACATTTACCGCTTACAAGCGCACTCACAATTCATAAAGATATATTTAACAGCCAAAAAACAAATCAGTAGCAATATTGGATCAGAATCGAATATCGGAATGAGTCTAAACCGGATTATCATGCCTACTTGCATCGGTGCATTTCGAAATACGATTATTTCATGTGATGCGGTCTTAACATTCATCTCTTCAACCAGTGTAAAGTATTTTAAAACGTTATTCTGTTTCTGCTAAAAATGAATTTTTATTTTCATGTCTAGAGAAAAAAAATAGAGAAGCCCAAAACGAACATTTTGAACTGTCGAAAAGCATTAACACCTTCCCAAATTCCAGTGAAAAGCCTTCATATGTTTTTAATCGGCTTATTTTCCAAAAGCATAGTCACTCATCTTTGTTGATTTTTATTAGCCTTTATAAAAGTTAAAATGCAACACTTTGCTCTAAATGTGTATGAACATATCGAACCTCGTATGAAAGCATTATCGTTAGTAGAACTCGAACGTACGTGGTCAATGAACAGTCCATAAATAATAGATAATATCCTAAATTTCAGAATTCGCTTGGTGGCAGCGTTTATTTGCAACTGCAGAAATATATGGAGTTTTCTACAACAACATCATTTTATAAACTTTCGGTGCGAAATAATGGAGTTCTACGATAAATATACCTGCTTTATGAAACTTAAATTGTGAATACTTCCTAACCACTGTAATTTATTTTCGGATTTAATATGATTTTGGCATTCCCCGTTTGCGCAACATTGTTTATCAGTTGCTTTTCGAGTCTGTCCTGATTGCTTGTGGCGATTGCAAACGTCTATTTCTGTGGACTACCGTATACCTTTCGAGCTTGCGAATTCATATGAATGAAACTGATTATGAAGCAACCCCTTTTATTCCAAACATATTCGGACTTAATAGCTTTCCATTCATTTCGAAATGCTGCCTTATTTTCTCATTCATTCTTGAAGAATGACTGGAATATCAACAGTTTGAAACTGCAGTAAACTTCGTACACATATATCTATACGTCATTACTTGAATTGCAGCAGTGTTCAAAATATTCTCCTTCAAAATTTCAATGAAATTGGAATTTGAATTTTTTTTCTTATGTTGAAATTTGATGTTTTTTAGAAAAAAACTTTAGAGGCTCGATAGCCCAGGGTTATAGTGACCCTAATACGCATACGACTTACTCATGCTGGTGGGTTTGATTTCCACTGAAATCATGGACCGTTTGGAATCGAAGTTAAACTGTAGGTCCAATTGATTTATATAGATCTATGACCTCAGCTGTTGAAACAATTATGAT
The DNA here is from genome assembly GCA_030704895.1 of Henosepilachna vigintioctopunctata. NCBI lineage: Eukaryota > Metazoa > Arthropoda > Insecta > Coleoptera > Coccinellidae > Henosepilachna > Henosepilachna vigintioctopunctata. The sequence goes on along the minus strand of JARQZJ010000006.1, from coordinate 4,764,363 downwards.
AAGAATAATAAATATTTTTGATGAAACCAATAAAACTATTCAAGAGATATCTACGTTATATGGATACCCCACATCACCTAGTGCAGCGGTTCCCAACCTTTTTAATTGGTGGGACCAACTATTTTGAAAATTAAACTTTGAGGTGCACTTACTAATACAGAAGAAAAATAAATAAAAACTGCAACGGATAACAAGAATATATATTTTATCCAATATACCTTATCTATGGTCTATGACGTGTAACTCTTAGTTAAATACGTACACAAGGATCAACTAACAACAATTTTAAGAATTCATAGACAAAAGAACTTTATTTCATTTATTTTATCATTCTTTTGACCAGAACCCGCAGCCCAGTACCACAGTGCCCGCGGCCCACAGGTTGGAAACCGCTGAGCTAGTGCAATCGAGAAAAAAAATTCATGAAATTTGATATAAGAAGATATATCAATCATCAGTACTATCTATTATATTTTCTGTAGTATATATTAATATATTCTCTGCAAAATATTAGAGAATAATGAAGAATTCAACAAGTGCAAAAGATAGCAGGCATAAAAAGTTTCATTATCCAGTAATTTAAATTTTGTCGTATGAAAATTGGTGCGTGGCATCTAATCTTACCTGAAACCTGATTACTTAGCATCGCTGTATTACAGATTTTTGATTCATATATTTTTTTCATTACTTCAAAACTTGCTGGGTTCACCCTGTAAAATTTTTTTCGCGGAAGATTGGCTAATGTAGGAAGGGCTACGAATCTGCTTTGAGAAAGCATATTTATAAATCCCTCTGTAAAAAATTGCATATTTTACATAGGGAAAATCATTTCATTCCGCCATCAGTTAAGGACACTAAATTCAATTTGTGTACCTAATTTTGTTTTCTATAGAACAGTATAGCGTTGTTAAGAGCAAATCTACAACAAGTAATTGTTCCCAGTTTGTATACAATTATAGCAGCGGCGATGATAATGAGGCCAAATCTAACTGAGAGAATACTCAAAGTGGAAATAACGGTTTTCATACTAAAACCCAGAGGTTATAAGTGGGGTACCACAAGGTTCGATTCTTATGCCTTTACTACTCGTACATTTTAAGAACATTACATGATCAGAAATTCTAAACAAATCCATTGACTCAGTAGCAACTTGATAGGAATTTGATATTTATTTCTATTTGTTGTAGTGTATAACCATTACCTTTCGAATAGTAAAAAATGCATTTTTCTACATATCTACTATGTTCTACTATTGCCTTGTATAATTCTATTGTGAAATCCAAGTTTGAGTAGGTGTCGTCATCTGGAATCCAGATTATGATGAATACACAAATAGAATAGGAAATATTTAACGGAAGTTCATTAATGCTCTTAATTTCCATTTCAACAGGTACCGTCATGGATTCTCATATGAGAGTAACGTGAAATTTTATAGGTTGGAATGTTTGCGTTTGAGACATGAGTATACGTGCAATAAAGGTTGTTAGGCAGAGCAGAACAAATTATATGTTGAATTCACCAATCCATAGATTTTTGGTAGCAACATGGTTCAGCTCGTGCTGGACCATGTTGCTAGTTGGTGTGAGGACAATTATTTGAGTTTGAATGTGTCAAAGTGTGATGTTGTTTCTTTCACAAGGAAAGAAGACCGAATTGACTGTGATAATAGCGTCGGTGGTCAGGTTCTTTCTCGTTCTGCTAAGGTGAGAGATCTTGGTGTAGTCTTCGACCACATATCACCCAACTTTTCATCTGCTGGGAAAATATATGGATTCGTTATACGTAATGGCAAATATTTTGATAATAACTCAACATTCATAGGACTATAATACTCTAATCCGTAGCAAGTTGGAGTATGGCAGCATGATCTGGCATCCCATTTACACTTTCCATCACCGCCATCTTTAGGCTATTCAGAGAATGTTCTTGAAATTCTTAGTTTGGAGGGAGGATAAAGTTTATCCACAGAGAGTAGTCAATCATAACGAATTATTGAGTCAATTTAGTTTAATCTCATTGCAGAGCAGTAGAGATATTTTATCACTCAAATTTTTGTACAAATTACTGCACAATAGTTTTGATTGTCTTCCTCTTTTGTTCTTCTTTGAAATTTCGCGTGCCTAGGCAAAATTCTCGTAACACAGAATTATTCCACCTAAAGACTCCGAGGACCAAATCCCTAATTCAATCCCCATTTGGTTTATGGAGTCTACACTCAATAGAGTTGCCAATAATTGTGACATTCACATTGACTCCATAGAATTTATTATCAGGATTTATGTGAACAAAGAAATTGGACTAAATGAATCGATTTAGATTGAATTCTTTGTAATATTTAATTGAATGCATAATTTAGTTATAAGTTTTTTTTTTGATTAGATTGAGCTCTTTGTTATGTTTTTTCATTTTAATTATTCAGTTATTTATTCAACATTGTTATTATTTTATGTAATTGGGTGTTGAGAATGAGGAATTTATTATTATTATGATTATTAAAATAGCCTTAACTTGATAAGTATAGAGATCAACTTGGATATTTTCTCTCCGAATTTCATAACTCTTCAATATCATAATAATTTGATGGTCGATAATAGAATAATTTTCAGTTTTTATAGAGATACTCTTCAGGGTGTATTTATCTAATTTTATAGTAGAATTAGGTATTTTCTTTGTAAATGAAAAGATTCAAGTGGAAAACTTTATTTCGATGAGATGTATGAAAAATCTCTAGTTACAAAATACGAACATACATATTAGATATAACTCAGTTTATAGGTAATTAATATTTGTAATATGTGCTCCCCTATTATAGGACAGCCTGTTCAGTGAGCCCTTGTATGTAAAAATAATAAAAAAAAATCAGTGAAAACAATTCTCACTTCAAATACAACTTGTGTCATTTTGATTAGAACACGTTTCATCGGAATGAATAAAAATATGAATTTTACTGGAATACGCCAGAAACATTTGAAGTCCTGTTCTTGGCAGGGATACTAATATATTGGAAAATGTTGCCGACCAAAGCGTATGGTATTCGGGAGAAATTGGCCAACGTATAAGCAGAGATTGTGCTCGGCAAATCTCACAATCTGAACTACTGAACCACTTCTACACATTGAATAACGACATTCGCTTGCATGGATACTCTTTGAGACTCGAGAGGAGACGCACTTTAACAGAGTTCTGGAGGACATTTTATCAAATAGAATTTTCAATCATTGGAATGATTTGCGGAATGAGTTTTCTGAGCATTATTAGATTTTGATTAGATTTTGAGAACCAAATAGACAAAATTCTACTTCCATATTCGAATGATGTCTCGCAACCTATCAGAAAACATAAAGTTAAGTTTATATTTGAGTTTAGTTTGTCCACGACGTCAAATTATTCGGCTGAAAAAGTCTTGAGCCGTCGTCAGTAAATAATAATAAATTGTCATATTTGATCAACTTGCAACAGTCTTTGGGTCATTGAGAACTATTAATCAATGTCTTCGGTTCTTCATGATACGTCGAATATAAATGGTCGTTATTTTTCCACCTCTTTCAAAACTACGAATTAGAACCATTCTTTTCGATATGGAAAATCTTCGGCTTGAGGCTGCCTTACGAAATATTACACTTTGATTTCTCATTTTTTTCCTCTCGGTGTTTTAAGTTCAACTTTTTCACACAATAAATCGAACTATTGTATAATTCAACTTCTGTGGAACAATTTTGATTATTTTATCAAAGTGATTGCGATAAGAGATATCAAAGTTAGTAGAATATTCTTGATGGCTAATTTCAGCAAAATATGAGATCATATTTGTTGAAAACAACGATATTTGGGTCACATATAAGCATAGTTAGCATAGTTAGCAACAGAATGAATGAATTGAACAATTTTATGAAGCTGTTCGTGTTTTCTTCCCATTTCCTTCCGAGACGAAACAACGAGTTGTTCGTTGCTGTTCTAAATGGAAATCGGTTTTTATGGACCGAAAGGTTATTTAATTCGGACTGGAGCAAAAGGAGGGATCGTTCTTGATGACTGTTCGTTCAATTCTGCCGACCTTAGTTAACCGGCGGTGTTATTGATGAGTTCATGCATTCAATCTAACATATAGTCAGGGGACGCCATCGAAGAGGTTCTTTCTTATGGTTCATTCATTTATTTCAATAATCTCCTGAATGAATGTTAGCATTTTTGTTGACCATTTCACTGTTTGTTGGACCAAAGTAACTTTCAAAACGAATTTCTCTTCAGTTTGCATACATATATATATATATATATATATATATATATATATATATATATATATATATATATATATATATATATATATATATATATATATATAATAAAATGAACACTAGAATAT
>JARQZJ010000006.1:4550000-4757500 GCA_030704895.1 Henosepilachna vigintioctopunctata | reverse complement strand
TTCATATGCACAAAGTCAATATTTTTGCAAGATTAGCCCATTCATCCCAAAATCAGATAGGGAATACTTCCAAACTAAAATTTAGGAAAAAGTTCTTAGTTGTAAGTTAACCACAAGCAATTGTGAAGTTATATATTTAACTGTTTCCTGTCATCATCTGTCTAATCTTTGTGAGCTCTTGTCTTTAGCGGTATTTTTTTCATGGGTGATTTCAGCAGATATTTTTCGGAGACCGACATACAGAAATTCTGATACATCCTTTATTCCTCTACGAGGTGTCATTGGAGAAATGTTGAAACCAGACTTGCATTATTCCGGATTATTCTGAAAGTTTTTCGTCACATTTCCCTATGCGTCATGATGTCATAATGAGTTCATGACGCATGAGCTCCCATGAGTTCTCTTTAGGCGAGCCACAGTCGCCCTGAAGACTTTATTTATGGATGTTATTCTTCTCTTGGAGTAACTAGTGCTCATTATCTACCATTACTTTAGCTTAGATGTCTTCATTTTAATCCAGTAAAATTGATGAAACAACACGCAGTTGAAGGCTATGTTGTCAATTCTACACAAAAATATAGGATGATCTTTTATATTTTATCAAGAAGAGAACCTACTTGAAATTGGGTAGATTGTTGTTCTTGATACAAATGAATATAGTGTGACACAATGATTGAATATAAAGAATATAATGAAACATTTTGTAGCGGAGGTATACTCGTATATCATAATTGAAATAAACGTATATCGTAATTAAAATATGTAATTGGCATATTTTGAGTGAATATCGTTTTCAGTTGATTACATATGAAGTTGAAGTGAAAAATATAAACACCACGAAACTTGAATAAGATAAACTGTCAGGTTATTTGATTCATAAAGTAAAATCTCTTTGTTTTTCTGGAATGTACACGCATTTTGTAGCACATAATTAAGTGCTGTGAGTATTGAATAGGCTGGATAATTTTTGTTAACATCATGAGCAGAAAGAGAACCCCTGTGTGGCAGTATAACACCATTTAAAACCTGGTGTCACAAATTGGACTACTCGGAGGTCAAAGTATTGGAGCAAGAAGTGCAGTACAAGAGTAAGCTGTTCCTTGAGATGTGCCACATTAACAAGCACAATAATAAATTTCAAATCGGACACAGGACAGCTGAGTAATATTTACGGTAACATTCTTTAAGTAATGCTGAATTGGAGGTAAAACTAACATGCTAAATTTTTCTCTGTTAATGTACCTGAATAGCATTTACACACGGCGATTCATATAATCACTGCTCATCGTGCCGACATGTGGTTGCAGTTTATTATTGTATATTTAATTGTTATATACAATTGATGTTTTTGTTAAATTTGTTTGCAAATGTTTCTGACTGCATCTTAATAAGTAATTACCTTAACAGTTGGAAAACTCATATATTTTACTTTGATATGATTTATTGTTGTAATTGCTCCTGAACAAGTCACAAAAGAGGTGACGAAATATAGAGATTAGAAGAAAATGAGTTTTTTTCATCAATTCATTCATTCATTATTTTTTCATATTTATATATTTATACATTATGAATAATATTTGAGCACTGATTGATATGTGTATGCGCATGCACTTTGCAAAGGGCTACTAATTATTGAGCTGTTTTTTGAAATTTTTCCTCATGATTAATATTGAAATATGCACGCAAACTTCAAGTAGCGGTATATGTTTATATTACGATATGATTAGCCGGAGTAGTGTGAATAGGCGTAAAGAAAAATTTGCCCTTTAAGTGCACCTTTAGCAAACTAATCAATTTCTCCATGCTCGGTTGAATACCTCTCTCGTGATTTTTCTTCTTGAATAGAAACGGACCAGATCGTTGAGGGTTGAAAACGGTTACGTAAATAATTGATGCAGAAAAGCAACATTTCTGCTGAAATTGGAGCAGATTTGAAAAAGGATAGGGCCATTTTTCCAATGAAAAATTAATGAGAATTTCTTTTATTGATAATGGAAGTTTTTGTTCGTCGTAGTAATACCTAATTTTGCAAATATCCCGGACTTGATAAATTAAAGTACCCACTTTCATTTATTGAGGCATAAAATTCAAGGTTGACTTCTCCCAATTGGGAAGAGTTATCCCACTTTTTTCGCTCTTTTGGACATATTTTAAAAAGTGAGCTTTCAATATCATAAGCTGTAGTTTACTTCCGTAAGTGCACATTTGATTGTTTTTTTTTATATATAAAACATCTCTTCTCATGAATTATATTTATGAGTAGGCTGATTGCTTGTCGAAGACTAGGCGACTAAGAAAAATATTCGATAAAACATTGTGTTCTGATAGAACGTACTGCAATCATACAGTACATAATTTCTACAGTATCCTACACTAAACTGTCGGCATCCTTCAAAATGGATTCAAACAGTCACGAAGAATATAAGCAGGATCTTCCTGCTTCTCGTCTTTGTTGTACGCCAATGATCACCTAATTCAGTTCATTATCTGAGATCAATGTGAATGATAGGTTATTAATTTTTTTTGAAAAAATTACTGAAATATTCAATATTCACCTTTTTTCATGAAATCTTATTGATTCATAAACATACCTATGATAATCTGAATAAAACTGAGTAGTTTGTAATTTTCACTAAAATTCAGTCAAACATGACAATATTGTTTCGCCAACACTGTGGCTTCATCAGATGTAGTGAATGAGCTAAGAACTTCAGTTTTTCATCTGCATCTGATGAAGCACTTGTGGTGGCGAAACAATATTGTTATTTTGACTAAATGATAATGAAATTAACAAAACTATTTAGTTTTATTCAAATTATGTTCTTAAGTTGTCATCAAATATCGGTCCAATCGATAGGCAACCTATGATAGCTTGCCTATCGAAAAGTGTTTATGGATACGTTGAAATTGTTTTTGATTACTTTTTTTTGAATTGTCTACATTAAAACAATTAAGTTAACTTCACCTATATGATAACCAATAAAAGTGCTATCAGAATAAAGATGATTTAATGACCAAAATGATAGTTTAGCCTCAGCAAAGTACCCTTCGTACAGTATCCTTGCCATGCTCAAAAGTTTCGAAATCAAAGCGATTGAATATGTGCGAGAGAAAAGGTATATTGTCCAGGGTCCGTGTGATACTCACGTTTTTTGCGTGAGAGTCTATACTTTTATTTTTATAATTAAATTATCTTCCTTCTGAAAGCAATTTTTATTTTTTATCACATTGCTGAAGTTATTTGAATAGACTTAGTGAAGGTGATGAAAAAAAATGGATGAAAAATAATCTAATTAAAAATAACCTCAAACACTCTTCGATAAGCAAGCTATCATAGGCGTGTTTATAAATCAATAAAAGCATGAAAAAGGTCTCATCTGGAATCAGATGACTGCAGGTCGAGACCCTATGGACTCTAGACTAGCAATTGTTTTCTGATTAATTGTTTCAAACTTTTCGAATCAGTATTTCATAATCATAATATTACAGAATATCTGTGGAACATCCTGTATGTTTGAAAAAGAACAGAAGTATATCACGAATTTGAACGAGAGAAATGTTCAAATATAGTTTATCTAGTTTTTAAGGGATTTTATATTTTTTTGGGATTTTTAAAATTTTTTAAAATTCAACTTCCAACATAATGATAAAAAAAAATTTAAAATACAACAAAATTATGAAAACCATTAAAAAAAATTGAAAAAAAATATTACTGGCCATAAGAAAAGAAATAGTTTATCCATGTTTCACTGATGAAAACATGTTACATGTGATACATGATAGATGAAATATTGTGAATGTTAAGTGAACTGCATTCCAAGCTTACAATACTACATAGTATTATAACTGTATGTTAAGAGCACAGGGACCAATCTAAAACTTTTGTCATCAATTAAATTGTGTTACCGGTTTATTTCAAATTGTTCAATAGTTATTTTCCACAGATCGAATACGTCAAGCTTAAATTTGCCACGATCCTCATCATTATGATGTCATTGCTCTATTGGAGGAGTGCGGTGCTGTGGTGGCTTACGCGGATGACAGTTCGGTTGTGGTGTCCTCAAGCTCCATCCATGACCTGGCAAATAAGTCGTCTGAGTGTCTGTCGAAGATGAGTGAGTATTGTGTGTCAAATGGATTGACTCTAAATCAACAAAAAACGGAGTTGATAGTCTTCTCACCAGTTGGCTGCACGAGTAAAGAGAATCCGTTAGTGAGAGCGTGTAACAGGAAAAGTCTTCGGATAAACGATGAAGTCGGGTTTTTGGGTGTCAAGATTGACAATCACTTGATGAATAGACAGCAGGTGGATCACCTATGTAACAGACTTGCTTCATGCAATTTTGCAATACGCCAACTGAGGGGTTCTTGTGATTTCAGTGTTCTGTGTTCCTATTACTACGCGTCAGTGGATTCAATCCTGAGGTATGGAATATTGGTTTGGGGAGGTTGCACCAGCATTGGGTCTGTGTTTTTGATGCAGAAGAGAATTGTCAGGTCAATGTTTGGTGTATCCAGGCGCACTTCCTGCCGGGAGTTCTTCAGGGACAATTTCTTGACAGTGGCATCGATGTTTCTTTTGTATTGTGCTCTTAATGTTTGGGATCATCGGTCTTCTTATTTGGTGACTGATGAAGTCCACTGTTATGATACTCGTGATGCTTCGAAAAAAAAGATTCGTCCACCATTCACCAGACTGAAGTAGATCCAGCACAGCGCGTTTATATTGAGCGCAAGAATATACAACCATCTGCCAGATCATATAAGACAAATGGAAAGCAGGAACCGGTTCAAACGGGCTGTAAGGTGTATACTTTTGAAAACGTTTTTTATTCTGTCGACGAATATTTTAATCATTGTTTCTAGTATTTTTATTGTAGCTTGTTTGTCTTTAACTATTTATACTGTACTGGGTGTCGTATTCCTATGTTGCGCATCCATTTGTCTTTATACTCATGTGTAGTTCAGTTGTCAGGATTTACTTGGACACTATTTTACTAAATTTTTCCTTTGCTGTTTTTATTGACATTTTCCCATACTTTGTAAAAGTCAGTGGAAATAAAGATTATTATTATTATTATTATTATTATTATTATTATTATTATATTGTTTGCCACTTAGAGGCAGGTGTATTTTCATTATATTACGCTTTCAGGGTCTGAAGATAAATAAGCTGTGATAGCTAATAGTTTCTTGGAAGATTTGCTAAAATGCTTGAATGAAGAGTAATACATAAATTAGAGTCTCTTAAATTTCGGTAATGAATGTCATATATTCAAAAAAGGTTCGTGATATAAAAAAGTAAATTAGTGAAATTGAAAATGATGAAAATATAATTATTAGGTTTTCGAATTGACCAACGGATAATATAGATTATAGTATAGATTTGAATAGTCCAAAACTCAACGATTAAAACAAAATTCAACGAAGATGAAAGTGGTGAACCAGTAGATTATCTCGGGAAATTTGAAAGCTGTGACTGTTTCGATTATCACAGAAATATATGAAAAATCGAACGATTCTTGAAGGAATGTTATCAACAGATCGAAATGGCAAAAAACGATATAGTCGGTTATATTTCCAATCAATACGTACTCATAATAGAAATAATGTCCTCGTTGTCACACGTAATCACATATTTTTGTATTATATGAGTTACATATATTCGTTCCAAATAACATATATCATGACATTTTCTCATCGATTTATCCTTTTGTTTCCGATAATATTCGAAAAAAAAATCTTTTCTAATTATCAATTATAATGGATTTACATCAAGTAAACGCCTACAATATTAAATATCTTTTCTAATTATGCTCATTAAAAACAAATATGGGACTTCACAAATTACACAGTAATATGAATGGAATTGAAGAACTTCGTGTGTTTCGTGTTCACGGCACTCAACAATTGAAGAATTTACTCTTTGAGTAAAACAAAGATGGAATACATGATTTGGTAGTAAATGTTCAGAACATAGATCAGATATTAACGAATATTCAACCTGGCATCACCATTAAGAAACGAAAAACACATAATAATAATAATAATAATAATAATGTTTATCTGTCCTGTATTACATTACAATATGTATAGGATACCTCAAGAATATGATTAACAATTACAATTACAATTAAACAATTTCAGCAGAAAAATATTCTTGCAAGGAATAAAAACAATTGAGTAATAAGTTTGCAAACTTCCTTCTTAAATTTCGACCGACTCAAGGACTTGATGTGGTTAGGAAGATGGTTGAATAACTTGATGCCCACATATGTTGGACAGGATTCAAATTTAGATGTTCTGTGAGTCGGAATAGAGTTGGTGAAATTATGCCTCGTGCTGTAGCTGTGGAAACTAGAAGTTGTATCAAGCTCGAGCAGTTCACTGCGAACAAACAGCAGACACTGTAAAATGTATATACATGGCAGCGTCAGGATCTTGTGCTTGATGAAAATCATATAACCAAATTTCTCGAATATCTTATTTGTAGGGAAGATCACGTTTATTCGGCCAGAGGATATATCCAAACTGATTTGTTGGACAGGTTTGGAGCTGAATCACTCAAAGTTGGCAGGGACTTGTTGTCTCTAAAGTCCTTTATAACCTCTTACATGGTTATATAGACTGTCCTACCCTTATTGATTCTATTGATTTTCATGTTCCTAGACAATGTTCACGTTTAATAAATTTTTTTCATTGGGTATTCCGAAAACTCATTCCCTCGTACAAATGCGATATCAACAGTAACTCATTTGCTTTCATTATTCGGGTTTACTTGAACTTTTTTCTTGTTTAGTGAATTCTGAAGTAATCCATAATCTCATTCCTATTATTTATTATAATAACTTCTTATATTAATACTCATTTTTTGAACGTTTGTATCATATCATTATGTGTTAATACTGTATATAATTTTTTGAATATTTCCTCCTGTAACTGGGTGTTTTTACCTGTAGGAATATGAATCATTATCGTCATTATTGTAAACGAGAATTAACGAGACTTGGTGAAAGACCAAGCCAAAATTGGAATCGAAAATAGAACAGGAGTTTTATTATATTGAATTTACCAATAATACCATATATTTTGATACGTCTGGAAATAAAACGTACTAACTAAATCGTTATCGGTGAATCTCGACTGAACTAGGGTGACACAATGACTTCAAGGACGATCAGAAGAAACAACCGAAGCAGTTAAAGACTGAGAAACCAGTGGGCTCTTTATGTTGCCCACATCGACCAATTAAGCGATATCTGTTTATTTCTGTTGAAAAATGACGAGCATCCTTACTAAAAACTGATGGTGCACTATCGGGCTCAAACCACATTGCTATTCTTGTCACGTAGGGGTGCAACCCCCAGAAACTTTAGTAGCCTGGCCTCCAACTAATTGCAATACTTTTGGCAAGTGAGGTTTTGTGGTATAAATAGGAGCAGTGGAATTAGGTACTCATCCAAAATTCCAATCCAAACATTCAACGACTGCTCATATAGAAAATTACTTCACCAACTATCGAAGACACGTGGACTAGCTAAACATCACTCAATTCAACCAAATTCTACAAATGAGTATTCGCATTAAATCACTTGTATACTGAAACGAGGGATATTCGGTTAGTAATGCATGTTTGTAGCCGCATATAAACGTTGATACAATCAGGTTGAAACTTGCACACAACAAACAGGGCATATGCATTGCTTTTATAGCTACTGTCCTACCATTATGACATTGAATCTAGATGGTCTAATTTCAGTAGGAGTGTACAGTAAGAGCTGTGCATGTTCCCTCCATGTCCATAATATGATGACAAACATGGATACAGAGTTTTTCATGAATCATCATTCTTAGAATAGGCCAAGGAATAAACTATTGATGTGCATCTAAGGCGCAGTATATTTTACTAGTACATTGTTCAATTCCTAGAATATGTTGTATTTATTGGATTAATTACACTCTAGTACTAACAAAAAGAAAACAACTACACATTTCTATTTCTGCATGTTTTTTTTCCTGAATATAGGTTGATTTTTCAGGCGTAGCTTTTTTTTTAATCGAATAAACTACTGAATTTGCATCATATATTCAAAATTTCTATTGAAACTGAAAACTTGGCCTTTGCCATTTACATTTTGAATAAAACTTCATGTAAATGTTGTCCGCAGCTCCGTATCAAATGGTCCATTCCGAAGGTCCAATTTGACATATGCCCAATTGCTGAGAACAGCGACGAATTGATATTTCACGATCCTAACACTGTACGCTACGGCTGCAATATTCTCTTCAATACGCGCTGTGCGCATGCGAGACAATGGTTTAATATCTAACAAAGTAAACTTGGTGCGTAATTCAGTGATGACAGCACGAATTGTTGATTCGCCAGGTCGAATATGGTCGTAACAAACCATACACATTTTTCACAAAGCACGAATTTTGATAGTAAATTTCAACAATTTGCACACGTTGTTCGTTTGTAAGTCTTTCCATGATGAACAGAGTATACTGAAAACTTTTCACTTTGACTGATGACGTTTGTATGCCATTACCAACCAGTGCCGCCAACCTGAAAAACTCAACTCTCAAAAAATCACCCGTTATGAGTATCACAATATTCTGAGAGTAAAATATTCCAAATAGCATAAAAAATCAGGGTTTCATAGCGCTATTGAAAAAGTTAAAGGGAGTTCCCAGTTAAAGGTAAGCAGATCCGGATACGGTTCTGTTGAATAGATAGCATTGAAATTCGATCCTTGGTCGCAGAGTGTTTAGCAACATGGCTAAAGCGGAAATGCCGACTCAATTTCTCTATATCCGCGACCGATGCCTCTCCATTACCGCTGATTGCCGAACACTGATTGGATTTTCGAATTGATCCCAGCAATCGACCTTTTTATTATACCACGCCCTATGTATTTCATACCGTGAATAAACAGCATTTTCGTGAGATCACTGACAAAAATTTTACCTAGGTATCAGGATTATAGTTCATTTTATTCGAATATTTTGTTATTATTGTAACTACTACTATAGTAAGTACTATTATAGTAACTAGTTTAACGTATAATAACGAGTGTTTGACAATATTTATATGTATGTTTTCATTTGAAATCTTCATGTTATTTTGATAATACATTTTTGAAATATAACAAAATAATTGTTTAGCCAATACATTAGCATCATGATTTTTAGGTAGGTAGGTAGGTACACTAAGTAAATACAATGGGAAATTAACAAATTGATGTAGGTAGTGTAAAATAGAAGAAAAATGAGAACTCTCCTAAAAACGTTTATAGTACAGAAAATTGAGAAATAGAAAGTATTGAAAAAATCTATAATTAAGATTCTCTGGAAAGATCTGCTACTTAAGTCTATGCGTCTATAAAATACTCAGAAAACTTTCGAACTACAAACATCAGAGATAAAACTTAACAAGCACAAAGTCTACCACCCTGTATTGAAATTAGAAGGAGTTCTGATTGCATCAGTATATACTTCAATTGAAAAAATAGAAATTGATCAGGTTTTTGTGTTGATTGAAGTGAATGTGAATGTATTGAGCTTAAAGCTAATACCTATATATTCAACTAGGTATTTAGGTAACATACTGTTGAATTTTATTGGATATGTAACATATAACTATTCACAATGTCTAGTTTCTTTAATTTTTCATAACTGAAATTACCTGCTGGGAACCTTGTATGTTTTATTGGATCTTTTTTTGTATAGGTACATGTAAAAAATTGTGTAATTTTGATCTTCCTTCTGATTCTAGCGGAGTTGTACAATAGTAAGGTAACTTTATCATTTTTTCACAATCCTGGCACTGCATTTCCTCAATGTGTTTTTCCATTTTAATTTACAAAAATCTATGTTTATTGGTTTAACTTGCTTTTCTCATATTTCAAACTCAAAATATGTTGCATTTCATCAGATGATTTTCAAGTACCTAAATGAATATCATTTATTTTTGAAAATAAATTATCGACTTCTCGTTTTGCTCTTAAGCGTTTAAGTTAGCTTTCAAATGGATTCTATGGAATTTTCTGAATGAATTGAATATTTCGAAAAAGTTATTGGTTTGAAACAGCTCCTTAATGGCTGAAAACATTTTGCAAACACCGACTTTCAAACATTTACCTTTGAGTAAAATATTCATTCCAGAAAATTAAATGAAGAAGTAAGATCAGACTGCTTAGGAATTCTACATGAAACCTGTTTAATTTCATTCCACACTCAATTGTTTTTGCATAACAAAACTACATCACTGATCTCGAATTTCTTTCTTCCCTTTGTTCAGGTGAAACAATTTCTTTCATATTTATAAATATATCCACGGAAAATTAAAAACGGAGCGAAAGTGTTATGAACTGCATAGCAGACATGCAAACTTTAAATTAGTTGTGGTGTTCCTCATACTCTAACTTCGTGCCTTCAATTAGCGGCGCAAAGAATTATATACTTTAATGGGTTTGACGAATAATTAAAGAAACCGTACATATGTAATATGCCATAACTGATTTATGTCTTTCGTAAAGGAAATCTAATACAATATGAATCTCACATGTTGAACCTTTTAAATTATCCTTAATTAAAAATCATAGTTTTTAAGGGAGCGTGTTATATGGTATTTTATACCAGGAACTGTTTTATTAGTTAATCGATATTTGTTAAGGACCATTTTCGCAACCTGCAACACCGTAAAGGAAATATATTCTGAGAAGCTCATTCCTTTGTTTCACTCTTTCTCAGCAATTAAGAAATAAAAGCCATAAAGAATGTAAAATACCTAAATATTCTGTACAATTCCCTCGTGCAATCACAGATATCATATGGCATAGTAGGGTGGGGTGGAGTATACAGTGCGCACCTAGAAAAGTTAAATATAATTCAAAAATGGTTTCTGAGAATAATACATGGAAAGGACATTCGCTATCCTAGTGACCTGCTATATAAGATATCTGGTATCCTCAATAGCCGTCAAATATTTGCTTTCAGGTTGATATGCAGTACTTACCTCAGGAAAATACCCATATTGCCTCTAGATCATCAATATAGAACAAGACAAAAAGATAAACAGCTACAAACATCAAGATGTGAGAAAAGAATTGGCCAACGTTCTTCATCTTATATAGCCCCTCGACTGTTTTCCTTGTTGCCAGTAGAACTGAGAGAAATAAAAAATTATAAGACGTTTAAAAAAAAATTGGAGTGTGGTTGAAATATGAGAGTGATACCTTTAAGAATATTCTACATTGAACCTTTTGCAAACCTTTTAAAAGTGACTTTTGATGTGATGAAACGTACTAAATTAATTTAAATGGAATTGTTACTTACCTGATGTGACGAAAACTACCCGATGTGACATTTCTCAAACGGACGATATTACCGGCTATGACTATAAAATAACCCGATTGTGTCTTTCAATTATATTATCTGTGGAAGAATATATGTTAGTGTATTGTAAACCACACACAGAAAACAATTCTCTATAAAGAATTGATATTCTCAGTGGATTTTAGAGTTTATTGTACTGCTTTGGAAATAATTCAATTAATGAATAAACTCAATATTATTATTATTATTATTATTATTAAAATGCTTCATTTAATTTAATAATTTCAAAATTAGAGATACGGTGGATGTGATGAAGACTTGTATAAAATTATGTATGTTTCAGTTTTTATTGTTTGTAGTTCTCCCAGTTGAACTTTGGCTAGATATGCCATTTAAGCGATGATATAAAAACCTCCGAAGGGTTTCCTTCGTGTGTGGTCCGGAAACGGAGTCAGTTTAATTCTTGATTCCATTAGAAAATAGCTTTATGATGAATGACGTTCGATTGATTGGTTTGTATATTTTGTCTCATTCGTTCAAATCAAAGTTCGTTCGCTGTTAGAAGTCACAGAAACTGACATCAATTACGTTGATGGAATTTCTTCAACACTATTCATTGCAAGATAGGCAGTTGTGTATTCTAAACGTTTTATCATATATAATCGTAGAACAAATTAGAAATCACTTCGAAACATACGGGTACCTTGTTTTGAAAGACGACCGCAACGAAGATGTATGACGTTTGTATTTAGGGAATACAATTGATAGCAAACTACAATTTTACGGATTACGAAATTCTTAAGGAATAGTTGAATTCTCACGCATGATTTAATGCAATGAAAAATGTTTATTTGTGATTATGAGGTTTAATTAGATTAAAATATCTTCGAAAGCTTTTATTATCTCTTGTAACGGGTGTTTTTTTTTAGAGGTATAGTATTTTAAGTTGGCATTACTGTTGAAGAGGGCGACCGATTCAACAGTTGAGAAGTGATTTATTCTCAGTTTGGTTTGGCAATTCATCATAAATAGACTCACGCCTGAACAGCGCTTGCAAATAGTGCAATTTTATTTCGAAAATAAAGGTTCCGTGCAGAATACGTATCGCTCCCTACGTCCATTTTATCGACGTAGCACTTCTGGTTGAATGTCTACGTCAACAAACAAAACTGCCTCATTCGGAGTGAAGATAATCCTCAAGTGTATGTCAAAACACCGTTTCATCCAGAAAGACTGACTGTTTGGTGCGCTTTATGGGCTGGTGGAATCATTGGTCCGTACTTCTTCAAAAACGATGATGGTCAGAACGTTACAGTCAATGGTGATCGGTATAGAGTCATGATTACTAACTTTTTCATTCCTGAATTGAACAACCATGATGTCCAGGAGCTGTGGTTTCAACAAGACGGCGCAACATGTCACACAGCTCATGCCACAATTGATTTATTGAAAGACACGTTTGGTGACCGGCTAATTTCACGTTTTGGACCTGTGAATTGGCCTCCAAGATCTTGTGATTTAACACCGCTAGACTACTTTCTGTGAGGATATGTAAGGTCATTAGTCTATGCGGATAAGCCACAAACGCTTGACCATTTGGAAGACAATATTCGACGTGTTATTGCCGATATACGGTCACAAATGTTGGAAAAATTCATCGAAAAATGGACTCCAGATTGGACTACATACGAGCCAGCCGTGGCGGTCATATGCCAGAAATCATATTCAAATTGTAATTCCACAAGATTATCTTTCGAATAAAAATCAATTCTTGTCAATCGAATAATCCATCGTTGTTTTATTGCAATTTTAATTTCTATAACTCTAAAAAAAACCCTATATTATATAACTATTTCAAGATGGGTCTAATGATCAGTAATAATAATAATAATATTCATTTGGCAATAGCTATTACAGAATCACATATACATTTAGGTTAAGAATATATTATTTACAATTATATGTTTAAGACGAACTAAGCTAATTTACGCTTGAATACCTTAAGGTCACTAACTGTTTTTATGGAGCTAGGCAATTTATTGAAAACGTTGAATCCTTCATAAAATTTATTATTCCTAGATTTTGAAAGGTTACAAACTTGCATGTAGAAATTGTCAGCATTTCTTGTATTATAACCGTGCACATCAGTGACAAATGTTACATTTTTTATTTCTCTAAATTGGGACAATTTGTTTTTAAATTTAAGTATAAATATATATGTATCAAAAAGTATTCTCTGTTTAACTGACAAAAGTTCTAAACATGTAGCATGCGTTGGATTGGAGTATAACTATTACATTTCAAAATTGTTCGCATAGTGTTCTATAACTTTTGTAGCTGTTGAGTGTTTTCTTTACTCCGACCCAATAACAGAGTGAAACACTATTCAATGTGTGGCATCATTATTGACTTAAAGAGCAATGAATTCACATATATCGTCAGATCGTTTCCAATTCTATTGAGAAAGTTGATTTTCTTGGAGGTTTTAGACGATACGAAATCGTCATGATTATTGAAACTCAATTTTTCATCTAACATAATATTCTACACTTTCAATGTTCTGGTTTTCATTTTTAATATTTATATTTTCGTTACTATTTATCTTTACAATTTTACTTGTACCTGAGACTATAAATTTAGACTTTTTTCACATTCAGCGATAAACGATTATCGCTTGTCGCCATTCATTTATTGCTGCCAAGTCTCTATTGATCCATTCTGTTAGAAGGCAGTGATTAATTATTGATGGCAATGTCGCTGTTTGAATTGAGAAATGTGCCAAAACGTTCTATTTTGATCGGAACCATCCCGTTTTCGGTGGTGTGTCCCGTTGTCCCCAAAGAAAACCCCGGCACGCAAAAGGTCTCGTTTTTCGAAGTGTTGTAAAAATTTTGACGAATGGGATGCTTTTCGCCCATTTCGAATTGATAAATGTCTCTTATTTACAAAAAACTCTTGGTTGCCAAGTTTTCACCACGCTCTATTGAAAGTCTTCGCTTATTAACAGTGAACCTGTATAGACAATTGAAACTGCCATAGAAATAAGTCGACTAAAAAGAAATATAGCTCAGAAACAGATGATTCGGTTTCTTTCATTTGAAGTTCGTAGTTTATTGACAACACTGAAAGCCAATGACACTGACATTGATGAGGAATTTTGCGGAAAACATGACTACCCGATTTTATAAAACAAATCGCGAATATGGACGGACGCCTAGAAAGCATTAGATATATTGATTGAAAATGGGATGAAATTATTTTAATAAAGACACTGAAATAATTAATAAATCTTCATTCATTTGTAACAATATCACGATGCAAAAAACAACCGAAAGGAATGATCGAAAAGCTTCTACGGAAGCTCTCTGGTTGGAATAATGAACGCATTAATTATAATCGTCTGAAGAAACTCAATGGACCGAAAGCGATGTAGATAATTGAAGTGAATATAAAAAAGGCCTAGAATTTTATTTTTTCTAAAATTCCCACCTTCTGTATTGATGCAAATTTGTTCGTCTGATATATAGAAAAATAACTTGTTAAGAAAATATTTTGAATGTTATATTTAATTCACAATAATCATTTCCTCTTAATAATGAAGAATAAAACCCCTAGTGTAGTGAAAGTATTTTCAACAATACAAAGTTCTGCTTTGAACCAAAAGAAAAATGCTCATTCAAGTGACATTCCCAATAATTTTTATTTACGATGACTCAGAACTCATAAAGAGATCAGTAACTTGCACAACATTCATATTTAATAAAAGTGTGAAAAGATTAATAGAAAACCAGCATGTTAGCTCCTGCGCGTGCGCCTTCAAAAATCGGCAACAACCAGTAAAACCAGTAAATCAGAAACACTGTATCCTCGAATAATAGGAGAATACAGTCACTCAGAACACTCATTTTATTCCAATCTTTGTCATTCAAAATTACTCGCGACATACTTATAGGTTTCATATTGAAACTAAGAGTCATGTGCACGGATACAGTTCCTATCGATTATTTCTCCTTGACAACATAATTTCAAGATCGTAAACGGTATACACCTTGAAGAACGAGAAGAATATGAATAAAAGCTGAGGCCATTTGGATGGAGAAAAGTGATCTAAACCTCTAGAAATATTGACAGTGTCATACGCTGCTACTTCAAGCACAAACAATTTCACAAGTGCAATAATCTCTTCATAGAAGGCTGAGAATACACCAATGACTTACAACGCCCTGGACACCCTAGTATTTCATCCACTGACGAGAACGTTGAAGAAGTGACGATATAGTGTTGAAGAATCATCGAATTACCATAAGTATCAGCCTTTCATTTTGGTTCGAAGAATGTTTTGGGAATGAAACGTATGTCAGCGAAGTTTGTTCCGAAATTGCTAATTTTTATGTCCATGAACAACCATATAATTAAACCACAACCACAGTATTCACTGGATTTATCCCCCTGTGACATTTTCAGCGCCTTTATAGCTGAAGCATTTCTGCATAAACTGACAATGATGTTCGATGTTAAGTGATGTTGAAATCACTGAAATAAAGATTGAAAAATTGATGAAAAAAACTGAATTTTCTTGAATCACTCCGACTAACCTCATTCAAATTCTAAATAAAACAATAATCTTGGAAGTCGTGTCCCATTTTTGTTTTTTTTTTTTTTGGAACGTTAATAATTGTATTAGCCAAATCTCTCCCACTTTATAGGGTAGATTGTATTTCGTATCCTTTTGAAAACACTGAAATTTCTTTCGGCTTCAGCTCTAAGTCATTTTTCATAAACTTTCACCCAACTTGAGTCAAAAGAAAATAGTTCACAGGAGTACAAATCTTCAGTAAATTCTCTAAAGGGATTGTATTCGGAATTTCATGACAAGCAAGCCTTTTCAGGATCTTCCTTTCAATATAAAAAAACCTAGATTCATATTAGGTATATAGTTATATCTAATTTCAATAATTTTGTGGTTTATATTTTAGAAGAGGAATAGCTTGAGATCATAGAGCTTTTATCAATATACTGGAAATGAATATATTCTTCTTTGTCTTGGCATATATATATATATATATATATATATATATATATATATATATATATATATATATATATATATATATATACATATGTATGTATATATATATATATATATATATATATATATATATATCTTGAAATTGATTTATTACTTATTTAAGATATTTTATTTCGAAAATTTTTAGCAATAACAGGCTTCTTTTGATATGAAAAAGTTTATTTTTGTTAACGTTTCGTTGTTATATTACAACTTTGTCAAAACTAATGAATGATTGAATTTATGAGTTACTAGAGATATCAAAATGTCGAACTTATTTTTTAGAAAAATCAAATTAGTTTTTTTGTATCTTCACTCATTGATTCTCATTATCAGAGGAATATTTCTGGCTTAGCATTCGCTTCGGAAGTTTTAGTCTTCTTCACCATGAGGAAACCTCTGAAAAACTCATGGTAAGCCAGGTGATTTAATAAATGTGATTTATATTTACATATTTATATATATATATATATATATATATATATATATATATATATATATATATATATATATATATATATATATATATAATTACATATAGTTTTTTATACTTATCCAGAATATGTATGTTGTTGGTTTATGTGTGTGAAACTGAAGATAGATCTGGAAAAAATGAGTTTTGAGATGTGATGTTTGGTGATTGTTGTGTGTTTATTTTATGAGTGTTATTTGTGAAAAATAAAACTGAAAAACAGAATTCATAAATTATATAATACTTCACATTCAAAAAGAAGTAAATCTAACGAAAATAATTACATTCCCTTACCATACCTATATTCCGAAATTAAGTACAAACATTGCTAAAATATTAAAACCTTATAATTTAAGAATAGCACATACTGCCAAATATCAAATCGAAGAAATATATACAAAATTAAAAAGTAAAACTGAAGAGAGAATAAAAGCGCATAAATACGTAAAAACTCAAATAACATAAACATAAAATAACAGAAAAACACGATTTTGATTTCGAAAATACGAAGATTTGGCTATTGAAAGGGACAAAAAAGTAGAGAAATTTTAGAAATGTTACAAATTCGTAAAAATTTAGAAAACACAGTAAATGAAAGAACAGACATTAAACATATTAATTCTATTCACAACAACTTAATAAACCTCACAAATAACACTCATAAAATAAACACACAACAATCACCAAACATCACATCTCAAAATTAATTTTTTCCAGATCTACCTTCAGTGTTACACACATAAACCAACAATATACATATTCTGGATAAGTATAAAAAACTATATGTAATTATTTATATGTAAATATAAATCACACTCATTAGATCACCTGGCTTACCATGAGTTTTTCAGAGGTTTCCTCATGGTGAAGAAGACTTAAACTTCCGAAGCGAATGCTTAGCCAGAAATATTCCTCTGATAATGAAAATCAATGAGTGAAGATACAAAGAAACTGATTTGATTTTTCTAAAAAATGAGTTTGACATTTTGATATATATAGTAACTCATAAATTCAATTATTCATTAGTTTTGACAAAGTTGTATTGTAACAACGTAACGTTAACAAAAATGAACTTTTTCATATCAAAAGAAGCCTGTTATTGCTAAAAACTTTCAAAATAATATATATCTATATATTTATATATATATATATATATATATATATATATATATATATATATATATATATATATATATATATATATATATATATATATATATATATATATATATATATATATATATATATATATATATATATATATATATATATATATATATATATACATATATATATATTCAGTGAATACCATGTAGAATAATAAAATCATACCTAATTAATTAAGGTAATATATTCAATTTAAAAAAGTACACATATATCGACGTGGCGAACTATAGCGACAAACGTAATTTGAAAGTAATATAGAATCAGATTTCGATATCTGTATAATTTTTCACCCCCTAATACATATTTCCGCAATGCGCGTCTCACATGAATTGTTCCAGTTCTGATAATTGCCACGTCATTATCTGAACACTGGTGCGGACAACAGTCTGTGGCCGCTGTTCCCTCGATGTTCCATGTCAGGGTTTTGTCAATTGACAATTGTCAGCGGTTGGTAATTCCCCACTGCCATTGTTGGTCAATGGAATCAAGTCAAGCATAGTTTCAGGATGATAATCGTTTGAATTTTGCACATTAATCCACTGATTTGTCAATATTGAACTGAATATCCGAAACGGGGTGATCAATCCTTCACTTCGTTTTGGTAAAAATCTGCAACTGAATGAGCATTGTTAAATGAACACGAATTTCATTGGCGATACGCATTATAGATATATAATAATGCGTTTTTTTGTGTTAATCACAGAAAGGAGCGACCTCACTGTGGTATTATTTCAAATTTTTAACGAAACGAAATAGTGATTCAGTTTATATTTCAGTGTTTTTTCAATAATACATGTAATCTGATTTGGAAATATTTTGAATATGATGACTATACCGTACTAATTTCTTCTATTCATGGAAAAGCGTTACTTCAATTTATTGTACAAATGGAAAGGCCAAATTGAAAGCAAATCAATGTTGAAATCTCATAGGATATCGAATGTTATTCAAATAAAATAGCCACATATCATTTATATCTCAATTTGGATGGAATATTCATTTTTGATCTTGTTGATTCTGTCATAAATTATGTAGTAGTCGAATTATTATATTGCAAATCGTGAGAATTTCAATGAGTTTCATCTTTGATATCGCTGAAATGATTGAATAAGAGAAACTTAACTTGTAATTAGTATTCGTTACTTAGTATTAGTATAAGTATTCGTTACAAAACGAATAATTTCAAAGCAAACATTGAAACAATTAAGAATATTGTTGTTCGATAAATTAATTGAAATTTTGATG
Source organism: Henosepilachna vigintioctopunctata (assembly GCA_030704895.1). Classification (NCBI taxonomy): domain Eukaryota; kingdom Metazoa; phylum Arthropoda; class Insecta; order Coleoptera; family Coccinellidae; genus Henosepilachna; species Henosepilachna vigintioctopunctata. Next base: position 4,738,211 of record JARQZJ010000006.1, on the reverse strand, counting down.
GACAAAGTTTTAGTGTTACATTTCTAACTTGAGTTAGAAATGTAACGACGGCGACCGAACTTTCTGCTGATGAAGATGAAAATTCCATCGAAATGTCCATTGTAATATTTTTCGAGTTTTAATATGCAAATCAAACCTGTAAACTAAAAAGAAGTCTGAGTTTGTTTGAGTCACTTGAAATTGATGTCGGTCTATGAGTACTGATCTTCATCAAGAGTTCATTGCTGTTAAACATATATAAATATTGATAATCGGTTAGTGGCCGAGATTTGTGTCAAGCGTATTAAATAATTGTGTGGAAATTTTCCGAGTGTTTCGAATTATTCGCAATCCAGTTCCATCGCCTGGTCTGCCGCGAGAAACAAAGTACCTAGAGAGACTGTTGCTTTCACTGTTTGAAATTGTTTTTAGAAAAATTATTATTATTTTTCATTTCATTTCAGGTGAGTTCCTTCAACCTGCAAATACGAAGCAAATCTTTACAACTAGAAGGTGAGAGAAATAATTAATTTCGCTCAATATAACAATGAATAGATAATCATCAATGGATAGTGTGTATGGTGCATTTGGCAAGGAGACAATTCCCTAAAATATGGCATCAATATCTCTTATTTTATAGAATGCGTCTATATTTCCTTGAAAAATATTCAATCCATTCAGCTCTTACTTTAATACAATCTGAACATGAAAATCCCCCATAAATTGTGCATGGTCCATTTAGAGAAATCCTTTCAGTCTGATTGGTGTGCTTCTACTTACTTACCTTCGGGCCAGGAGACATCGATTAGGGAATTTTCTACGGGGCTAATGAAATTGATTGTGGATAGAGCCCTACATAAAAGCACCATTAGTTGTTCGCAGTAGATGACATTTTGAGAAGTTTGTATAACCATGTAGCCGAAATCACATTTGCTGACATATATGTCAGAATATGTGCTTGAAGTATCGATTAATTTTAGTTTTGATTAATCGTTCTCGTAACGCGATTTCACGGAATTAAATCTTACATTTCATTTGATTTTATCATGTGAGTAATAGTAGCTTTATGATGTAACTCTTTAATGAGATTGAATTCTCGCTTAACTCTAGGTGAAACATAATTGAATATTAAAATAAATTAAACTACTGGCTTAATGTTTCACGATTTATTTAACAATATGTATAGTCAACATGTTTCGAGCGTTAGCTCATTTTCAAGACTTGAAAAACGCTCGAAACATGTTGACTATACATATTGTTAAATAAATCGTGAAACATTAAGCCAAGAGTTTAATTTATTTTAATATGTAACTCTTTGTTCTATGAATCTACTTTTCCAATAGTAATAGCTCTCACGCAATCATTTACCATTACTCCTCTTTTGAACTGAGAATCATGAAGCGTATTTGAATCACTATTAAGTAGTACTCCATATATTTTTTGTTCAGCTGTATATTCATTTATTTGAATTCGTCACGCTACTCAGGAATCCCATTTTTCTTTTGCTTTCGAATCAGTCGATTTTAGGTGAATATTTAAGTACTCGTATTCGCTGTTTTATGAAGCTTGTGTATTCATTATATTATTCACAATTTACAATGATGGATCTCCGGAAATAAAGTATGTGACATCATTAAATTATTAGCAGTGCACATTCAAATATTTTTTCGCAATTGCTTCCGGGGAGAAATATGGAAACTCGAAGTGTAATATTTACTGCTCTTTTGAACTAGAAAATCGTGAAGGGTATTTGAATCACTATTAAGTAGTACTCCTTATATTTTTTGTTCAGCAGTGTATTCGTTTATTTAATTCGTCACGCTACTCAGGAATCCCATTTTTCTTTTGCTTTCGAATCAGTCGATTTTAGGTGAATATTTAAGTACTCGTATTCGCTGTTTTATGAAGCTTGTGTATTCATTATATTATTCACAATTTACAATGATGGATCTCCGGAAATAAAGTATGTGACATCATTAAATTATTAGCAGTGCACATTCAAATATTTTTTCGCAATTGCTTCCGGGGAGAAATATGGAAACTCGAAGTGTAATATTTACTGCTCTTTTGAACTAGAAAATCGTGAAGGGTATTTGAATCACTATTAGGTAGTACTCCTTATATTTTTTGTTCAGCAGTGTATTCGTTTATTTAATTCGTCACGCTACTCAGGAATCCCATTTTTCTTTTGCTTTCAAATCAGTCGATTTGAGGTAAATATTTGAGTACTCATATACGCTGTTTTATGAAGCTTCTGTATTCATTATATTATTCACAATTTACATTGAGAGATCTCCGGAAATAATATATGGGAACTCATCAAATTATCAGCAATGTAAATTCAAACATTTTTCCGGAATTGCTTCCGGGGAGAAATATGGAAAGTAAAAGTGAAATATGAACTCCTCTTTTGAACTAGAAATTCATGCAGTATTTGATTCACTATTAAGTAGTACTCCATGTATTTTTTGTTCAGCTGTATATTCGTTCATTTTCGTCACGCTACTCAGGAATCTCATTTTTCTTTTGCTTTCGAAGCAGTCGATTTGAGGTGAATATTTAAGTTCTCGTATTCGATGTGTTATGCAGCTTCTGTATTAATTACATTATTCACAATTTACAATGAGGGATCTCCGGAAATAATATATGTGAACTCTTCAAATCATCAGCAATGAATATTCAAATATTTTTCCGGAATTGATTCCGGGGAGAAATGAAAACTGAACGTGAAATATTAATTGTGTGATTAATAGTAGTCGTTTAATTAGACATTGAATAATGATAATCTTTAGTGCCAAGATAGTTGGCAGGTCAACAATCAATAAAGGGTCACAATTTATAAAACTAAAAAATGTAAAGCTTTCACAAATTCTTCATCACTGTAAAAGGTATTACATAGTGAAATATTGTTGAGGTGCCTCCTGAATACGAAAAACTCTAATCGACGAGTTTTTTTTGGCTAATTTTCTCACAACTCTATTTTGGCTAAATATACTAAGAGTGGCAAAGAGTGAAATCTATGACGAAGTCTATCCTGGAGTACGTGGTAGTTCTTTTTGTCATGCATGTATGGCCATTACACTCATATTAAGTTTGCTTTTCTTATCGTCTATAAAGATTGTTTTGACCAGTGTGTAGATGCTACTGGATGGTCCATTAATCACGTGAGACTCGAAAAATGGGGGGAGTTCAAACAATAAAATATCAAACAAAATATTGCCGCAAGGCCCTGTACTCGGACCTCTTCTATTCAAAACGTTTATGAACGATCTGCCTGAGAAGTTGTCCCGATTTTCGGTGACACTATTTGTCAATGATTTATCGGTGGTTGTTTCTGGCAGTACTCCTGAAGGACTTCTGCAGACATGTGAATGCATTGTGAGGGAGTTTGTAAATTGGTGTCGAATGAACAATCTGATGGTGAACGTTGATAAAAGTGTATGTGTTCATTTGTCTTGAAAGGCAATGGAATTACTACCTTGAATGTTATATATGGGGACAACACTACATCATCATTCCAATCAAGAAAATTTCTTGGAATATATGTAGATACAAATTTGAGATGGACATCACACATTGATGTTTTGTGTAAAAAATTGAGTAACTAATTTTTTGCAGTATCTAGAATTAAGAATATCGTCCCTAGAAACTGTGTTATGAATATGTATTACAGTCTTGTATATAGTCATCTAAATTATAAGATTCTGCTGTGGGGCTGCTCTACAGAAACAAGTACGATGTTTAATACACAGAAGCGAATACTTCGATTAATACTCAATATTCATCAACGAACATCTTGTAAACCTACCTTCATTAGTAAACACAAACTCACCTTACCTTGTTTATATAATTATAGATGTTTGTTATACGTTATAGAAAATTAAGATAGGTTTATTAAATTGAATATTAATCAAGAGTATTTCAACAAGGAACAGTGATGTGCTACTTATTCCTATGCATAAAACAGCTTAATCTGAGAATTTTCTCTATTATCAGAGTATTGAAAACTTCAACCATTTACCATCGAATTTGAAAGTACTGAAAGCTCATTTGTTTTAGGGGGGAGTTAAATCTCTGCTCTTAACAAAGGCATACTATAGTGTGGCAGAGTACTTCGATGAATCGAATGTAGGCAATAATGTATGAATCAAATTTTTGTATCGAATGAAGGTATATTTTTTTAACACAAATGTTCTTCACCATGTGAGATTGTCTCGAATGTTTAATATTTATAAGGTTATTATTTTTTTTTATTTTCAAAGAGAGTTGTATATGATTATGAATATAAATGAAACCAATATTTTCGTTCGAGGGCTGAATGGAAGATCAGACTCAAAACTGAATTCAGTCCTTTTGAGAGTATTCTTCTTAGTTGTATTTGTTGTATCAATTGATTGAATGTGATTTTACAATGTGAGTAATGTTTCTCAATAAATTTTATTTCATTATTTATTATATCACAAAGAAGGGGAAGCGAAACGATGAGATATAAGTTGACCTTCAAGTAAGCACATTGTCAACAAAGGACATTTAAGATGTTCATCCTCTTGTCAATGTTAATGCAGTCTCGATAATCTGAGGTCCAAAAGCAATGTGCATCAAATATATTCAAGTATGAAAATGTTTTCTTTACATCTCAATCTGAAATATTCATGCTAGTCAGAAACAAAATGAAAGCCATGAAAGCTTTCGGACATTTTTGTAAATGTCAAAATGTCATAAATTCAATGAAAAATATACATAATTTCGATAATGGTATTCTGAAAATTTCAATATAAATTGTGCGAAAAAAAAATAAACCAGATTCTGGGTTTGTGGGCAATTATACTAAACCTTCACCACATATCACCAAGGAGTGCAAAGCAACTGAAAAGGTGCTGCAAAACATCAAGTAATTAATGAACGGCTCCTAGGCAGTGTAAATATTCGATACTCTCTCAGAAAGGCTGTCTGCATGATGTTTGTGAGTTCAATAGAAATACGGGTCATGAAATACGTTTCCGTATCATTGATGCATTTCTTCAATCGATTCTTGAATCGAATTAAATATTCTAATGCATCATTAGTTCTTTAGAAATGCATACTGAGTTTTCGCTTTTATGGAAAATAACAGAATATTACCATAAAACATCGAACTATAAATGATAGGTTAAAATATTTCAAAAGTTTTCCATCAATAATTCATTCATAAAATAAATGTTCAAACTGAGTAGAACACATTCAAAATCGATAGTTAGGTAGTAAAATACTCTTCTATTGCTTTAATGTGCAATAGAGTGTTCATTCATATATCGCATATAAATTTAAATACTGGAACTCATTTTCAAGGCAACACTTTTCAAATTGTAAATATTTTCAAGCCATCGCTTAAATCATTGTTTATATACGTAATGATATCACAGGTCAACACACATTTTGGTGCCTGCGATTTTTTAACTGTTCCTGAGTAATTTTTGGATGCAGAATGTAAGAAAGTTCTCAGATTTTGTCTATCAGATCTAGTTTTTGAGATTTTTTAAAAAATTGTTTATATGATTTACGTTATAACTGTTATAATATATAATATTACTATTGACAGTTAAAAAAAACAAAGACACATGGATTTAAGTATTTATTGCAAAAACTTAATTTACATAATTACATTAGTCACTAATCACATAAAAATTTTCTTTCATACGATTTTCCAGAATGGAGTTTACTAGGGCAGTCTCGCTGAAGGCTCCAGCAGTAGTCCGCCATCATGTGGCTATCCCATCGTCCTTGATAACGATCTTCCATAGTTTTAATATCCTGGTGAAATCTTTTCCCCTGTTCTTCACTACAATCACCTTAGTTTTCTGGAAAACGATCTAGGTGGCTGTGGAGGTAGTGAACTTTTATACTCATGTTACAGCCGAGAATATTAAAATTTGAAAGCATAGTTTCCACTAATTCTACGTAATTCTCTGCTTTATGATTGCCAAGAAAATTTTGTACTACTTTAACAAATGAACTCCAACCGTTAGATTCAGTCTCGTTCATTGATGTAGTGAATTGTGGATCTTTAACAAGTTGCCTTATTTGAGGACCATCAAATATATCAGCTTCTAGTTTTTCCGAGCTAATGCCAGGAAATTTACGTGACAAATACCCAAAACAATTTGCATCTCGATTTAAGGCCTTCACAAATTGCTTCATTAGGCCTAGCTTGATATGCAAGGGCGGAAGTAAGATTTTTTCTCTTGAAACCAAAGGTTCGTTGATCATGTTTTGTATTCCTTGAATCAAGACATCTCTTGAAGGCCAATTTGTGTTGACTCAGTGCTCATTTTTAGCTCTGCTGTCCCTAAGGCACAAAAAACAAGGATATTTTGTATAACCACTCTGCTTTCCAAGGAGGCAGTTAATCATTTTTAAATCAACACAAATTGACCACTGATGTTCTTCGTATTTAATTTTTCTCAAAACTAATGCTATTGTTTCATATTCTTCCTTCATGGTAGTAGAATGACCAATAGGAATTGAGACATTTGTTACCGTTATGTAAAAGAACACATTTTAAAGTACGTTTTGAACTGTCAATAAAAAGGCGCCAATCATCTGGAGTGTATTCAGGCAAACCCATTCTTTCTTAGAGCCCTTTTATATTGTTACAGAATACCAAGTCATTTTCCTGAGTGAAAAAAGGCAGCAGATCCTTATCTCTTTTACGATAAAATGTTATATTAGTACCTCGACAAAGTAGATTTTTTTCTTTTAATCTGGATGCAAGTAATTCAGCGGATTCCTTTGAGAGATTCAGGTCTCTTATAAGAATCTTTAGTTCTTCTTGATTGAAACACTGCGGAGTTGCTAAATCTGCTTCAAAATCGCTGTCGTTTTCTGATTGAATTCTTTCAACTTCTTCAGACGTTGATATTTCTGTATCATCTTCTGTCAGTTCAGGTAGACTGCTGAATGATGGAACGGGTATTTCTTCCTAATGCACTACAGGCCTTCTTGCAGAATCTAGATCAGGATATGTCCATTTGTGTCTATTGTTTCTATTTATGCCTTTAATTTTAACGAGACAAAAATAGCAGTCGTCATGATGGTTTCGCGGTTCTCTCCAAACCATTGGTACACCAAACTTTAGGCACTTCCTCTTTCCAGTTGTCCACTGTCGCAAATATTCAACACATGTTTTACATATGAAATGTGGGGCTCAAGATTTATCTTGATCTCCTAAATGAACGCCAAAATAGGCAAGATAAGCTCTTTTTAGAAAGTCAGAAATCGTTTTTCTGCTCTCTTTCAAAGTGTATTCACCACACACATAACAAAAAACCTCGGGATGATTTACACAGGTACGTCTGCTTGTGGATGCCATTGTTTCAGTTTAGTGTCTTGATACTACAAAACGACCAAAATTTACACAAAATGATAGCACAACTTTACTTGGAAAAACTCAGTAATATACTAAATCAAGTACAGCCAAGCAGGTATAGAAGGATCGGGTCATAGGCAATTACAGGTATAAAAGTAAATAAGAGCATTGTATTGAGTAGTTCCTAGTATAGGAACATTGGGTCAGGGACAATTCCAGGTATCCATTTGGCTAATTACATTCTGGGAAATTTCTATTTTGACGATTAAGTAGATATTTATCTCTTTATTTGTTGTTCTTTATCAGAAAAAAATATATCATTCAACCTGTAACGGGTATCTCAAAAACTAGAGCTGATAGAAAAAATCTGGTGGCATTTTTGGAATCGGCACATCAAAAACATCTAAAATAAGATGTTAGATTTCTGGCACCATATTTTTTTTTCATTTTGTTGGCCTGTGTATTTAAAGAAGAGCAATGAAAGTCCAAAATTCAGCCACGTTATTGTTGGACAATTTCTGAATACATAGGATAGGTTTGTGTCGTTGTCAACATAAATAGTTCTTCATCTTTCGTCTTTTCAGTGCACCTCTCATTAATTTAAATGAGTAGTTTTCTGATTTTTACTATAATAAATTAAAAACCATGACAATATTGTTTCGCCAACACAGTGGCTTCACCAGATGTTGCTGATAAACTGAGCTATTACATTGTGGATTGTGGACTGCTTGTTTTTATCCTGAAGTGTGTGGAAATCACCATAGAACACTGTTGTTCTCTTCTAGGGGAATGACAATAGAACATACTTTTTCTGAATTCTGGTGGGACAATTGAATACTTTTCTTCGATTACCTTTTACTGAAATAAATTTGATAAAGGAGAATTATTGATTAAAACTTGATCATTTAATAAACCATCTGATTTCTTCCTCTCATTAATTTCCATGGCTTCTAATAGGGTTAGTTTATAACCTTTACGTTCCGTAAACAATAATTTGAAGTTGATGTCGATGCCCTGGTTCTCTTCTAAAAGATGTGTTGCATACGTAGAATAGGTTTTATTTTTTACAAAGCATCTTTGGTGTTCAGATAAGTCTGAAATTACTGTATCCAATTTTGTATTCCTGTGATCAATCTGTGAATCATACATTGTACGCCACTGATTTTTGATAGGACGAACAATGTATTGTTTAATGAGAATGTGAGGGTTTGCGGAAAATTGAGAGCTCATATTTACTATTAGTTCTTTTTATTGTAAGGCCCAAGAAAATTATAGAGCCTTCCAATCTCATTTCGTTTGTGAATTCTATATTTGGGTGAAGAGAATTAATGAATTTAAAAAAAAAATTAACCTGTCTATGGGTACCTGTCAAGCCGGTAATACTGTCGTCGACATATCGATACCAATAGATACATTCCTCAGAAAGTTGGCTACTATGAATAGAATTCTCTATATTATCCATGAATATTTCCTCTAAGAGAGGGCTTAGAGGGTTTCCCATGATTAATCCCTCGTTACTACTGTAAAAAGTATTGAATTGAAAATAGTTTTGGTTCAAGTAGAATTTCTAACAGATTCAAAAATTTTTTCTCAACTAAAGAGTTCACATTATTTCTTCCTAAAAGATTTTCGACTTTTGATTTTTTTTATTAATAAAATTGTCTCTTTTGGTGGTATACTAGGGAAAAGATTTTCCACGTCAAATAAGGGTAGTATTTTCAATTTTATCAACTAAATCGGAGCAATTTTTAATACCATAATTAGCTGAAAATTTTGTATTCTGTTAAATATTTGTGAAATTTTTTATGATGGTGACGTAACGAACGAAACTACTGGTCTACTAGAATAACTGTCTTTGTATAAATTTATATGTGAATAGAGTAGAGGAATTTTGGGGTTCATGTTAATATATTTGAATTTTCCTGTTGGTTTGAGCACCTGTAATTAACAACGTTACCCTATAAACAATTAACATCAATATGACTAGGTGGTCGGAGACTTGTTGAATTTCTTAGTCAATTCGAACATGAATATTGGTATTGTGTTTCGATATTGTTCACGATATTGTTGATCTGCAAAATTGTATGCATCAGACAACGCCCGATTTACCTGATTCCACTCGTACTGTCGTTCTTTGTTTGGTTGCACCGATAATACCGACATGAAACAAAAGGAATAGCGTACCAACAATGGAAAAGAGCTTCACAAAGCACAAAGTGTAAGTTAGGGGAAACTTGTGTTCAAAGTTGAATGAACAAAGGCTAACGTAGGAAGAAGAGTAACAATTGAATTGCTTTCAGATTATCTGAATCGATGAATCTTGAGACCGATATATTCAAATTGCTCTTGAAACAGTTTGAAATCTCCACATAACATATCATCACATATATATTGTGTGTTTTTAAATACAATAGTAAAATGAATATATTTTGTGTTGATAACATATAATATATAAAAATATTCAGAACTATGAAGATTTGAATTATTCAAGAAGAATTTAATTATTATATAGGGCAATAAAGACAGAAAATACTTCATATTATAGGCTTGTTATTTTTAATAAGAATATAACAGCAGGAATTCTTTATATAAAGCTGAGGTCATTGTTTAGGGTAGTCATCAGTTGGACTGAATGAACATAACTGACGAAAAATTTCCACCTCAGTATTAGAAAATACTGAGGTGGAATTTGAAAGTTGCGACAAAGTTATTCATCATTAGTTATGTATACCTATGACTCTTATTGCGAATATTCGAAAAATTTGTCATCAACCCCATACCTACCCGCGAAAATCCATTTTTCCTCAGTAGTAGATAATTCCTGTCTGAAAAATAGGATACCTTATAATTGTTCAAATTATTACGTGAATTTCATATGAATTTACTGCGAAACAGTTCTGATAAAAATTCTTATACATTCATTCCTATCTTAACAACATGAATTCCTCAGGTGTATTTCAAAGAATTTCAATATTTCTCATAGTATCAAGATTATATTCAATATTCTCTCAGAGAAAAGAAAAACAAAAGATATTAGCATACTCTCAATAAAAATTGATTTAAAAACCTTCGTATTGCCCTTAAATGTTTTCTTCAGGAACAGCAACAAAGAACTCTAGATATTTGAAGACTCTGGCAGGAAACGATGTAAAGTGGAATGATGGAAGTGATCAGAAACAAACTGAGGAATAAGACTGAAGACATTAGAAGACATTGAAGAAGAAAGGTGGCTATGGCGAAATGACAGCACTGGTCAGGAAATTTGAAGGGATGAAAACAATCGATATTGGAACAGTTCAGGACTGGATTCACAAGGATAAGGACCGGTGAATATAGAAGACCAATGGAGGGTGCTAAAGGAGGTTCTACAAAAAGTAATGCAGAAACTCGACATTGGCCGTCTTAACCGCGAGATAAACTCATAGTCCGCTCAATATAGATATTCAAAATAATAAAAATGCCCTGAGAGCCAAATATTGGTGGAGAGCTGGGGTTGACCGTTGAAAATCCCCATCGAACCTATGTGTGCTACAAAAGTTATTCGGGCAAAATTTAAGGTTTTTTGGGGTTTTCCCAAAAACGGTAAGTTTTCTCAGAACAAAACTTCAGCTCAAAGTTGTAGATCTTAAAATTCTCTAGAAAAATGGTCTTCCTAATTTTTTGAGATCTTCCCGATTCGTGAGATATCGCGATTCTAACAGTCACATTATACATGATTTGCAGACATTTCACGCCACCTATGAGGTAGTGTGCTCGGCTATTTTTACCGTGGTTTCCCTTGTAGGCCTACTGCACTAACTGTCATGACAATTTTATAATAACTGAAGGGAACAATACCAGTCAAATTCTAGATATTATCTTATTATTCATCATATTGATTATTAATATTGCTATTGATTATTGGGTTAACCATTGTTTTGATTTTTTTATTACTCTATTACTTTCTATTACTATTTTTTCATACTCTTGAAAGTCTACTTCAACCGTCATGTCTTCTTCGATATATTCTTCTCACTCTTTCTCTTTCTGGATGGTCATGAATTGTTCAAATATGGCTGAGTCATTGGTCTCTTCATTAAAATCACAGAAATCTTCTTCTATCGTACTCAACTGGGCATTTGAGCATTCATTTGAGCAAGACCGCTGGAATGAATTTGAGAATTCCTTCCATAATTATTGTTTGAGGTCTGGAATCAATTTCTGTGAATACTTTAGCGCAGTCAGTCAAATATTTTTTTTCGAATAATATTAATACTGACGTTTTTCGCATTTAAAAATAAAATATAATTTTGGCATTTGGGATTAGCAAAGAAACTTTTTGAAGAAAATATTTCTGTTCCCTGTTGAGGACTTCCAGGTTTCAGAAAATGAATAATTTTATCTATTGGAGTCCTTATAGTTAATAGTACCAACAAATTAACATCTTCACCAACTTCAATTGTTTGTTGCTTTAAATTCTTCTATTGCTGTTTCAATTATGAGGATATCTGTGTCATTTTGAGCTTTGATCTACGAACAATAGAAAAGCCAGATGTTTTTCAAGGCCACGTGGGTAGAGGAGATTCAGTTAAGGATAGACTATCTTTTGAATAAATGTTTCTAGGATAGTACAATATATATGAAAGAGACACATATAGGTATAAATACTTGTCTTAAATGCCTGAAATGTATCTACGTGGCTTATATGGCATATCATGTATAATGTGAAACTTCGAATGGTGATATCTTTCGAATGTTAACTCTTTAAGCAACTAGTCATCAGAAACTGTAAAGTGTCCGAGGATACAGTCTCGGACATTAATTATGGCACATTTTAAGATAATCTCGTGTACTCTCACCGCGCGCATAATTAAAAAGCTTTCTGACAATATTGTGCCACGACAACTACCTTAAGTCCAACGTTCGACTTAAAAGAGGTGGTGATAAATGAGTGGACTATATAATGACGAAAAAATCATTCAGTTTGCCTCATATTCAATAAAGATGAGTATTCTCCGATTTGCTAATGTATCAAATAATTTTTGGGTAACTCCAAATTATTATATATCGTTTTTTATCATGAAAAAGTATTCCAAATTATTCAGACAGCTCACAAGTCCAGCCATATCATATCACAAACAGATCTTAGAATCTTAAATGCAAGATAATCTATAGCAAGAGGATCATGAGATATACAAAACGATATGAATTTCGTTTCTTCAGAACAAGAATTTTGAATTACCATTGTACAAACGAAATATCCTTGATAATAAGGTGAAATAAGATTGAAATCAATAAAAAATTATTCCACTTCTCGAACTCCACCAAACTATTTGAAATTGATGGAATTGATGTCCCCGCTATTCCATAGTTATTTGATCTTATCGATCATCATTACGACTTCTGTAGTAGTAAATTCTGCATTCATGCAACAATACAAGTATACTTGGAACTATTACAGTGTTCAAGGAACCGAACTAAAGCACACTTCACAGTCCCCTTCCATTTCCAGCAACTTCGTAACGCGAACGGCGAAATTGAAACAAACGGACTAGCAGGGCTTTTCCAAAACGGCAAGACGAAATAAAAAACCTCCTGAAGTTTAATCGAAACTTCTGGGACTACTTTAAATAGAAAAGAGCATCGGGGTAGAGCAATAAACAGCCACTATCTACTCCAATATTATCCCTCTACTTTGGGATTTGAGCCTTCATTCGAGGATTTCTTCGAGTTGGTATATTATCAAGAATTTTACATTGGTACGATATATTCTTCGGAAATTCGGCATGTGACAACAGGCAATGAAAAATTTTTTATATAAATCTATATATATATATATATATAAATATATAAATATATATATATATATATATATATATATATATATATATATATATATATATATATATATATATATATATATATATATAGATTTATATTATATATATATATATATATATATGTATTTATTATTATATTTAATGTTTTCAGCCATAACAGTCTATTTTCAATGTAAAAACTTTATTTTCGTCAACGTTTCGTTGTATATCACCTCTTCGGCAAAACTAATGAATAATTCCTTAATAATTAAACTAATGAATAATTAAAATAATTATTCATTAGTTTTGACAAAGTTGTAATATAACAACGAAACGTCAACAAAAATAAACTTTTTCATATCACAAAAAGCCTGTTATTGCTAAAAACTTTCGAAATAATATATGAATATATATATATATATATATATATATATATATATATATATATATATATATATATATATATATATATATATATATATATATATATATAGGTGTAATTTCTATCAAACACAAATTTTAGTTCATTTTGAATATCGAGGTATTGTGCAATAAAATCTCATTAAACCTGCAAGAGAAGTAGCTTAGCTGATAACTCTCGTACTCTTTGTATCACCAACATGTCTTCAATGCATATAGTTCGAAATGACATGCACTCGAAATAATATGACAAATAACAATTATCCTTATAAAAATTGTGCTGGTGTTAGGGAGAGCATCTCTTTGTTTTTTTTTCTGTTTATTATTTATTAAAAAATTTATAATTTGGTTTATAATTTTTGCAAATTAGTTCATCAAATATAATAATAATATTTATTTAGCAATAGCTAATATAAAATCATATATACATTTAAGTTCAAAATATATTATTTAAATTATATGTTTAAAACGAACTTAGCTAATTTACGCTTAAATACTTTAAGGTCACTAATTGTTTTTAAGGAGCTAGGTTATTTATTGAATTTATTGAATCCTTCATAAAATATACTATTCCTATGTTTGGAAAGCTTACTTACAAACTTCAGCATTTTTCGTATTACAACTGTCCACATCACTGACACATTTTATATTTTTCATTACTCTATATGGCAACAATTTCTGTCTAACTTCGAATATAAATATATATGTAGCAAAAAGTATTCGCTGTTTGACTGACATTAGTTCTTAACAATTAAGCATGCTTTGGATTGGAGTATACCTATTACAGTTAAAAATTGTAGGTACGCATAGCTCTATTCTGTAACCTTTGTAACTGTTGAGTGTTTTCTTTATTCAATCCCAATAACAGAGTGGAACAATATTCGAAGTGTGGAATTATTATATGTACTTTGAATGAATGGTTTTTGACAAATGTCATAAAATTTTGCCAAAACGTCAAACATCTTACAATAAAAGGGGACGTTTCCAATCTACGAAATGAAACTCGAAATATTCATTCAATTGATTATCAGTATCACTAATATCGGCTAATGAAAACCAACCTCGATAAGAAATCGGAGTTGGCGAGCGTGCTGGTCTAGGGTTAACTAGATTAGCCGAGTTTCAAATGAACCGTGAGGAATCTATATTTCGAGTAAAATACAGCACGAAATACACTCGAGGAATCGAATCATTTCATGTTTTATGTTTTCTGAAGTGTTCCGAATTATAGTAGTACAAGATGCTGTTCGCGACCTAAGGTACTTAACGAAATGGAATCAACACAACTTGTGGCACTAATTGATAGTATAAATAACACCCATTTGTTCAATTTGGTTCATTAATACTCCAAACCTGGAACAAGCTACAGTACCATCTCGACCGAAACGGAAAATTCACGCAATTTTGAGCACCACGTAGTTAAATTCTTTGTAAAAGAAGGAAACCCGACGAAAGATATTTTTGAGGAAATGTTATCGGTTCTTCAGGATTCCGGGCCATCATATACAATTGTTAAAAAAATGGCCTCGACATTTTAAACAAGGACGAGAGAGCTGTCAAGACGACCCCCGCCCGGGCCGCCCTGAGACAGTAGTGACCAGAGAAGATGTTCAAAAAGTTGAAAAATCAGTATTAGCCGATCGAAGAATAGAATAGTAGCAGAAAGCTGAAGAGCTACAGATTAGTAAAGACCAAATCGGAATACTCACACCACTCGACTAACAACGACGACTGGTGAGTTCTATGGATCCTTTGGAGCTGTGTCAGAACGATTTGGACGAATTTGTAACCGCAATGTGACAGAAGAAGAAACCCGGATTGATCAGTATGATCCTGAGTCCAATCAAAAGTCTATACAGTGGATTGAAGAAGGAGAAAAACCAACAAAGAATTTCAAAGTGGAAAAGTCAGCCTATAAGATTATGGCGACTATTTTCTGGTATAGCAAGGGAATTTTATCAACTGATGACATGTCTAAAGGAACTACTATGAATGGTCAACAGAGTAATACCCCGGACTAACGCGATAGGTGGTACTGAGCACTATCCGCGTAAGTCGAATTCGCGTAAGTCAGGGTACAATTTTGCATATGAAGACATACAATGTATGCCTAATTGGGACTGGAGACTAAATGAAACAAATAATTAGTATCTAATTCTAAATAATATGATAAACTATATTAATGAAATATATAAACACAATCCGAAGTTATTTTGATGTAGAAGGTTTCATAAATTGTAACAAAGTCGTCTGACGAGTCAATGATTTTTTCTTCTCCCGTAATATCTCCTCGTAGCATCCTAGTAATTTCTTTATTTCATGTTTTGTAACAAAAATGCGCTCTTCATTGGAGTCTATTCTTTTCAAAATTGTCAACCCTTTTGCAATAGAACTGAGGGCTTCTGTCAAGTTTCCAACTGTCATTTGATCTTCTAATTGAACTGGATCCAAAAAATCATGATTATCAATTTCTTCCTCTTGTTCACGCATTCTAATGAGCTGATCAATTGTAAGCTTCTCATTGTGTGAATCCAACAGCTCTTGAACATCATCACTATCCACTTCTAAGTTTATTTGTCTACCAAGTTCGACAACGTCTTTGATCAAATTGCAAATTTCATCAGGCCCTGGCACTGATTCCGCCTGAGTCTCAGTGGAGATAAAAAATGGACAGAGTATTTTCCAGACGCCACTTGAAGTTTTTTGTGAAATTTCATCCCAAAATTCTCCAACGATTCTCACTGCTTCTAAAACGTTGAATTTTTTTCGAAATTCTTCAACATAAAGCTCGTTGTTTTGTCTCATAGCTCATGCAGATTTGCAACGGATCGTCCTGTGGTAAAAGCTTTGAATGTTTTGATAACTCCCAGGTCCATCGGTTGAAGCAAGCTTGTTGTATTTGGTGGCAAAAATTCAACTTTCACACGTGGGTACGTGTGAAAGTAGCAGGAGGATGACCTGGCGCGTTGTCGATTAACAGCATCACTTTCAACGGGATTTGTTTAGACTGGCAATAACGTTCGACTTCAGGTATGAAGTGATGACCAAACCAGTCTTCAAAAAGGTAGGCCGTCACCCAAGCTTCACGATTCGACTTCCAAATCACGGGCAAACCAGCTTTTGATTTATTTCTCAATGCTCTTGGATTTTCTGAGCGATAAACTAAGAGAGGTTTCAATTTAAAGTCGTCAGCTGCATTCGCGCCAATCATCACTGTCAATCGATCTTTGGCGGCCTTAAAACGTGGAATAGTTTTCTCTTCACGCGCAATAAAAGTTCTTTCGGGCATCCTCTTCCAGAGCAGGCCAGTTTCATTTGCGTTGGATATGGTTTGGCTGGTATAGCTACATTCATTTATCAAGCTTTGAGTTTCTCTGGATAGAAAGATGCAGCCTCTTTATCTGCACTTGCCACCTCTCCACTTTCTGCAATGCTATGCCAGTTACAGCGACTTTTGAGCTGGCCGAATCAACTGTTACTGGCTTCAAACGTTTCATCGTTAGCCATTTCCCCAGCTACTTCTTTCAATTTCTCAAAAATTTGTTTAGCTTGAAAACACACCGTGTTCTGATCAATAGACAATTTTTCACACTTACTTGGTTAATACACCATAATTTTAACAATGTTTCCATCTCAGCGAAAAAACCATGTAGGTACTACGCAAACTTATTGTATCAGGCACGTGAAGCAGTCGTACAGAAGAGACGTGGCAATTCAACGCGTAGTGTGTTGTTTCTGCAAGACAACGCGCCCGTTCACACCAACTGCGTTTCAAGCGATGCTTTAACAGCCACCGGATTCGCAGAAACTGACCATTCCCCTATAGTCCGAGCTGGCTCCCAGAGACTTTTTCCTTTTTTCTAACCTGAAAAAGGATTAAAGGGGGCGAAGATTTTCGGACGACAATAAGATAAAGTCAGCCGTGGAGAGCCATTTTCAAGAGAAATCTTCAGAATATTATTTCAATGGTTTAAAGGCATTGTATTTATAATGTGAGAAGTGTATTTAACTCGAGGGTGATTATTTTGAAAAATAAAAATCAAAAAACTAAACTTTTCGCTCATTAAGTACCCTCGGCCGTGAACATATCAGCCGCTCCTCAATTATTATATTACTTGACTAGATTCTGACAATATTCCAACAATAGTATGCTCGGAAAGTCTGTTTATATTTCACTATGATAAAATACTCGCATCTAATAATATGAACTTACATATTTTCATTCATCAAGAGAATCATGAAATGTCATCGATATTTTCCGAAAATTGTCATAGTAAAAAACAAAAAAATTGAGATTCGAGAAAAAACAATTTCACGACCAATGAAAAAAGCTACTGAAAATTGTTCAAGATGCCTCTGGAAATAGAAACTGCCCGTTCACTGAGATTTGAACGACAGTACCAAAAGTATTAAAAGACTCAAAATTCTGCGCAGTATTGAGAGCCCGAAACGAATGTTTGGGTGAAAAAGTTTTTCCTAGTAGAATCCAACTGAGAGCGTAACATATCTTCACTTGACAACTTGATTCTATAAGCCGAAGGTTGTTCATTCAGCTTCAACCATTTTTCAGACTATCGCTTATACATTCTCAATCGTAAAGATTGAATAGAAAATTGATTAAAATTGATAATTGATGAAAATGAAGAATGCAGAAGTAGAAAACGTCAGCTTATATAAAAACGTGAGCAATATAAAGAAAGATAGCAATACCAAAAGGTCTAGGAAGATAGAAATGAAAGGAAAAGAATAAATACAAAGTAGTACTTGAATATCAAAAGAAAACAATGTATAAAGAATATTTTTGCATATCAAATATACACGTTTGTTAGTTTTGTGTCTTTGATCAACTTCAAGTTGATAATTGAAATCAATAAAATCGAATAAATTGGCAGTACTGAAAACATACGAAAATTTTATCAATTTCGTTGAATCATCGATTTATCAAATTTTGCAAACATTTGACAAAAATATTTCGTTGAAATGATGTTTATCGCCATTATTTAGTTTCTCGCAAAACTGAGAAGTCCAGCGAAATTCGATAGAAAAAAACCGTCAAACGAACTGAAAAAACTTGATCCCGTAACAACCGGTCAGAAGAGAAGCCTCGTGAAATCATTAAATTGTATCAAGAGCCACGGCGCCAATTAAGCGAATCAGAGTCGTCCAACTTTCAACTTAGCAGTTCCAACATGTCCCGAGAGCTGGGTTTATTTTCAAATGCGTGGAAAAAATTGCCGATGTTCGACTAATTAAGCGTGCATACTGTGTGATCTGATTTCAAATCACCACGGACATGGAATAAAGCTCAAGCGACACGTGACAGAGTCATAGGTCACTGCATCGAAGTTGGCCCGGAAACGACGCGTTGAATTCAAATAAGCTCGTGCCATTGGATAAGTTTGGCTGTAAACTGCGAAGACAGCGGTAGGCCAACGAAGGATATAAGGAAAAAATAAGATCATTTGTTGCCTCGGATTTCACAGAATTTCCTTGGAAAAATATTCATCGTATAAAAGGAGATTATAGAACGAAGAAAGGATGCTAGTATAAGTTTGAATAAATTTGAGATTATAGATGTAGGCCAGAGTTGGATATTACCGAGCCCCTAAGGGTTTGAACCGATAATTAAGGAACTGTTTGATATTAAAAAAAATTAAATTGAATAATAAGTAGGACATTTATTCAGGTACGCTTACCGTCTATAAAATAACGACTATACAGTCGTTATTCTTCAAGGGATTCGTTGCTTATAACAAGTTGCCAGCAGACATTAAATCTAGTGAGTCGTTGAAGAGCTTCAAAGTTGAACTCAAAAGATGTTCGATTCATAGAATGCCCTCATGTGTGGCTTATTGGTTTGTTTGTCGATGACATTCTGTGCTTCTGATGATTGCTTGATGAGTTTGGGATGGTGTTATCATCAGTTTGATCGGGGGTTTTGAGTGATCAAACTGATATATTGTTACTTTGAATGTGACAGTTGATTGATTAGTCACTTGGGGATTGCTTTGGTGTTGATTTTGGATTGTTTTGTATGCTGAATTGCGGTTTACTTTTAATATGAAATGTTTTATATCTATTTAGGTTTACTTATATTAGGAAAACCTATTACGTTAATAAACTAATTATAATGTAAATGTGAAAAAAAAAGAGTTCCAAAATTTAAACGAAACGTAATTATTGTCGATTTACAAAAAATATAAAGGCGCGGTATTGTTAAACTGGTCGGATAATATCGTGACCAGGTTTGACAAAATCGTGCCCACATTACAATTGGATAAGTGAGAAAAGTAATAATAAAAAATTAATACCATTCCAAGTAATTTTCTTGCGTGAAGATAGGAAAACCAAAATCTTTTCATAGAAATCAAATCTATTTACCTATGACATAAAAACGTAAATATTTTTTTATGAGTCTTACTAAATCTTTGAATGATATATGGGCTTATCATCTTAAAAATATCCAATATCAATTAAATATCAGACAAAAACCATATTTGTTCGGCACAATATTTTCCATTCCTTATATACCCAATTCGCGGATCTACAACAACGGAACCAGATTTTTTCATTACGATCAAACTCTTAACATACGCAAATATTACGATTCTCTATATCGTCATCTTCATGATCATCGCACATTTGAGTTACGGCACATCATCATCCATACTATCTATCTTCGCTGTCGAACATGTTTTAGACTTTCCTTTGCCTTTCTTTTTTCTTGCCTGACCTTTATCTTCTTGCTTTCATCATCTTTTCATCATTATCTTAATCATCACTACTTTAGCTACTGTTTAACAGTTTTCTCTTGACAAATCTTTTCTCCGTTCCCCCCGCGCGGTATTGTCAGACTTGATCATTTTCTTTTTTAACCTCAAAATTATATGGAAAATATAACAGTACGTAAGAACCTATTCTGACATTAATTCTACAGTACACAAGCATTAATAATATATAGTATAAAAGTATTACAATATAAATACAGTATTACTTACCTCTTACCGAAAGTACACCAAAATTTATAAGGAGTGTCGAAAAAAACCTCTGCATCACGTGCTATCTCAGTTGTCGCTAGGGCCGTAGTGGCCCTAGGGACGTGCTTGGGGGAGAGTGTAGGCTTCGATGCATAGGTACGCACTATATCGCAGAACTAGTGAATAATTAACGAATTACGTTGAGGCGCGGAATTATCAACCGCGCGGTATTATCCAACTCTCCCCTATATATAACGGGAGATTTTTTGAGAGTTAAGTTTTTCAGGTTGGTGGCATCAGATTGGCGGTAATAGCATCTAAACGTCATCTCTCAAGGTGAAAAGTTTTCAGTATGCGCTGCCATTTCTTCATGGAAACACTTACAAACGAGCAATGATTGCAAATTGTTGAAATTTACTATCAAAATTCGTGCTATGTGAAAAATGTGTATCGTTTGTTACAACCATATTATGGTCGTCATAATCGATCTAGTGAATCAACAATTCGTGCTGTTATCACCAAATTTCCATCAAGTTTACTTTGTTCGACACTAAACCATTGTCTCGCATGCGTACAGTGCTTACTGAAGAGAATATTGCAGCCGTAGCGTAGTGTTAATGAGGATCGTGAAATTTCAATTCGTCGGCGTTCTCAGCAATTGGGCATGTGTTACTCAACCACTTGGAAAATTTTACGTGTTGATTTGGGTTTGAAAGCCTATAAAATTCAACTTCTGCAAGAATTGAAGTCGAATTATCGACCACAACGTCTAATTTTTAGTGACTGGGCCTTAGAAGAGCTTAATGAAAATCCGCTGTTTCATCGAAAAACTGTGTTCAGTGGTGAGGCTCATTTCTGGCTTAACGGATATGTAAATAAACAAAACTTTCGCATCTGGAGTGATGAACAGCCACATACCATACAAGAATTACCGATGCATCCCGAAAAAAATACAGTGTGGCGCGGTTTATGGGATGGTGGCATCATCGGTCAATTTTTCTTCAAAGACGACAGTGGAAGCAACGTTATCGTCAACGGAGAACGATACCGAGCCATGATTCGCAAACGTTTTTTTTGCCCCAGTTGGCCGAGTTGAACTGGGTTGACATGTGGTTTCATCAAGACGGTGCCACATGCCCCACAACTCGTGAAACAGTGGACATATTGAAGGATGAATTTGTTGAGCAGCTTATCTCTTGAAATGGTCCTGTGAATTGGCCGCCAAAATCGTGCGATTTGACGCCTCTGGATTATGTCTTGTGGGGTTATGTGAAGTCGTTAGTGTATGTGGACAAGCCGAACACGATTGAAGCCCTATAGGATAACATAACACGCGTAATTCGTGGGATACAGGCCGATATGCTCGAAAAAGTTACGAAAAATTGGACCTTTCGAATGGACCATTTGATACGGAGCCGCGGACAACATTTACATTAAGTCATCTTCAAAATGTGGATGCAAAGGCCAAGTTATCATATTCAAATATATAATGCAAATTGATTCTTTCATTTGATTTTAAAAAAGCTACGCTTGAAAAATCACCCATTACTAACTGATCTGGCGAACTTCGCCAAACAAGTATCAGTCAACAGTGAAGTGATACCTTTCAGCTAAACTCAATTGATAATTTTTCATAATGAAATAAATAAGATCTTATAATCATACAATTATTGTAAATAACACGCCTCAGTTTTACATATTTTCATATAATATAATTCGATAATATCATATAATTCGAGGGGGGAAATTCACTGCGCTCACCGTGTGAGGAGTTTCAATGATGAGGCATCACTCCCCGCTCATGTCCAGTGAAAACCGTCTTTCATCTCGTATTCATAGAGGAAAATAAATTATTCATGGTTACTGATCGGAGTTAAAAATTATTGCATAATTGATATCGCCATTAAAATAAAGAGTTGGTCGTAGAAGGTTAAAAATGATGTATTTTCAATGCCACCATACAAAATTGAAAAATCAGTATTTTGCCTAAGAGGTGAAAAATATTTTTTCAAGGTGGTCCATCCTCATCCCAAATCATCCTAATGACATCAAAAGTAGATAATAACCTAATCTCAAATATTCCAAGTAAACGAGTAGAATTTTATCAAAATCTGTCAACGTTTCGAAAGAGTATGGCAATTTAATTGTTTCTGTCGTGATGTTGAAGTTATTATGTAGAAAGTATTATTTAATAGAAATATTATTCAGCACAGAATTTTAATCAGTATTTCAATGGATGTTCTACATCCAAGCGACTGCAGCCGACTTACAGATAGCAACCTTTCTAATCAATTTACGTTAAATGCACCAATTTTGACCGTAGCCAAACCAACCTAGATACTCGATCAAGAAAGCGGACTTGGCGAACGTGCTTGTCCGGGGTTAACTAGATTATACTAGTTTCAAATAAACCGTGAGGAATCTATATTTCAGGAAATGTGCATCTTTATCACTATGTCAAAAGATCTGGAAACATATTGACGAGGTACATGAATATTATATATATATATATATATATATATATATACATGTATTCAGTACAAGGTGAGATCCGTACATATGATAGACAACCTGAGATCCACTAGTAGAAATCACTTTAGCTTTGAATTGTTTTCACAAATTAGTCTAAAGATGCGTACTGGTCAATGATATGAACCGAGGGGTAAGATAAATTAAAATTTTTTCATACACCAAGTATGAAGGTAAGTAGAGATCCATGATAAATGTAAGTAAGACGAGATCCGATATACTATTTGTATAGATACGCTGTACAAGACGAAATCCAGCGATGTTGCCACTTTATACAGAATTTCGTTTACAACTCAAAACAAGATGATATATAATTACTGTGATTATTTCTGATGGAAAATCAAAACGTGAATGATTTAGTCATTTAAGTATTTGACATTTCGCGTTGTTCATCTTGCACAACGTGGATTTCACAAATTTTTTTCGGTAGAAGATGTGCGTTGTGATACTCGTTTTTCTCACAAGTTCCTTTCTTGATGGCATATATCATACAAAATTGAATACAGCGAACTTGTCACTTCATGCAGAATTTCGTTTATAAATCGAAAAAAATTGAAAAATATTTCGAATATTTCTGCAGGATATGCAAATTGAGAATATTCATTCATTGAAGTTTCTCATATATCACGTTGAGCATTGTGCTATTTTTCGTTATATGTCGTTGAAAGAAAAATTTTGTTCGACTTTTGAAGGTAACTTAGTTCTTTCGATAACATATTGATTTGTTTGGTTACATGGCTTTTGTATGACTTTCAAGATTTTATTGATGAAAAGAAAATGCTACAATTCGTGCATTCATGCATTTTGTAATGTGTGTGAAAAAAGTATTATTAGTGTTTCATTTTTTTTATATGAATGAAGTTTATTTGGCTATATTATATGGATTACATTATTTCTTACAATGAATAACTTCAAATAAACTGATTAACTCACTGAAGTTCAAAACTTGTACGTGAGAGTAACTTCACAATACAAAAGGTATCATAATGCAAATTTGAGAAAAAATAATAAAAACTGAGGAAATATAACAAAATATGACAAGTGGTAGGTGGTATTAGTTCATACAAAAAATTAATGTTGAAAATTACATTAATATAATCTTCTTGAATGTGAATTCTACGCTAAAATAAATGTAGCTTAGCTCAAAATTTTTCAAGAAATTACAGATAACAATGTGAGGCATATAAGCCTCAAATTTGTTACTATTAACGTTATCCGGAAATGTCCAATTCTATCCTGTAGCTGAGAATTTGTTTTAAACGGGGCTCTTATAGGCTAATTTACAGAGTAGAGTACTCTACAGAATACTTTAAAATGAGAAACACTCTGTGGAATACCCTACTTCTTACTCATAGAATTGCTTTGAGTTTTCAGTAGAAGGCATACCTCTTGTATAATTTTTTTCAAATATTATCTGAAATTTCATAATCAGCTTGACGATTTAAACGAAAAAATAATAAAGGAAGAAAAAATTTGGGTATGAAATAAAATTTTCGAGTGAGATCATTGTGAAGAATATGTACTATCCTGATGAAGGTTTAGAAACAGAATAATGAGGGGAATGGCTCCAATGAAAATAATTCAGATTTACATAAATACAAAAGTATAGAAATACACAAGATAGATTAACATAGAAATGATGATATTTTTACTGAAGAAACTGAACAAGATGAAAATGTTCATTCACTAACAAATTTCGGAGGAAGTTTCTTTACACTGAAGCTTTCATTCGAAGTGGATAATATAATTCATCAATATGTATGAATTATTCGCTTCAATAGTACCATTCTATTATAACAGCTGAAATGAAAGTGAAAACCACATTTTATATACCTATTTATGAGAAGGTATCAATATTTTATCAGGCTACTCATGAATATATAAACAGGAATTAGGTTGAAAGAACGAGGAAAAATTCTTGACCAGTTCAATATTCAATTACGAGATTTGGTAAATGATCAATCTGAAAAGATATCGTATGTTTAGTTAACTTGGAGGAATAGAACATATAAACATAAAGTCGGCGTAAAAACATAAAACCGTACAGTCATCGGTAAATAATCAAGTTGGAGATAAGGAAACGAAACAAAAATCAACAATATGTGAGCAGATGAAGCATTTGAATGAACTTAATCCATCCAGAGGTTTGAAATAGAAGTGAGAATGAAATTTCTGAAAATGGGTTGAATTTTAAAAGAGGAACAAAAAAAATTATCGCATAGTAGTTCAACAAAAACACTCTCATTAGTTTCAGAATAGGTATTCGAATCAAATTGAAGCCTTCATGTGTATAGGCCATTTTAATTGATCAGAAGTAATTCATAATGATATATACCTATATATAATGCTAATTAATAAATTTTTGATATTAAAGAATTGTTCCAATTATTTTCCAGATTGTTGAATGGAATCACTCGAGATTTGAACACATTTCAGGAATTTAAAAAAATTGCATAATTATAAGTATATTGTCCACTGGAATAATGTAGTGGACATTATATATAATAATGTGAAATTCTTGAAATGTGTCTAATTCATTCATAGTTTTGACATGGAATTTCAACACGTATCTCTCTTCTTAATCAACTGTTCACTTGAGAATGCATTCGTTTTACGAAATTATAGTTGACTGCAAATAAATAATCTATAATGATGAAAAGCAAATGAATGATTTATTATGATGAAAATGAAGTTCTTTTCTGCTATAATAATTGAAATGATCTGATGACTGTTATAATATAGATAATTTGAATGAATGAACAAATGTTATTTGTTATGAATATTACAAACAGTATATATTATATTATATAGAATAACTTCTCAGGTTAGAACAACCAGAAAATAATTTTTTTCATTTTTTGTTCGTGATTAATAACCTACCCACCTATTATACTTTAGGAATTTTTTCAGGATCCATATAGATACAACGCGATCAAAATATTTCGCAAGAATTGGTAATAAATATTAAGTGAGCGTTTAGTTCAGTTTTTCTAAGGAGACGTACGTTTCCTTCATGTGACTAGTGCACTTTATAAGATCTGATAACACTTCGTTTGCTTTTCAGATCTGAAGAAGTCGTTTGTAAAGACGAAACGCATCATGCTATGTAGTCAATAAAGTATAAATCATAAGTTCAAGTGTTTGAATTTAAGTTCATATTCAAATATTTAATAATGTGAAATTATGATTAGAGTCATGATTATAGTTGAATAAATATAAAATACGAAGTGTCTCATATTCCTCTACAGTGCTAATTTGTGTATGATAGAATTGTTTGGACAGCGACAGTTTCTCTTTATATTAATAACATTCTGCGCGTGTACCGCAGAATGTTATTTCTTTCTTAGAAAAAAAAATAAACTGCGTGATTATTTCAATGGTTCGAAATCGATCCTATCGATCTGAGCGAAAAATTAATTCCAGGGAGAATATCTAGATATCATTTCAGGGTATTTGAAATTCTACAATTTGAGCGTTGAAATTATGCATGAACCTATTCATCATGGTACCTTATCGTCATTTGAAGACATTTGTTTATACAATTTCAGCAAATACACGAAACTGAATAGTTATTGAAAACAACGCATTCTTTAATCTATAGCCATTTCAGGAAACGTTTGTTTCTTGACACATCAGGGGCGCCATGAGATCAATGAAAATATTAATAAATGATTATATTATATTATATTATCGAATATGATATAATTCCTCATATATGTAGGTGTTTTGTGGCAGATGAATCGAATTTCATTTGAGCGTGAATATTAAGAATGTAAAATTTTTCGAAATATGTTATGAATGTATTTTTGAAATAAGGACACAAAAGTTTGATACTATTAGCATATACCCTGTATAACATTGAGAATTTCAGAAATTTAAGCTCTTTCATTTCATGAGCAATAAAAATCTGTTAAAAATGAATATTGATCTTTCAACTCGAACTGTAAGAGAATCTTGGTCAGCTGAAAGTTGTATTATCAGATCGGATCATTTAACTGATATCACATGATATATAAATACTATTCCGAAATATTTGCATTACTTGATATGGATTCACAAATATCGATTGACCTACCGTATTATGCTGTTTCATTTTAGTAGAGTAAACATTTAGATTCTGACTAATAAAATGATATTTTGTCTGCTCAGCCTTCATCCTTAGAAAAGAGCAGTTTATATTATACCTACAAATTTTTTCGTAAATATGGAAATCTTGCATTCTATAATCTCTAGACATTTCACGAAATGTTTGTTCCCACATCAGGGACAATAGGAAATGAAAGACAATCGAAATTTAAGTATAATATAAAACAGGCTTAACAAAAAATATATTTCTTTTAGCTATCGATACTTGTGAGGATTTCATGCACCTTATGGTTAAAATTTTTGTCATTATTCTACAGAAAACTATATTTCAAATAAGTGTTTTCTGTCTCTGTTCAAATAAGAAATACTTGACCCGTTGTTCTACATTATTTCTGAATTCAATGTCAACTATTGCACTTATAGAAATAAATTGTGGAAAATTATATACCTAATTCCTTATATATGTAATTGTTTCGCGAAATATGAATCAATTTCAGCGTGAATATTCGAATTACACAATTATTCTAAATATGTTCTGAATATATTTTCGAAATGGGGGCTCTAAATTTCGATTTAACATCATTTCTCGTGTATAACATCAAGACCTTCCATGAGCAACAACATTGTCTGAAAAATGAAAATCAAAAATATTGACATTTCGACTTACACTGTATGAGAATCTATTGAAGATTTAAGTTGTATTGATCTGAATACTTTACTGAATCACCTGGTTTATGTTTATAAACATTTAAATAATCATTTAAATCATTTGCTGCTCAGAAATATTTGCATTATGTATCGTTGACAAATATCGATTGTTAAACAGGATTATACTGTTTCGGGAAAGTTTCATATTATATATTATATTGAATGCTTGGTTCATATTTTGAAATTATATTCTCTGATATTGAAGATTTGAGTTGTATTGATCTGAATACTCTTCTGAATCACCTGGCTTATAAATGCTACTCAGAAATATTTGCATTATGTATCGTTGATAAATGTCGATTGTTAAACAGGATTATACTGTTTCGGGAAAGTTTCATATTATATTTTATATTGTATGCTTGGTTCATATTTTGAAATTAAATTCTCTGATATTAAAGATTTGAGTTGTATTGATCTGAATACTTTTCTGAATCACCTGGCTTATAAATGCTACTCAGAAATATTTGCATTATGTATCGTTGACAAATATCCATTGTTGAACCGGATTCTACTGTTTCGGGAAATTTTAATATTATATTTTATATTGTACGCTTGGTTCATATTTTGAAGTCATATTCTCTGATACTAAAGATTTAAGTTGTATTGATCTGAATACTTCACTGAATCACCTGGTTCATAAATGTTACCCAGAAATATTTGCATTATGTATCGTTGACAAGTATCGATTGTTAAACCGGATTTTACAGTTTCGGGAAAGTTTCATATTATATTTTATATTGTATGCTTGGTTCATATTTTGAAGTCATATGCTACAATTCGTGCATTCATGCATTTTGTAATGTATGTGAAGAAAGTATTATTAGTTTTATAATTTTTATCTTATCAAGTATTATCATTTTTTTTATGAATGAAATTTATTTGGCCATACTATATAATATATCATAATGCAAATTTGAAACAAATTAATATAAACTGAAGAAATTACGACTAGTGGTAGTGAAATTAATTCATAAAAGGAAATAATGTTGGAAATAACATTGATATAATCTTCGTGAATGTTAATTCTATGCTAAAAAAAGTAGCTTTTATACACACATTTTATATACGTATTTATGGGAAGGTATCAATAATTTATCAGGCTACTCATGAATATAGAAATAGAAATTACGCTGGAAGAATAAGGAAAAATTCTTGAGAGGTTCAATATTTAATTACGAGATTTGGTAAATGATCAACCTGAAAAGATATCGTATGTTTAGTAAACTCCGAGGAATACAACACATGAACATAGCCTCGGAACAGTCAGCGGTAGTTAATCAACATAAGGAAACGAAACAAACATCAATAATATGTGAGCGGATGAAGCATTTGAATGAACTTAATCGATCGAGAGGTTTGGAATAGAAGTGAAAATGAACATTCTGAAAATGCGTTGAATTTTAAAAGACGAACAAAAAAAAATTATCGCATAGAAGCTCAACAAAAACTCATTTGTTTCACAACAGGTAGGTATTCGGCTCAAATTGAAGCCTTCATCTATATTAGCAATAGTAATTGATACATAAGTAATTCATAATGATATATGTACATATAATATATTGCTCATTAATAAATTTTTGATATTAAAGAATTGTTCCAATTATTTATTTTCCAGATTGTTGAATGGAATCACTCAAGATTTGAACACATTTCATGAATTTAAAAAAATAACATAATTATAATTATAATTATAATTATATTGTTCACTACAATAATGTAGTGGACATTATATATAATAATATTTAATAGTATTGTCTTTGCCTGATGTAAATCCATCATAATTGAATATAAACTCAAATTCAAACACTTGAGCTTATGATTTACTTTATTGACTACATAGCATGACAAGTTTCGTCGTCACAAACGACTTATTCAGATACTAATAGAATAATCATTATTTTGTCCTTTGTAACGACGAAACGCATCATGCTATGTAGTCAATAAAGTGTAAATTATAAGTTCACGTGTTCGAATTTAAGTTTATATTCAAATATATAATAATGTGAAATTATGATGATGGTCATGATTATAAATGAATAAATATAAAATACGAAGTGTGTCATACTCTACAGTGCTAATTTGTGTGTGATAGAATTGTTTGGACTTGCTGCGACAGTTTGTCTTTATATTTATAACATTCTGCTTGTACCGATTAAAAATAATAATCCTAAAGAAAATCTTTTAATGGTTCGAAATCGATCTTAGCGATCTGAGCGGAAAATTAATTCCAGGGAGATATCATTTCAGTGTATTTGAAATTCCAAAATTTGAGCGGTGAAATTATGCATGAACCTATTTATCATAGTACCTTATCGTCATTCAAAGACAAAAAGTTTACACAATTTCAGCAAGTACACGAAACTTAATAGTTATTGAAAACAACGCATTCTTTAATCTATAGCCATTTTACGAAACGTTTGTTTCTTGCCACATCAGGGGCGCCAGGAAATGAAAAACATTTGAAATTGGTAACTATATTTCTTTCGTGCTTTGTTACTTATCAGAAGTTTTTGCACCATATAGGTGAAATTTTTATCATCCTTTCTACAGAAAACCACATTTCAAACATTTGCTAACAGAGACCTGTATGTCTTGAAGACGTTTTCAATATAAGAAATAATTCACACGTTGTTCTGTATTATTTTTGAGGTCAACTATTGCACTTATTTTATCGTCATTTATTGCCAGATCAATAGAAATATACATCCAGCTAGTCAGTAGATCAATAAAAACATATATCCACCTAAACAGACAGATCAATAAAAATGTAGATCCACCTAAACAGACAAATCAATGAAAATATGAATGAATAATTATATCATATTATATTGTCGAATATGATATAATTCCTCATATATGTAGGTGTTTTGTGACAGATCAATTTTCATTTGAGCGTGAATATTCGAAATGTAAAATTTTTCGAAATATGTTATGAAAGTATTTTTGAAATAAGGACAAAAAAGTTTGATACTAACATCATATCCTCTCTATAACATTGAGAATTACAGAAATTCACGCTATTTCATTTCATGAGTAATAAAATGCTCTGAAAAATGAATACAAGAATATTGATCTTTCGACTCGCACTGTAAGAGAATCTTAGTCAGCTGAAAGTTGTATTATCAGATCTGATAATTAAACTGATATCTGATATATAAATACTTTTCTGAAATATTAGCATTACTTGATATGGATTCACAAATATCGATTGACCTACGTATTATGGTGTTGCATTTTAGTAGAGTAAACATTTAGATTCTGACTAATCTAATGATGTCTGCTCACACTTGATCTTAAGAAAAAGCAGTTCATCAGATACCTGCAAATTTTTTCGTGAATATGGAAATCTTGCATTCTATAATATCTTTGCCATTTCACGAAATGTTTTTCTTCCCACATCAGACACAACAGGAACTACTACAACTAGTCATCTATTCGACAAAAAACTATATTTCAAATGGGTGTCTTCTGTCTGTTCAAATAAGAAATACTTGACCCGTTGTTCTGCATTATTTCTGAGGTCAATGTCAACTATTGCACTCATTGAAATAAATTGTGTAAAATTATATAAGTACCTAATTCCTTATGTATGTAATTGTTTCGCGAAATATGAATCAGTTTCAGCGTGAATATTCGAATTGCCCAATTATTCTAAATATGTTCTGAATATGTATATTTGAAATGAGCGCTCTAAATTTCGGCATTAATGTCATTTCTCGCGTATAACATCAAGAACTTCCACGAGCAACAAGATTCTCTGAAAAATGAATACAAAAATATTCACATTTCGACTTACATTGTATGATAAACTATTAAAGATTTAAGTTGTATTGATCTGAATACTTTACTGAATCACCTTGTTTATAAATGCTACTCTTTTCTATTTTGTTCGGGGTTCATTCCTCCAATTCAATAACTACACACTGCAGTATTGGGGGATACGTTTGCGATCACTCACATGTGCTTATCATTATCAATATAGTAAAAGTAAAATATTGAAAAGATTTTTTCTACTATAACACACCTCATAAATATGTAAAAACCGGGATATGGCGGTATAATCTGTTGTCGAATGAGGAATATATGTTATATTCGGATAGGCATTCCAATTCAACGTTTATTCATGAAAATATATTAACCTTCTAACATGTCAAGACATAAATTACTTCAATTTGAAATTGATTAGATCTTCTTGTTCTGCAACATAAGCAGAACGCTACATTTTTAGCATTTCGATGCAGCTTGTCTAGGCATTTCATATTTCAACGTAATACTCATACCCGCCAATTTAAAGTATTTAGTCTATAATGGCTTATCAATGTATACAATAAAGGAATATCTTATCCAAACAACAATATATTTCTCAATGTTCACCACATAGGGAGTTTGGACTGTTGCATATGAAACTTAAAAGACATATGTCCGGGCCTCTATAAACTTTATGACTTTCGTCCAATTTTTCCCTTTGAGTTAAAAATACAGATGAATATAGGATCTATGGATTGCGCAAGGTTGGCTATCTCTGCACCTGCTATAATTGAATATCAAGTAGTTAAACTACTTCAACTTAGAAAAATTAAACTTGAAAATATTCAGGCATCTTATGAAAAGATGAGCGGACAATATTCCGAAGTCAAAAATTTTTATCGCGATTTTTCTATCAATTCTGCATCAGTACATTAACAGTTTTCTCCTACTTGAACATGAAGGAAATTGAAATTTTTCCCTTTTCTGTATCTATGATTGAAGGTTTTCAAAAGAGATTTAGGATATGTGAAAATGGTTATTTATCACTTGTCATGAATAATTTACTCAGGTTGAATATCAAAAATTCAATCTAGAATTCAACCCAAGAAAATCATTCATAACGAAGTGATCGGAAGAATTTTTCCAACAAGAGTTTTTTCGGAAACCTTTCAAAAATAGCTCCAAAAAGGAAAAAAAGCGTAGATGTTTCATTTAACATTTTCGCACTAGTAATACTCATGCTCATGTAAGAAAAATAGTTAGGAAACTTATGCAAAACCAGTGAAAACAATTTCACTTAATTTTGAAGAATGTTAGTTATTATTATAAACAGAGGCACCCTGTGCTTGAGCGAAAGTTGCACCTGCAGTTTAACGCCGTTTCCAAACGGCCCAAGATCATGATGGGAATAGAACCCACCAGCACCAAAGAGCCGAAAGCGTTTTAGAGTCACTACACCATTAATTATTTGTTCATTCATCTATGACGAGGGGACCATGGATTCGGAAGAGTATATAATATTATTTTATTCTATCAGTAGATTATTTACACTAATTACTTACCGGATTTTTATTATCTTATAGAAGTTGACGTAATATTTTTTATTGAATATATTTGTATTAACTAGTTGTATTAACTATCACTAACTTATTCTCATCTCAATAGAAAAATAATGAATTTCGTTCCAACAGTTTCGTGAAATGAGTTGTTTCGAGATAAATTTTTATTTCCTTTTGATTCTTTTCTAAAATAATCTAATGACAGTAATAATATACATACTCCTCCGAATCCAATGACCCCTCGTTCATATTTTACGGAGTCATAGAAAAAAATTAAATCCAAAAGTAATTCAAATAAAAATGAACTTCAATTCTGTCCAAACAAATGTATTCTAAATGAATAAGTTCTGAAACTCTAACGAGTAGATATTGCTCTTCATGAATCGATAATATTTACATTATAATACATTACTTTCGATAAACCATCAAAATCCATTTGTTTTCATACCTAAACACCGAATTCAAACGTAACGCCGAGATACAGTACAACGCGATAGTGTCATATTACAGATAACGACAAGAAGTCCAAGACGTGCATGTTGCCAAACCTTTGGATCTCTACTTTGCGTTATTTATCAAACTTTTATACAATGGCAGATCGGCCCCCTATAGGAAGGTTGGTGAACTAAAGTTGTATATAATGTGATATTTGGCTGAAAGACGAGATCCGACCGAAAATCTGGAAATCGGCTAATTCGGCCAAATTATCCACACCCACGACGATATACACGTTAAACAAGGTGAGATCCGAAATCGGATCTCACCTTACCAAACGGATCTCGACTTGTACAGAATTTGTATACAAAGGATCTCACCTTGTAGCGCTTATATATATATATATATATATATATATATATATATATATATATATATATATATATATATATTGAAATCGATGCCTATATTCAATTTAACGCAAGACGGAAGAAGCAATAGACCGAACATACATTGAATTCAAATCAAAAACTGAAGAAAAATCAGTTTCAAAGTTCTTGCGTCCACGTTTAAACTCGACGTCGTACCTTTCCCAACTTATATTTAACAAATATCAACAAAACCAATTCACTATCAATGAAAAGAGGTGGAGAAATTAGTGATACAAGCTCAAGTTTCAGAAGTTATAAAACAAAGCGAAATTGAGGCAGCTCAATATAATGAAGCCTCATGCTTTAATGGTTTTGATGAATTAATGAAAATTTTCAATTTTCTCAGACGTGGCGGCTGGAATTATATGGTTAATACGGATAAGGTAACAATATTTGAAATCTATTATGAACTAGATCCAATTGTTACAAATGAAGTAACCATTGATGAAATTTTTCCGCAGGAAATTCTTTGAAAATTTTTTTGAAGAATCTTCAAAGAAATTCTGAGCAGAAAATAGCAATTAAATGAGTGATTTTTGTTGGAAATTGGTGCACTGAAAGTTAAAGCGACTTTAAACTATCGGAATAGTGCTTTAAATTATGTAGCAGATATGAGAGATAGTCTGAAAATATGGTGGCAATGGATTTAATTTTACTGACTGAAATATGTTTATGAACAAGGCAAGAAAGAATTTCAGAGAAAAATTCTAAGGCAATTCTCCACATAAACATGAAAATTGGAGACGGTATTGAGGTCAGAAGTACATTTGCCAGTAGAAGAAAATGAATGATCAGGAACTAGGTACTCAACTGGGATCTATATGATGATGAATGTAGATAGATAATTTATTCAAATTACATAGTAACGATGTCATACTGAATACAAAAAATCAAAATAATCAACTATAAATCAATACGAATTCGGATTTCAAATTTAAAATTTCAACTGTAAACTCATCTAAGCTGTAGGGTGGATTTACCAACAGGATGGATGGTAATCCTTCAAAGATTTCCGCTGGACCCTTTGATCTAAATTCCCTCATTGAATAGAAAGTCTGTTAAAAAGTTTAACTCCCTCGTTTTTCTGATGTCCGTCATCAATATTGAGGTCTTCATTCGATCTGATATTGTAAGGTTCACTTGCTGCTCGTTTTTCATACCTGGAGGAATTTTTTGCAATGTTTGTAACCAGTCTAAATATAAGTTTAGTTACTACGTTTAAAACTTTGTGTTTCTTGAAAATTGGTTTGTAGTGATGTTGAGAGTTAGCACCTACGATCGCTCTGAGGGCCTCTTTTCGGCTGTTAGAATCTCTCTCACGTGACAACTCACTCCCCATAGACTATTAAGCATTCTGGATTGGAAAAGTCCATGGTACATATATATACATATATATATAAAAGTTTAGAAAGAGTGAATAAATTTCTAGTTAATTAGTTGATATTGCAAAAGCTAAAAATGTATAGTTCAAAGACGCAGCTTTTGGGAAGCAGTTCGTTCGCTCATTATGCGCATATATTTTCCTACGGCGGCGCTTGTTTGGGAATCTTGAGGAAAACTAACAAGCGCCATGTATTTGAATTCGTCTTGAGTGGGAGGGATAGGATATATTGCAGCTTTGACATGGAAAAGACCGACTCGGATAGTCGAAAGGAATTTCAAATAGCCAAGGTCACGATGTTATTGAAGAAAATGAGGAATATAGTTTAGAAAGTCACTCTTAATGATAAAAGTTATCTTAATTTTTTATTGAACAAATTGAATATATCTATAAAAAGTACGTATGATAGTAGTAGTAAGTTTATTAATGTGATAAACGTATGACGAAAAACAGTAGAAAAAATACAAATATAAACTCAAATGTTAACATCACATTGCCTTATTACACGTCAATAAAATAATTCACAATATGAAATATATTAAGCAATGTAGTTATCGAATAACAGTTTTAAGAACGGGAAAAAAGCCAGCTTATCATGAACATAAACACACAATACAAAGGTCAAAAACAGCCAAAATAGGACATAGTAGTCAAGTCATAGTAGACATTGGAGTTCAAGTCAAATTTAAAACAGTCATCAATGGAAAATGATCAGTTTGTCTGTCGAAAACTTTTTAAGGATCATCTTGGATTTTAATATTGTCATCTGACTAACTCTCACAGACATTCTATTGAAGAACTTCCACCTCAGAAAGTACCGACACTACCGAAAGATCGAACCATTTTATCAGCATTCAATTCAAACGATCGATATTTTGGTTTATACTTTCAGTGATGAAGTGTACCAGATCTAAGGACTTCCTCAGACCTAACGAATTCCTTGGACGCTTACAGAATATAAAATGATAACATAAAATTTGAATATACACTCCTTTAAAAACCAGAAGGTGTTAAGAGAATAGAGATATTCTCAAAGGCTTTTCACACTACTGTATAAGATCTTTTCTGGAAAGGTTTAACGAGTGATTTTTCAGTTTTAATTGTTCATTGACAAATAGTTTGAATAATTTGAATGATTTGAATTAACGTAAATGTACAATAATATGTAAAACAGTATTTGTGTTTTTGGATTCTAGTAGATAAAAATAATTCTGATAAAAAAACTGATAAACCCCTAATATTTTCTTTCTGAATTTCGGTTTTATACTTGTTGATCATTTCAGGAGAGTTTCTGTTTGTTCTGAAAGTAATATTGTAATTGTAACTTTGTAGAAATAATTTGATTTTCTGAGTGGGTGTCCCACAGTATAATAGCTCATTTCCTTTTGAAAGTTCACAACTCTTATAGGGCTTTCAGAGTATTGAAACAGTTGGCGTAGTAATATGGCAGAGACAAATTGGTGTTTCACTACAACCGTTCACCTGTAATTGTCTTATTCAGTTTCAGTTAGTGCAACCTATGAGTTGATTATCAATAGTGAACCATATTCAATTGAAAAATTCGTCAGTTTATGTAATACTGTTGAATGAATTGATAATTTATTGTTTAGTCCAATTCAAACTTTGGTATAATTTTTATATATGCAACGAATAATTACATATTGAGAATATTTACAAACTTCCCTCTCTTCACACTTCCTCATAGAGAATTTTTCACTCATCCCTGATGTAATAGATCAAATGGTTTGAGCGATGTGGAGGTCCTTTCCAAATTATCAGGCTTTCTATTATAATTATTTTCATTATTATTGAACATGAAATATTCTTTCATGAAATTTGGACCTATATGAATCATTTGATTTGGCATTTGATTCACTATCCTTTGAATTTATACTTGATAAATGCTACAATTTAGCTTTAAGAGACGTTTTTCTGGAATGGTTACGTAGCTACCTTGAAGAAAGAATAATAGGCG
Organism: Henosepilachna vigintioctopunctata; assembly: GCA_030704895.1. Lineage (NCBI taxonomy): Eukaryota > Metazoa > Arthropoda > Insecta > Coleoptera > Coccinellidae > Henosepilachna > Henosepilachna vigintioctopunctata. Next base: position 4,700,841 of record JARQZJ010000006.1, on the reverse strand, counting down.
ACGGTTATTCTCAGAGACATGACACTACTCTTACTACTCTCTTGTGGATGCCGCAAGGCTCTGTACTCGCACCTCGTGTTTTCATATTATTTATAAACGATCTGCCTGCGAAGTTGTCCCGAGTTTTGGTGACACTATTTGGCAATGATTCATCGGTGGTTGTTTCTGGCAGGACTCCTGAAGAACTTCTGGAGGCACGTGAATGCATTGAGAGGGAGTTTGTAAATTGTTGTCGAATGAACAATCTGATGGTGAACGTTGACAAAACTGTGTTCATTTTTGTCTGAAGTGCAATCGAATCAGTACGTTCAATGTTAAATATGGAGACAACACTATATCATCTTGGTATATATATAGACAGAAATTTGAGATGAACTACACAGATTGATGTTTTATGTAAAAAATTGAGTAACTAATTTTTTTGTAATCTCTGGAATTAAGAACATTGTACCTAGAAACTGTGTTATGAATGTGTATTACAGTCTTGTACATAGCCATTTAAACTATAATATTCTGCTGTGAGGCTGCTCTACAGAAATAAATAGGGTGTTTATTACACAGAAGCGAATACTTCGATTGATATTCAATACTCACCAACGAATTTCTTGTAAACCTATGTTCATTAACAGTTAAGTACTCACCCTTCCTTATTTATATATTTATAGATGTTCATTAGAAGATAGGTTTATTGAATTGAAAAGTAATCTTGAATATTCAACAAGGAACAGTGATGTGTTACTTATTCCTACACATAAAACAGGTTAATTCGAGCGCTCACTCTATTATCGGAGTATTAAAATCTTCAACCATTTACCGTCAAATTTGAAATTACTGAAAGGTCATTTGTGAGAGTCTTTGATGTTAACAATGGCATACTAAAGTGCGGCAGAGTACTTCGATGATTCAAATGTAGGCAATAATGTATGTAATTTTTTGTATCATATATTTGTTTATTTTTTTACCACGGATGTCCCCCTACGAAATACCTCATTTCTGAGGTAATTTTTTTCTTTTCTTTTCAAATATAGTTTTAAATTACTGTCTGAGGGCTGATAGGAAGATCAGACTCAAAACTGAATTTAGTCCTTTTGTGAGCATTCTTCTTAGTTGTAATTATTGAATGTAATTTTACAATGTAAGGTATGTTTCTCAATAATTTTTATAACATAAAAAAATGTTTTTTTCATATGCGACCTGATACTCATAAACCATTCAATAATAGACTGAATGGCCACTTGTGTAGGTAACAAATAACATTGGTAGGAGGGTAGGTACATCTTATATTTCCTTCGCGCCACGCGAACATCCTTTTAGTGAGAGCTCAGTTAGTCCTTGGAGGATACAGTGCGAACAGGAGGAATGAGGGCATTCAGTCGAGGAGCCAACAGGCCTCTTCTACGTCCCAGGAGGCCATTGTGATGAATCGGGTCCAATATTCACTTGTTACTAGTATGTCTTCCTTTTTGGACGGATTCTAATGGAACTTGATATTTTTTTATTTCCTGGCGAAAAACGTTTCAAAAGAAGTAACATTCGACTGAATTGATAGTCGTGTTTACAGAACGCAGTACATTCTCTCCATTTAACGAATACCGGCATATCGGGAATCTTATTTCAATATATTTTTTTAGTTTTTTGCAATTCAATGAAATGAAATAATTTCAGTTACGTACGAAATGTTCATGAAACCCTGTTTATAAATATAATATAAGCGTTTTTTCAATTTTAATATTGATAATAATGACTTTATTAATCTTTTCAGACATTACAGAGTATCCATACGATGAATCATGAGAAAAAAAATCACAAATTACAATATATCTCGAAATTAATCCTCAACGCTGTAATAAGACTTATACAATAGGAATTCCTTAACTAACTTCTTATATTTACTTAAATTTGCCGATTTAACATGGCTAGGAAGATGATTATATAATTTAATAGATTGATGAATGGGAGATAGTTCGAATTTAGCAGTTTTATGCTTTGAGAACACTAATATATATTTATTTCTACTACTATAGTCATGGAAACTAGATAATTTCAACAAGTTATTTTCATTCTCTTCCGCATAAAGCAAACCTCTGAAAATAAAAATGAAGGAAGTGTCTAGATCCCATGTTCAAGAAATATGGGCCTATATGAAGAACGGGGTGCCTTATTGAAAATCATGCGCACAATCCTCTTCTGCAGAATGAACACTCTACCTGAATCTGAGGAGTTTTCCCACAACAGAATATTATATGATAGGTGGCTGAAGACCAAACAATTAATAGATGATTCCAGACGAAGAAATTTCTTCAACTTACTAATTGCGTATTATGACCTTTTTAGTTGTTTAAAAACCACTATAAAAAGTCCATATGAACTCCAAGAAGTTTCACGCTATCCTCAGCTGTAATGATGTTATATGAATAGTGAATGCTCAACATACTACTACTAACGTTATCCATTGAAAAATAAACACATTCTGTCTTATCGATGTTGATTATCAACGCATATTTTTGACACCACTGAATAGAGCTCCGTACCAGAATCACGCACAGCTCTTGAAGCTCCTCAAATCCTTGAGACTTTACGCAACTGAGGTATCATCAGCAAATAGCGTTATCATACATTTACTCGCGAATACAGAAAGACGTTGGGGCACATTATTCGCCCTCGCTATCAAATCGAGGGGAGATCCTTAATAAACAGTAAAAACAAAAGCGGACTAAGAACAGAACCCTGAGGCACACCTAATTTGACATTATGGTCAACAGAAAAAGAAATTTGGATTTTGACGGACATTTGAATTATCCTTGGGATAACTCAAGAGCCAGTTCAAAAATACCTCCCTGAAACCCAGATTATAACATTCATTTATAATAAATTTGAAAAAAAGACTATCAAACTGAACTATTAAATATCGGTTCTATTGCCTGTTTGAGATAATTATATTTATAATATTTTTAGCAATAACAGGCTATTTTTAGTGAAAAATGCTTTATTTTTGTTTACGTTTCGTTGCATTTTCACAACTAAGGTTGTGATATACATCGCAACGTCAACAAAAATAAAGCTTTATACAATGAAAATAGCCTGTTATTTCTAAAAATATTATAAATATAATATAATAATAATATATCTTTTTTCAAGGTATGGGCGTACAATAACAATATTTCACAAGTAATTCTCGTTGATTCAAAAATAATTAAGTACAAAATTCGTATATTTTTGTATTTCTTTACTTTTTCATCGATGGAAATTCGAAAATTTCAAAATTTTTTTGATGGGGGCAATATTCTGTTTGTTTGAACAAAAAAAAGTCGGCCGACATATTTCGAATCATGGACTCATCATTGAGGTTTACGTGATGCAGAAAAGTATCAAAAACTACCTCAATTAAAGAAAAATGATACCTGAAAATCGATGTGATCATTTGAAGTAGCCCTGGGGTTTTTCTATCCATTAACAAATGATCACATGAGTTACTTCGCTGACTCATTTGTGGATTATTTCAATAATTTTCGGAAAGTCTAGACTTTGGTCTTTTTCACTAGGATCTAAGAGTTCAGTTGTCTCGAAATTCGGAAAATGATGGAATTCCATGAAGTTTTCGTAGAATTCAGTAGGTAGTGCTTTGTTCTGCAAGACCTTCAGTGTTCATCAACACAATGTTCATAGATTTCCTTTCATTTCTTTAATATCCAATAAATATATCTTTGAAACACCACTGTGTTTTTCAATGCTACACTTTTCCTCATTGTTGACCAAGAATGGCGTCAATTGTTCTCTCCACATATGATTTTCATGATATATTTCAATAATACCACACTTGTAACTACATTGTTCTGTAGTTACGTTGTAGTATATTCAACATTTATATAGGACCAACTCTTCGCAGATATCTTAGAACAAAGTGAAAGTATTCAACACATCGAAATAACAGATTTCATACAAAAGGTAATTGAGAAAATTCTCCATTAAAAGGTCGTTTAGTATTTCATTACCTGAAGCAAGAATACCTATTTTAAATAGGTATACGTTGAACCAATGAAATTATTGGCCACTACCAACAATAAGAGTCCCATGATGATCTCATTAGAAGAAGACGAATAAGATAAATATTTCTTACTTCTTTTCTGTTTTTGAGGTGGAAAATCGAAACGGATTATTGATATATCACAACGTGAAACCATACCTACGTACAAATATAAGGAACCTGAAGTTATTTTTATGTTCACGAAATAAATCAGATATCAGAGAAAACGAAAACATTTATGTTTACGAATCATTTTGAAAATAGTGGTCTATTTTCTATATACGAACAACAAGAAGGGATATAAATACTCATGTTGATGAACATTAAATCAATCTTCCAAAATAAAAGCACAACTTGCTCTTTTGAATATTTTATGAAATGAAATCAATATCTAGGTATTAATATAACTAAATTGCTAGTATTAGGTGAAAAAGGTCAGCGTCTAGACTTTCAGGCAATTATGAAAATGCGTCCACTAAACTGAATTACCACTCATGGTGAATGACCACATTGATTTCCAGATATCACCTTGTTTAATGAAAAAATTGTCTGGATAATGTGTTTATTCGTGTGGAAGTTGGAAGACAGTTAATATTTCCAAGATTCACTGCGTCAATCCAGTTGGTGGATGTTTCGGATGTTGACCGTTTTCTGCATAACCTGTACTTAGTCTGTTCAAAATGAGATCAGTGTTCATTGGTAAATAATTACATCATGGAAAGTAAATTTAACTTTTTGAATTTTCCTGGATTACCATCAGTTTCATCAATGCATTCATTAGAGATCTGAATACTTTCGCATGTTGTTATCATGAATACCTATACCAATTTTATTTTCATTGGGGTAGTAAATGATAGAATTATTCATTTCGCGGTGGATTAATACTGAACGCAAACTCACTTAATATGCAGATTCACCAACATATTCATGGAATGAAAGTAGTCCAATTTAATGAACGATCGTGTCCTTCCATAAAAATTACCACTCGCAAATATCCGAGGGTTATGAAAATATTGAACGAATTCGTTCTTTTATTATTCTGATGAATAAATGTTACATTTCATTGCAAATCCACACATGATTAAAAACGTATTTCTAATCATAGCAGTGAGTCTCTGTACTGTGTAAATGGTGAGGTTCGTTGTTAGTGTCTCCAGAAATTTTATCCCCTTATAATCGTAGTATAGATGATTTTGCTCCATCTTGTTTGTGAAATGAATCTTTATTTTGGTCCAGAGATTGTGAAGAAAATGTCTTGTTAAAAATAACAAGTTCGTCTCATACTTTGAGAGAAGTTTTTCTAAAACAGATGAAAACTTTTCAATTTTTTTTGTCAGCTATGATATTGAGAAGCTTTCGTTTGTTATCGCTATATAGTGTGAGTTATCTGTAAATTCTCTCCTCCCACGAAAAATATTTCGACTAGTCATTACTATTTATTGACTTCTGATGAATTTAAAAGAAGGCGCTGAAAGTTGCAGAAATTTAAATGTATAATTATTCTATTAGATATCTTTCTTACTCCAATAAAATACCTCGCTTTTCTTTGACGTTAGATATTTCACTCGGTTTGTATATTTTCTCGTTCCTCATAAATAAAGCTCAGAATATTGCTGGTTTTGGATTACCTTGCTCGTGGACTTAATTTCTCTCAACTTCAAATAACGTTTTCCATTTTCTTCGACAGATGATGTGGGAAATAAATTTTTATGGAAAAAAGCAAATCCTTCCAAATATGGATGAAAATTTCAGAATTAATGAAAACTATACTAGTCATGCTCTTCTCGACCGTAGCTTACAACCTCATTGCAATTTGTTCTCAATTGATTATTAAATATTTGAAAAACTTCGACAAAAAAGAAATTTAGATTATCATTGATGTGTGCAATTATGTGTGACAAAGTAGATTTCTTGTTGGTAATCTTCTCCAAGTTTTGAAAAATATTGTAACAAACTCATAACTCATGTGTTAGATAACATATCGCGGGTTGACTTAAATATTTATGACCAAACCTTCATTAATTGAAAATAGAGTAATGACATTCAATCAAACAGTGAACTCATAAAATCATAGAATATAAAAACGTTGGATTGTCTTGTTGCCTGCAGGCATAACGACTGGTTGGCAGATATGAACATTAAACCTTTGTATGTGTATATTTCACATTACTATTGCTTGTAAAAAATATTTCAGATATAAAAATTAACGATATTTTATTGCAAGTACGACTTTTCAAAATTGGTATTTTGATAACAATAAAGAGAGTTAAGAGGTAAGTAGATATACTGCCTGCGATAAAGGAGGACGAAGCATTCTAAATTCGAGCGCAGCGCTTATATAATATATCGAAATAAATAGTTTTCTATTTGGAATAATACTTGGATTAGTTCCACACAATTTTAATATTTTGTTGACAATTATTTTCCTGTGGTAACCCAATTCGAAAAGTTTAACTGAATATGGAGTTAGTTTAATGTTCGGAAATGAGGTGATTGATCCGAAAAAATTGGCAATCAAGTAACTATGTTTTTCGAAACTGAGTCAAATGTTTTTTCCTTCAATATATGAAATTTTTATATTCGTGTTTTTGTAATTTGTTCACATGTAGGTATTCTCTTCGCATTATTAATGATGTAAGTCAAGTAATGTGTAATTATTGACAGAGTTGCAGTAAAGTATGATATGTTTTTGCAGAAAATATATAATGAAAATAATAATAAGAAGTTTATTGTCAAAACCAGTAATTGTATAAATCATTTAACAAAATTCAAATAGTCATGGCAGCACAATTGACAGATGCACTTAATACCATTTAATGGAAAAAACAACACGAAATTCTCATTCGAGATTCATTATTTACAAAATTAATATTACCCCGCTGTGAAAACATCTAAATACATATAAAATAGTATAAGCATTAACGAGCTAACAATAATATATTATAGTGCGTTTACCTATTTGATGAGTACTTAGTTACATACTTGAAAATATATCTTTAATTTCTTGTAATTACAGCATGTTGTGGTTCCAACAAAAACACTGTGAGAGTCAATAATATTACTCAATGTTTTCATTATTATCTCATTATAATAACTTTTTCATCCATCTTCACTCTGAAGGAAAGCTGAAATATTTCATTCATTTTACGTCAAGGTAAATTAGACTCAGATTTCCTGAAAATCTGCCGATGAATTAGCAAAGCTCATACACTCAGGTAAATGTTGAATCAATCAGAGCTGCAATAATAGTGACAATGTTTCGAATTGACCAATGGCATTACCAATCGCAGCCCAATTTACCAGCCTCCTTCGAGTATGTGTTCTATTAAGAATCCAATCAAATCAAGTGTGCCGGGCGGTCAGAGCAGGAACGTTCTCTGCTTTCGTGAATTGCACTTAGGTACTCTCATAAACTAAAGGAAATTACACAATTTCTAGTTTGTAATGACTGAATACAGGGCAGGATTGAAACAGAATACTTAAGATTACTTAGGAAGGTACATGAAAATTCATTTTGAATTAGCTGATGAATAGGTTAATATAATTTCTGTACGTCGACTGTTGATTCAACGGTATTTGTTCAACTTGAAAATGGAAAAAAGTGATTTTGAGAAAGGATGTTGATTATGGACGAAAATGTCATGTGTTATGTAATCATAAAGCCTAAGAATTCGGATATTCCTTGATGTATATGAAAACATATGTATGTACCTAATTACACTTTCGCATTTGTATGATCAGAAAACTTCAGCAGACATAAGATGGATTGAAACAAGCTGATAGATATTTCCTGGAAATCTGTTCCAATAGATCATAGTTTTTAACTAATGTGCGAGTACTCCTAATTTTTTCTCTATTTTTTCTTTATTTTTTCAGCTATTGTTCAAAATATCGAATATTGGAAGTTCACAATTAAATTTTGAATATTAGCACAATATTGTTGATCGAATCTAATGAATTATCCCATAGGGAAGTATGTAAGTCTATCGAAAAAGTATTGGGAAAATACCTCAAATGATCTACTCATGGATAAAATAACAGCATTCAGTAATTAACACAATATATCAAATAATTATGTTATTCAGTGGAATTTTTTATAGACTATTGATATAATGTAAAAAGTTGTAATTTGAAGTGATCGGATGATAATTCTTCTGCTTACTAATACTTTGTCAAGCAAAAGAAAGAAAATGAAGATCTCAAAATGGATTTTCAATAATTATTATATAACATGAACTAAAAAATTCAGGAATTTTACCTAAACAGTTACAGTTGAAAAATTACCCACTTATTATCTTCAATAAAAGTACAGGTAACGGGCCGGAAGATTACCTTCTAAGAACTTGGTGATTAGACCTTTAAAAATCGTTCCTAATCTGTTTTCATGTTTCAATTGTATTTCTGTGATTGGTCATCATACCGTTAAGAATCGTTCATAATCTGTTTTCATGTTTCAATTGTATTTCTGTGATTGGTCATCATACCGTTAAAAATCGTTCATAACCTGTTTTCATGTTTCAATTGTATTTTTGTGATTGGTCATCAGTCCGTTAAAAATCGTTCATAATCTGTTTTCGTGTTTCAATTTCATTTCTGTGATTGGTCCTTCTTCTTTCAAAGTCTTTCTTCATTATTGACACTCTAGAATATATATATATATATATATATATATATATATATATATATATATATATATATATATATATATATATATATATATATATATATATATATATATATATATATATATATATATATATATATATATATATAAGTTTATTTGTATATTTCACCAACCAGTTTTCAGTGTTGCATCCAAAAAAGAATAAATACTCCAGAACGCGTTTCATATGTATTTATTTTTGATATATGGGAAAAACTTAAACATTGTTTCACTACGAAAAAGAGCTTCTAAGCTGAAACTTTCATTCAATAGATTCATATGGAATGTAATTATCAAGTTCAAATATACAAAAAGATTAGTGGAAAAGATTTATAATAATGTTTATCTCGGGTTCTCATTATGATTTCCCATTTTGCGCCTTCAAGTGAATGAAGTTCTTCTTATCATCTTCATATTATTATTAGAATGATAATATTACAAGACTTATTTAAAATAATTTCAAATGAGTGTTTCCCATTCAGCTTACTGCGAATAGAAAAAAAAGATGCTAACTAAATACTGTTATCTGTGAATGTATGTATGAATTACGACGATTCGATATACCTATCTATTTTATTTCTAATTTCTTTATGATGAGATTATTAAATTATGCAAGAACGCTGATTAGTTCATGATATGATTCAACATAGTTTTTAGTTCTTGAACTTTTTGATTCAAAATTCATGTAAATACATGGGTAACTTTTATATCTATCTTGGGAACAAAATAAAAACGTACAAAATTAACACCATTCAAAAACGTTATGTGTTTTTATCTTATGGAAATCTGGTGAAAAGTGGCGACAATTTACGATCAGATATTTTCGACTTATTCCACAATTTGTGAATCGGTTTTATTCTCAAAAATCTGAAATTGAATAATTAGTAATAATGACTAAGATGGAATTCTTCCTTATCTCTGGGTAGAACATGATTAAATGTTAGTTTGAATTACTTAATGTTAATTTGAACACTCGGTTTAATTTCTCAAGAGTGTATTGAAAAGTTATAAAATAACGTATTCAATGAGATTGAATTGTGAACATGTTTCGAGAGGTCATCTCGAAGCATGCTGACAAGTCAACGTTATCAATTTTATCATTGTATTATTTTTCAATACATTTGTGAACAATCATTTCAAGTTTTTAATTCAAATCAATATTCAATTAGTTAAACATAATGTGTTATTTTCAATTAGGTCTTGCGGAATTCATAGATTTTTGTCATCAAGTTCAGGATGTCATGAAGGCGATGACTTCATGAAGACTTTCTCTGATGTCATGAAGACATGAAATCAATGAAGACAATCATGAAGACAATGAAGATTGTTGCGGTGGTCTAACTACTTCGTGTTTCATTATTTTGTCGTAATCAGTATGTTCTCTTGAGTTGTCAGCAAACGTTACGTTTCAGATTGATAGCATGAGGTAATCAAGTTTCTAGACCATCGAAACTCTTGGCGAACTGCTGAAGATTCCCATTTTGATAAACTTACTTTACGGGTTCAATTTTTGCTTCAAAGTCCGGGTGTTGATACAACTTTCAAATTTAGGTGATATACAGAAATTGGTGAAACATTTTGTTTCGTTTGGAAACATTTCAGTGCTAATATGTAAGAAAGATCCTTTATTAAATTTGGTTTCTCTACCAAACTGTTTTATCAATCATTTTCGGTCCTGACTCCACAGTATGAGTTCATTCCGCTACATTCTCATTTACCGAAGCCAGTTCGCTACACCTGGAAATTGAATGGTACGGCCGGCTGTTGTGCTAGAGAAGAAATGGGACTCGTGAGGGTAATTAGTGAAGGAATATTCAATTAAAACGTTGTCAGACAACGTTTAAAGCAGTCGAATGGAATCAATTCTGATATTTCTCTATCGGGACAAAACTCGAGGTTTTTGCTCCGGAAATTTTGTTTTTTATGCTATTAGTTTTGAGATTTGAACAGGAGAAATACGAATTTATTTGAGTGATTTGATTCAATCTTCGATTCTCATTTTTTTCAATTCATACTTTCACATAGCGATGGAATGAGATTTTCAATTATCATTATATTGACAAATCATTTAATTTTCACAATATGAATATTATTATTCTATGTTTATCATATTCATCTTTTTCATTTCATTGTATTTTATGATCATTTCCTATTCTTGTTATTGACAATTAATTAACTTGCTCTATTAATTAACTCGCTCTATTATCAGAGTATCAAAATCTTTACCATTTACCGGCAAACTGGAAATTACTGAAAGCTCATTTGTTTAAGAAGAGATTTAAGTCATTGATGTTAACAAAGGCATACTATAGTGTGGCAGAGTACTTCGATGATTCGAATGTAGGTAATAATGTATGAATAAATCTTTTCTATCATATTTTTGTTTATTTTTTTACCACGAATGTCCCTCACAATGTAGAATTGTCTCAAATATTCAATATTTCTGAGGTAATTTCTTTCTTTTCTTCTCAAATATAGTTGTATATTATTGTGAATATAAACTGAACCAATATCTCAGTTTGGACCAATATTTTTGTTCAAGGGTTGAACGGAAGATCAAAACTGAATTCAGTCCTTTTGTGAGCATTCTTCTTAGTTGAAATTATTGTATCAATTGAATGAATGTTATTTTACAATGTAAGTAATTAATGTGTCTCAATAAATTTCATTAATTTATTATAATTATTATATTAGTAAGTGTAAATGTTCGCAAAAATGTTCGAATAAAATTCGTAAATAATGAACGCTTTAGTATACAATATTGTATTTTTTTAGGTAAAAGGGTAATCTATATTGCTATGTGTGTTCCAGTTGTGACAAAGTCTAGATTAAAATTCAATTTTGATTCAACAGCATAGACAAAATCTGAATTATCTAATCTTGAATGAATACCTGATAAACTATTTATCTTGTCAATATTTCAGATTCCAGACCAATGTAGACAACGTAAATATGGTCGTTCCGAAATGCAAAAAAAGACCTGACGTACAAATTTAATATTTTGTTGCTTCATGCGGAGACAAATAGAAGGAATTCAGAATTATTATCAATAATTTCTAGAGGTCAAACATAAGGAACTGAGTAATTGAAGAGATATCTGTATTTTTATGAAGAACTCAATTAATTTAATGAATTAATATTAATTAATAATTATTAATTAATATTCTCTCAGCACATTTTATATGAATACACGATTCTTTTCAATGAGGGAGAAAAGAAGTTATGTTGGTTGAGGTATTTGGAAATATTCGAGAAATAGCTACAGTCAAAATTATATTCTCCAAATGTCCTACCTAAAAAAGTTCAATGACGGTAAATCTTTTATTTTCAGCGTATGAACATTTTGGGGCAATAATTTGACGTTAGGTCAAATGTGAAAAATTTCTCTCAAGAACTCCTATCTATATAAAAATTTTATTATTTTCGCACATTACTATTATAATTTACCTCTTGTTCGTATATACGGAATGTATACATGAACAAGTACAATTTTTATTTTACATAATCATATTTCTCAAATTGGTGTCCGTGAAAATGAAAAGTAAAAACACATCATTATTATTTGTCATGATATTCTGAGATGGGCTCAAAATCAGTTAATGATTAGTTGGGAGATTCAGTTGCGAAAACATTTCTTATCAATTCCGGAAGTCTTGTAGACAAATTACCAGTAATGGTCACTTATTGGCCGTCGAGAATTCGATAAAGTAACAAACACATTCAGCACTTTTAAGTCCAGGAATGTTCATAATATTACATCACTACAATCCTTGTTCTAATGTAATAATGAAAAAGTTTTCATTCTTTAAATTCTCAGCGAAGTCCAGCATTGCTGATCTACCTTGCCGAGTTTCAAGGGACAATACATAATTGCAAATAACGAATTACATACAGAATTACATAAAAAGTTTGTAAAATTTAGAACAAGAAAATTTTAAGTGGTGGCATTGAAAGAAGAACCCACTTTCTTTTGACAATCCTTCAGAAAACTGCATAAATTCACTTCTAACTTCTAGAGAAACAGAATTGTAATCTTCTGTTGTTCCATACGAGAAGCATATCTCAAGTAATTTGTCTTCTATTCAGAAACCACGAAAAAATCTGTCTGATCATTCGATCGTGCACTGGTGAAAAAAACCTTAGCGTATCGAATATGTAGGCAGGTCTTTTTCGATCCTTGCACCATGAAGCAATATTCAATTTTCTTGTGTTGAAGATAACTATCCAATTTAATTCATTCAAGCGATGGAAGTCCAAATCTCTGCTCTTAGGAGAAAAAAATTTTTCTGGTACAGAAGACATTTCAAATTTTTCAGTTGTGTTAAATGAAAATATTTAACTGAAAATGATAGTTTCAAGGTTTTCTTTCTTCATTCTGTTTTTCGTTGTTTTGCTTTTCATACTATTGGAAGTATTGAGAATTATTTTTTTGAGCGATTTCCACCATTTCTAAAGTTTTAGGAGGGTTGTTCTTCAACCCATATTTAATCGAACATTGTCAGTAATGAAAACTCGAACTCCTATTTCTCACATATTGCTAGTAGCTCAAGTGTATTTGGCGTAGTGGGAGTACATCAGAATATTATTTGAAGAGACATTGTTCATATTCGTTTTTTTCATTTGTAAAACTTGAATTTTTCTTTATTTAAATATTCCAAGTCTCATCAACCCGTTGGGTTATTAGAGACTACATAAAAAGTACAAATATCAAATTTTACTTAAAATATCACAGTCGTTTGAAAATTGTATAAGTTGTTCGACATTACAAGTATTATTATTATTATTGTTATTAGTTTTATTAATTCTTCATCACTTGCTGAAGATTATTTTCATTTAAAGATTGATTGTATTTCTTGTGTTGTAAGAATTAATTCCTTTTTTAAGTTTTTTTCGGTCTTTGTACCATGAAGCGATATGCATTTTCCATGTGTTGAAGTTAGTCAGCCAATTGAATTCGTTCAAGCGATGGGACACCAAATCTGTACTCTCAAGAGAAAATATTGAAATGATACAGACATTTTGAATTTTTTCTGTTGTTTGAAATGAAAATTTTGAAGTGAAAATTATAGTTCCTGCATAATGAGTGTTTTCATCTGCGAAAAATATGTTACAGTTTATTATATTTTCCTACTTGCTTCAAAAAATGTGAATTTTCACCCAATTATTCAAGTGACTGAGGAAGATGGGAAATATAAATAATTAAGTCCGTAGTAATCAAAAAATGTAGCTCTGTGATTATTTCTTTTCGACTAACTTCTTTCTCCACCATGAAATTGACGAATCAATTCGCAAAGGAGTAAAAAAAGAAATGCTACATTATTCATTCGACATTCGATGGAAAACTAAACTTAATTGAGGTTTCCTCCATAAACTTCATAGCAGACCCAATAAAACAGATAAAATATTCGGTGTAAATAGAGATAGGCGACCTTCTTTTGCATTGCTCGCTTCGTTGCCCGATTCCCGTATTCTAATGTATGAAAAAAAGCAGGAGAAAAATTCTGGAAGCTCGACTTAGGTCTCCTTATAGAGATGCTGGGAAAAATGGAGGTGTTGTCGGCTCCCTTTTCTCGATCAGATACCTGGGGTCTGCGTCAGTAATGGCTTCAGGATTTGAATTCAAAATTGGCAAGGAGCGCCACATCTTCTGAATATTCTTTGTTATTCAGTGCTCATCCATATATTTTTCTACAAATACCGTTAAGATTCGGGAAGCTATAAGAAGCGGAGCATTTCGAAAGATCTTGTTTATCGATAAATTTCTACATTGTATATTAATTTCACAAGAAGAATACTGAACTTTATTGAAATTTTCGCTCACGTATTGATGCATAATCTGTCTGAATATACAGCAAGATATATAATTTATGGATTTCAATTTCATGCATCTATTGAGGTTCATTGATATGTATACCCAAACTCTGTTCAGTATGAACAACTTTTATTTAACATAACTATTTACAACTAAATACATTTAAGTGCACTAATAATGTTTGTAGATGACAGTCATGTTGACTGCTTGGCGACTAGCGCCGAAGTCGACGAGATCTTGTTGTCTTCTCCTGAGGTTTCGTCCCGTCTTTCTCCCGAGCATGCGCAATCGTCTTTTCTTCTTCTTCCCTGCTGTGACTAGTCTATCAGTTGGTGCATCCAGTGGCAGGATGTGACTAGTCGCTGCACATCTTTCATTTCTTATCAAAATGAATACAAAAAACGAATATCGGAAACGAGAAGCTAATGAAAACTGTGTAATAAAAGAAAAATAACTATCCGAAAGTATGAAAGAAAAATTGAGTTCAGCATAATTGATATTGTCACAATTGCATTCAATTGTTAATTGTTAGTTTATAGTTTACTGTGCTATCTTTTCACAGTAGTTCAGTCCCAACAGGTCAATCAGTTTCTTTGCATGAAGAATACAAAGACATAAAGACGGTCATTGATTTCTTGCAATTAAACTTACACCATTTTATCATCTGTGTTGACCTTGAAATGGTTGTTTTCGTTCTTGGCCAGCAACGCGGATATACCAAGTATCCCTGTTTTCTATGTATGTGGAACAGCAGAGCTCGTGAGTAGCATTGGGTGCAGTCAAAGCGGCCGCCAAGATCTGACCTGAAACCTGGTGATTCAAACATTTTAAATCAGCCACTTGCCGACAAAAAAAACATTATTTGTCTGTGCATATAAAACTAGGTCTCATGAAGCAATTTGTCGAAGCTTTATCAACTGAAAGGGACTGTTTCAAGTATATCATTTCGGAATTTCCTAGTTTTTCATATGAGAAGATAAAGGCTGGTGTCTTTGATGGGCCACATATTCGGCAACATATTAAAGATGAACGTTTCATTCAGACAAAAAACGAACTTGAAAAGAATGCTTAGTTGGCATTCAAGTATTTTCAAGGATTTTTCTGGAAACATACGAGCCCCGAATTACGTTGAAATTGTTCAACAACTCTTAAAAAGCTTGGCTGTAACATGAGTATCAAACTGTTTTCTTACACAGCCATCTTGATAACTTCCCAGAAAATTTTGGCGCTGTTAGTGATGAACGGGGTAAGTGATTCCACCAAGATTTGAAGGTCATGGAGTCAAGGTATTAAAGTAGATGGGATGTCAGTATGATGAATAAATACTGTTTGAGCATCAAGTGAGAATGTCCCAAGATTGAACATTCTGGGAAAAGTTATAATCGAAAATTTTTACCCTAATATCTTTTTTATTATAGAAAAATTGATAACTTTTTTAACTCAGAGACCAAAATTTAGTCGACAATACGTCACAGATTTAAGACAACAAAATTGCAGTTCCCAGTGTAATTCGTAACTGTATAATTATATATTAGTAACTGTTTTTGTTCGTCATTTAAATGAAAAATACACGCTGTCTTCATAATGATTCATGAGTTGGTAGTTATGAAGTTAACAAGTAGGTACACCCCTGCTTACAGTACACTTTTTCGAATATACAAGTTTTTTGAGCTACTTTTCTTGAGCATTAAACATTTTTGGTGATGGAATTTTTTTCAAAATAACTATATTCTTTTTTCGCAAAATAATTCCTTCATTATCAATTTTGAACATACTAAATGTCATATTTGCTCACCTTAAGGTGTTGTACATTCAAAGATTGGATACCGCTTGGGTATATCATTGAATTTGCATCCCTTATTAGTTTCACGTATTTACCAGATGTATATCAATATTCAAACTCAGTTGTAAATGAGTTATATTCATTGATCATATATATTCGTTGATGATATATTCATTGTTTTTTAATTTTGAGTCTCTTGTCAGGAACCAAAGCGCAGAGTTGCCGCTAGAAAATTGCCTATTGAATTATAAATTTTTTTAATTGCAAACAATTTCTCTTATATTGAATCATTTCCTAGTCAGGAGAGTAGCTACGTCTGCATAAGTATTCCTTCTATTTGATGGAGATGTATATTGAAACAAAACCTATAGAAATAAAAGAATATTTCTATGAATTCAAAAAGAATGCCCCATATCAAACTCAGTGGTGATATGGTTTATTTGAAACAACTCAATAAGGTGCTACGTCCTTTTTAGCACTTCCGAGCGGCAGCTGTTGGCCAGTAAACAATGGGTCGTGGGTTGTTCGTCCCAAAAAAAAACTTACCAAAATTTCTAAACTGAAATGAATTTGGGCGCCACTTAGTTTTCGAAAAGCGAGAGTAACTAGTCTGATCTGAGCCAACAAAAGAATTAGACTCTTGTATCGTACTAATAGAACCTTCTGACGAATAAATAATTCAATACTAAATTTCATAAGTCAATATATTCTGAATAAGAAGTTAGTAATGGTGAGTAGTCAAAATTTTACAAAGTATAATAATAAAATGATTTTCCATACTTCTGATATGCGATAATTGACATTTAATGTTGTTAGCGCAAAAAAATATCAGAAAAAAAGTGGCCTGCGTCCAGTCGCGCCAGGTTTTGTTGTAGTAAACTTATCGGATGTTTGAAATACCTCACTCGAGACAACGATGCCTTTTTTGTTTTCGTTTGAATAAAAATTAACTTGAATTGAGGTTGAATTTCTGTACTGTCTGCAAAACTTGGCTCTACACAAAAATTCAAAGTCACAATGAAATGGAAGCCGATCCAAAGATTAAGGACGCTCCACTGAAAAAGCTTGGCGGTCCCCAAAAAAAGGATGTTCCACCGAAAAACGATACTCCACCGAAAAACCCAGAAAATTCTAGTTACTAAATTATAATGTATTTTAATGTATTTAGTGAACATGCTCCCAACTAACGACAAAAATATTTATTATATTCAATATATTTTTCATTGCAAGTTCTATTTACCTACTCATTAGAAATTTCTTTATATTGAAATCACATTGAAAGTCGTGTTCATATTGATTGAAAATACATCGTTAAGAAGTCATTGAACAGCAAACATTACTCCTTTTTTGCTAAACTTCTTGTTGGGATATGAGCTTCTTCATTTCTCAATAAAATTGGATAAATAAGAAGTAATTTCAATTAATCGCCTTATTCCCCTCGATCGAACTTCTTCTCCCTTAAACAAGAAAAATTTGAAAAATTAACACGAACGATAGTCATAGAATCCTTCACGACATAATTTACTTTTTGAATTTTAGGGATGTCGAATTTGGATTCACAGTGTTGGAGATCACGAATCAGTTTCAAATTGACTCAAATTGATATTATTCGAGTTTTACAACAAAGTTTGGTTATTCAAACACGATTGGTTTTGGATAGTCTTCGCCATGTAAAGAATTCGTAAATATTCCAGAAAAAGTTAATGGTGTTTCTTAAATTAAAGCGTCCTAGCAATTTATAAGCAGAATTTAGATCACTTGAGAATTTTCACCGGATCTGTTCTCAATATCGGCGGTATTGAGCGGATATTCGGCTTCCAGGATTTAGCAATTCCGAATAGGAATACCGCCGGCGATCTTTCACTTTATTATCTACGTGACATTCGCTTTCGCAGTTTCGGCTCTATAACCAACCCACCTAAAGCGTACCGATATTCGATAGAAAGAACCGTCTGCGCCTTCGCTCTACTTTTTTAAATAGTGATATCAGTTCATGATTGTTGAATGGGACGAAATTTTGGGTCAGATATTGTGGAAGGAATGCAAACCACATCAAGAGGAAATTGCTTACACGTTTTGTGCTAACTTATTTTTACTAAAATATACGTATTTACTTGTTCCATAACACTAACAGAGATCTTCTCTTGATACCTGAACCTCAGAAGAGATGATTTGAAAGATGCTTCCGAGTAGCGCAGCAGAAGCTTATAATACCGATTCGTGGCACATAATAAGTAAATCTATGCATAATTTCGAAAAATTATAAAAAAAAACTCTTGCGAAGTTAGCAATTCTTTTTTAATCATTTCAATCTACCATATGCTATTCTAATGTTTTAAATATACTAATATTCTGCTGTGTTCGAATTTTCTGTTTGTTATTCACCTATGCTGGACTTCCCCGAAGATTTTGAAAATAGAGACCTCTAATTATTATTAAATACTAGCGGGCACGACAGACGTCCAGCATGATATTCCAAGCGATTAGGATAAACGAAAGAATGCATATACAAAAATTTAAAAACATCGATCCAGACGTTAAGTTGCAATATAGATAAATAAACTAGATACCAAGTACAGCGCCATCTACTGGGCTGATTTGTGAATCTAAACCATCCAGGGCGCCATCCAAATGCATTCAAATATGTCAATGAACTTCTTTACTCCTCCGTTTAGGAGGAGTTCAAAGACATACATATGTAAAATAGAATTATATAGATATATATATATATATATATATATATATATATATATATATATATATATATATATATATATATATATATATATATATATATATATATATATATATATATATATATATATATATATATATATATATATATATATATATATATATATATATATATATATATATATATATATATATATATATATATATATATATATATATATATATATATATATATATATATATATATATCATTGCTATCTTGAACCATTTTATTTATATTTTCAGAAAGAAATTATTGGGTTTTCTGGTTCTCAAAAATATTTATCAAACATCTACATCACAAAACGTTTTGGTCCTTTTCTTGGGCCTTTTTCAATTTTTCAGTTGATGACAATATATTGATGAAACTTCATCAATATAGAACTTAGATTCAATATCAATATATATATATATAGAACTTATATATCAATATAGAACTTAGAATCAACACATTTGATTGACTACGACGACTTAAGTCAGGCCTCGGCATCAATTTCTCGCGCCCTTGGTAGTAAAAAGTGTCAATATCACAAAGGATCACCGAAGCAATGTTCTCGCGCACGTAGCGGTAATCCTCACTCACAAAGACACAAGGATGCACTCTTTGTCTGAGGTATCGATAGACATAAAGGATGGATCGACGTATGAATTGGTTGTCAAATGTCAAATATTATGGTTGCATTTAGAAATTCAATTTGTGACAAAACTCAAGATTTATCAGTCCACATAGAAATAATCATTAGCCAAATCGGTCCTGCCGTTCTGGAGACTAACGAAGAGCAATTCACTTTTATATTATGGATAAACTACTGACATATAATTCGAAAAATCTTCTTTTTATTCTCACAGATTTCGAACAGAAGCATAGTGTTCGAATATTTACTGATATGAGCTAGAAGAAGAATGTTCACCTAGGCATTTCTGTCCATTGGGGTGAAAGTGAAACAACACCACAAAACAAGAAAGGTCTTCTGATTTCTTGGATCAATAGTGTGCATAACAGACCTACTCAATAGAGAATAGTTTCTAACCACGATCACTAGAGAAACAGTTTTAAAAATTTCTCTGGAAATTTTACCAAAAAGTTTAGGAAGTTTTAACGCAAAACAATTTACTAAATTTAGTCAACAAAATTATTCATCTCGATAAAATTACAAAACATTTTATGAAATTCACGAAATGATAATAAGGAATAATTCAAATAAAACTAAGTGGTTTTGTGATTGTGTTCTTTTGAAGAACCATAGAACAATGTTCTATGGTCATTTGCATACACTTCAGGATAAATTCAAGTAGTCCACAATGTAATAGCTCAGTTTAGCATCAACATCTGATGAAGCCTGTGTTGTGACGGTGTTGGCGAAACAATATTGTCATATTTTAAATTAATTAAAATGAAAATCACAAAACCACTTAGTTTTATTCAAATTATTTTTATTATCATTTTGTGAATTTTATGAAATGTTTTGTAATTTTATCGAATTGAATTGACAAAGTTGAATAATTTTGTTGAGTAAATTTACTAAATTGTTTTGCGTTAAAACTTCCTAAACTTTTCGGTAAAATTTCCAGAGAAATTTTTAACAGTTTTTCTTACCACTGAGTGTACAAATGTTGATGGATCAAAAATTAAGTTGAATATTCAAACAAATCTCTGGGTGAGTTCATTCCCTAGGTACAAATTGAAAATCGTTTTCGCATGGAAAATATTGATTTCTCAAAAAACCATAATGAAATTATTCAAAAGGACAATTATTTTGGAAGTTGGAGAAAATTCAACCTTTCAAAATTGAAAAGCATATCGATGTCAATTTTTTTCCTGTACAGCATGAAATGGAGCATTGTTTGAATGTAAGGTATAATTCAAAACAGCTGATAAATTCCATAAAAATTTTTCAATACTCCCGAAATATATTTCATGCTACTAACCCATTATTATGAGTTCCATATATGTATTTGTTTTCGAAAACAGATATATAAAATCATGATATTCGTGCAGTGATTATTCGTTTCTCTTTTTTATTCCATTATCTCATGCTTTTTGATGTTTATAAAGATTATACATATGTTTTATGTGTACTATATGTATTATTTTAAAATTGTATCTCTTCTTTCTCCGTAATTACTCCAGGGAAGTTACATAATAAATTCCACAACCCAAAACTGCTAAGGATTGCTTGAAAATCTCGCAATTAACAAACTGTGGTAAACCGGCTCTGAAGATTTAAATTACATAATTTACTAAAGTGAGTCTTTTCGTAATAGAACGTAATTACACTATTAGCATTGCAGTTAAAATTCAGATTCAACCTATCAGAACATTCCCTCTAATTGCAATCAAGGGTTAACCGTTAATTATTTCAGATTGTGGGTTCTGCTAAACGTTCGAATTGAATTAAGTGATAATCATCCCTATTTACTCTACAGGTGAGCTAAATTCGTTATTTTTCTGAAATACCTCGAAAATCTATATTATTGTGATGATATTGAAACATAATAATATTCAAAATCTAATCACAATATTTCATTATTGTTTGGTCGTCATATTCGTGTGTTGTTCTTTACTTTTAATACTTTATCAACAATTATACTCATTCTACTTAGAGGAATAAAATTTGTCACTTCGGTTTTGTTTCATTGCGAATCATTTATTTATTATCGAGTATTTTTTTCCATTCTTATCCAATCCGTTATAACCTCGTCACTTTTTGCTTTCCTTGGACCTTCCGAGAGAGAGGTTGGATAAAATTCGCGTACTGAACTCGTGCGAGTGTAGACGTACTTTTCGCTGATGCAAAATTCGTTTTCGCTGTGTATATTGTCATATTTTCTTTACCTTCATCGCTTTCCTTGTTGACGATCCCATTTCCTGGTAAGTAAATTGTGATTAATTTTCTTGATATTTTTCATATATTCATTAATTTAATTTTCGTTCTCGTCGATGTTACATATTCCAGTAACTTAATTACGAATTGAGAGCTAGCGCTCCCTATTATCAAATACAGTCCACAACACAACAATTATACTTCTATTCATTTTCAATTTTATGTAATACATTCATTTATTTATATTGAAATACTTATCTTGCATATATTTATTTCTGTTTCAAATTTTGTTTTATATTGTGAGGATATTTCAATAACTTGTTTATATCTCTCAATTTTATTCCAAAGCCAATGGAAAAAATCAATTTTTGTGAGTGATGATTTATATTTATAACAAAACACTAATTTAAATTTTCTCGTATATCGAATAATATGCATGACGCGCGTTTCGAAGTAGAACTGCTTCTTCAGATGCTAAATTGACAATGATCTGGAGAACAAGTTTCGACTTCGAAACGCGCGTCGTGAGTTTTATTAAATTAATTTTGAAATGTCAAATGTCATACATATGTAGTATGACATTTGTTGCTACGGTGTTTTTACTATCTCACCTCTGTGTCGTTTTTCAGTGTCAATGTTTCTCTGAGCTCCTGTCATTTCTATTCTATTATTTACCTATCGTTGTTTTTAGTTAGTCCATAAGAATATTTTTACATCTACAATTTAATATCAACTTATTTTTAAGTAACACATTCCTGTTTGATGGTTTTTGGCCATACCTTTTATACCTAGTTAGCCGTAAGATGTCAAGCATAATTTTTATCATTACAATTGTATAAACATCTTTTTCAGAGTCCTGATGAAGACTGTAAACACAGTCGAAATATAGACCAGGCAGACAAATTGGATAAAATCTATTCATAGTGGCCTCTTATTTTGCCTTTAACCCATAACAATTGTATTTAAATTACCAGGCAATATTCCTTTTCATTGATATATATATATATATATATATATATATATATATATATATATATATATATATATATATTTTTTGTGCTTTCATTTCCTTTAAAATATATTATATATATATATATATATATATATATATATATATATATATATATATATATATATATATATATATATATATATATATATATATATATATATATATATATATATATATATATATATATATATATATATATATATATATATATATATATGTATATATATATATATATATATATATATATATATATATATATATATATATATATAAATATATATATATATATATATGTTCGTAGATTGTCCATTTTTTGGGTAGTAGAATGATTTAATAATAATAAAGTAAGGATGTATCATTGGATGTCTCAAACCTTTACACCAATATTCCAACCAACACCAAGAAGTTGTTCAAATTGTAAAATCCAAACCATTAAATGGCTCAATATCAGATATTAAAGCAGAGGAAGTGATCAAACTTCTCAATCTATGCCTTAAACAGAATTTCTTCTCATTCAATGAAGAGTTTTATGGCCAAACAGATGGATTAGCCATGGGCTCACCACTTTCCCCATTTTTAGCTGATCTTTTCATGGACTGGTTTGAAACAAACCACATTGTGAACAATAACCTTTACTCGTCTAAAATAGTATATTACCACAGGTATGTAGAAGATATTTTGATCCTTTGGCAGGGTGATATGCTTCAGTTGAATGATTTTGTGGAAATAATTAACTCAGTACATGCAAAAATAAACTTTACTCTAGAAATTGAAAACAACAAATCTATAAATTTTTTAGACTTAACTATTAGAGATGTAGATAATGTACACAAATTTGATATTTATAGGAAACCATCACACTCAGGTATAATTATCCACAAAGATTCATTCCATTGTATAAATCACAAAATAGCAGCATTGAATAGTTTTGTTAATAGGGCATTTGACATTCCATTGGAAACAGAGGCACGAGATAAAGAAATAGAAACTATAAAGCAAATAGCCTTAAAAAATGGATTCAGTCCAAACATTGTTGACAGATTATCAAAAAAGAAACTTCTAAGGAATACATCAAATAATGTATTTATACCTCATGTATCAACTAACAATAATATTGGCAATTTTCAAAAATATTTCTGCACAACTTTCAACGGAAAGTTATCTCATAAAATCCAACGAATATTTGCAACACAAAATATTAAATTAGAATTCAAAACGAATAATACATTAGGTGATTTTCTAATAAATAATAAAGATAAAACGGATATTCTTCTAAAACCAGGTATATATCAATTAGATTGCAAGTGTGGTAGTATGTATGTGGGAAAAACAAAAAGAAATTTTAGAACAAGACTAGCTGAACATCACAGGTGTATAAGATTCAATAACAATGACTCCTTGTTTGCAAAACATATCAATGATACTGGTCACAACACAGATTTTTCCAATAATTACAAATTACTCCATATAGAAAGTAACCCTTACATACTTAATAGCTTGGAATCTTCAGAAATTTGCAGGTTGCATAAATTGTATCCAAATAATATCATCAATTCACAAGTTCAATATGATAAGAGAATTATTAACGTTTTCTTTGAATGACTTCATAAAATCCTACAGGTATCATTGTTTGTTAGCTTATCTTCTTGGAATTAATTATAGATGTCGCTTATGTTACAATTGTTATTTTATTTTAGATTAGTTTTCTGTGATTTGTTAACCTCAAATTATATTGACTTCTCACGTGTATGGATCTTCCTCTTTAACTGTTTTCATTTTATTATAATCGACAAAAATTTTTAAACTAGTTACTAATTTGTTCTGACTATTTCTCATTATTGTTGAAAAATGTAGGTATTTACCTTTATAAGGTTTGCAGTGGTATTGAACCTTTTTTGTTTTTAGTATATTGTACCTGATGATGCTGTTCTGAAACAGCGAAACCGGTTGTACGTTTCATAATATAATTTGGGAATTTGAAGACAAGTGTGTTATTTATATACTTTATTATTATTAAATCATATTTATATATATATATATATATATATATATATATATATATATATATATATATATATCAAACCATATAATTAACAATATTAATCTACTAATACCTACTACTAATAAATAATATAGTAATGTTCACTGGCACCGACTCACAAAAAAATTGTAGGGGCCCATACCTCCGTTCTTACCACGCACGATTTTCCGAATTTAATACAATATTAAAATAGAGCATTTTCAGGAAATTTGGAGCATTTTATAGTCATCTGATGACTTTCGAAAATTTGACATTTCAAGAAACTCGACAAAGCTGACTCATTTTTCAGCTTCGAAAAACGAAACAAAACATTATATTTTCGTAAGTTAATTCAATTCACAGTAATAAATTATACTAATAAAGTATTGCAAAGCAGTGAATTGAGCTCAGAAAGACTGAAATTGTATTCAAATGATTGCCAAACTATCTTCAAAAGTATACAACATAAAATCTCACTTTTGCACCGTTATATTACTATGGTGAAAAGGTGAAATATTTACAGACAAAAATAATATACAGGCAGACAAATTGGATAAAATCTATTCATAGTCGCTTCTCATTTGGCCTTTAACCCATAACAATTGTATTAATATATATATATATATATATATATATATATATATATATATATATATATATATATATATATATATATATATATATATATATATATATATATATATATATATATATATATATATATATATATACATCCCGATATCATGACGACGACCTTTCATTGACGTGAATTGTGAGAGCCGGTAGAACTAGTGAGTATACACGTGTATATTTTCGCAAGAATTATTTCTCTTTGATTATTATACTGAAATCCGACCTCAGTTGATGACCGCTTTTTATTGGATTTTTTTCATCCCAACAACATTGTGAAGACCTTATGAAACCAGTATTTATGAAGACCGCAATATACGTTCAAATACAGCTTCACATCATTACCACAGCCGTATAGTTTAGAATTATTTTTCAGGAGAACATTACAGCGGCCAGCGTTGTTATCCAAATACGTCATATATAGTTAGCTCTGTTCTGAGTAACTTTGACTCGGACTTTTGAACTTTGACATTAAATAGTGCATTTAAGATTGATACCTACTTCGGCATACGCATTTCGTACAAATTTTATATGGCCCATTTTGCAATTATATTCATTTTAATTGAAAATTCTATATTTGAAAAAAGAATAGGATGATTTTACAGTAAATTCACGATTTCATGCTCAAATATAAATGAAATCAATTACAAATTCTTTACCGCATAAACTTCTGGTTGAAATACTAACAAGCTGTTCGAAATTATATAGGTACTCCAACACCCATAAATTGCTCAGTTAAATAAAAATCCTGTTAACAGTTTCACAATTTGCGGCGAAAAATGAATATTTTTTTGAAGACATAGCGTATGAAATTGGAGGTAATGAGAAAATTAACAATTTTGTTCAATAAAATTGATTGATATTACGTTGAAAAATATTTTGATTTGAATTATAGGTTTCACAGAATTATATTCTGTGAAAATACTTCTCTATTTTCACAGAATTACATAACTTAACTGCTTGACAATTTTTTTAATCTTTTATTCTTATGACAATCCTTTTAATCTTCTCTGAGGATTCATAGAAATGAAATTTTTTTGTGCTTAGGGCACTGAATGAAATATTTGAGAAAATGAACACTAGAACATTCATTCGAAAAATTTTTCAAATGAATGTTCTAGTGTTCATTTTCTTATATATATAATATATATCTTGAAATTGATTTATTGCCTGTTTAAGATATTTTATTTTGAAAGTTTTTTCAAATAATTAAACTAAATTCATAACTAATTAATTAATTAGTTTCAACAAAGTTGTAATATAACAACGAAACGTTAACAAAAATAAACTTTTTCATATAAAAGGAAGCCTGTTATTGCTAAAAACTTCAAAAAAAAAATATATATATATATATATATTTATATATATATATATATATATATATATATATATATATATACGATATATATATATATATATATATATATATATATATATATATATATATATATATATATATATATATATATATGATATATATTAATATATATATTAATATATATATATATATATATATATATATATATATATATATATATATATATATATCGTATTATATTCGTGAGGGAATGGTAAAAACAAATTGAGATTTTGTGGGATAAAATAATAAAGTATAATACTACAATAAAGTCTCGAAAGCTCGAGTAAAGAAAAAAGAGTCTTCTTAGTTTTTGCTCGACTGCAATACCACAAAATCTCAATTTATATATATATATATATATATATATATATATATATATATATATATATATATATATATATATATATATATATATATATATATATATATATATATAAATATATATATATATATATATATATATATATATATATATATATATATATATATATATATATATATATATATATATATATATTTACTAGATACGAATTATTTCATTGCTGTAGTATATTTGTTCAGTTTATTAAAATTTATTTTGAAACACTAATTTTTTCCACCAAAGTTTTTGTTCGAGGGCATAAATTCAGTTTAGTCAAACTCTTCCTGGAGTTATATTGGTTACTATGGGAACGTAAGAAGAACGAGCGCATTTATTTTCTTCTATTGTGCATAATAAATGAGTATAAATCGATAGAACATAACAGATTGCTCGAGAAACACTCAATATTCATCGAAATGTTTCCACAACACTTTGTATCAGATTCCCCATCTAATATTCCTAATGCACCATTTTCCGATAAATTATTCATTTACATTCCGCATTTGTAATCTATCAAACGTATAGTTGATCCTGTCGTTTCCAAACACGAACCTATCGGGATCTGATCGAAAATTGATTACCCAATTCTATGAGAGTACGTCAACTGATTATTATGTAACAAGGTTTTGTATCACCCGATTCAGTCTGCTTATGAAATCTTGAGCTGGTCTTGATGGTATTAGAGTTGAAGTCAGGATTATTTCAGAACAATTCCTTGGCGGGTTTCACTACAGTTCATTGAGCTTTCCAGATGCAGATTGTCGATGTATCGCATTTCAGATCTAACCAAGTGGTTATGTTAGTGTCGAAATTTTCTGAAGTATGAGCTGATAGTCAGTGCATTCCAACCAAGTAATTCTTATTTATGAAATACTCAGCAAATGACTTATTTGTGCTTCATCGAAAGCGTTATCACAGCAATCTGAATATATAGGGTGTTTTTTTCAGAGGTATAGAACTTTAAGCTCCAATAAAACAACAATGGATCATTCGATTGACAAAAATTGTTTTTTATTCGAAAGATAATCTTATGGCATTATATTTTAAATATCATTTCTGGTATATGACTGCCACGACTGGCTCGGTTTTTGCTAGTATGAATGATTCGTGAATCTTGAAACTAGCTATCCTTTTGTCTGCCAGGGCGTGATCTGGATCGATTGAGCATGAGACCATTCTTACACATTGCTGACAGATTTCTGTGGTGTTCGAATGAAATAATAATAATAATAATAATAATAATAATAATAATAATAATAATATATATTTTATTGTGAAAAAAGAACTACAATCTTTCTGACAAATAATCAAACAAAAAACAAAAATTATTCTATTCACAATAAATAAGATCGTATTCAGTTAAAACTGATCTTCCATACGACCTTCTTACCACAATCTTAATCAGAAAAAGGAGAAGTTCCATTAATCTGACATGCTATCTTGCCGCAACAAAAAGGAAGAAACCAAAACAGAAAATCAACAAAAAATTGTCGCCACCGTGCTTTACTCGCCAGACCTATTGGCTATGAGACAAATAGCTCCTCAATTCCGCAGCAAATCTTACTAAAGATAAACTCACTTTAAATTTTTGAAGCAAAACATTCATAGTCCTGCATATGTCGTATGTAAAACTCTTCTGAAAAATGGCAGTACGGTGTTGTGGGGGTGAGCAGTCCTCTGCTTCTTACATTCAACGTATGCACATCCGAACGGAATCTGATTTTATTATAAAGATACGGAGGTGTCTTATACTTTATAATTTTGAAATACAACATCGCCGAATGTAGCCTACGCCGATTCTCCATGGTGAGCCATCGAGATACCCGCAGTTTATACGACACTCTGTCAAATTTGCGTATACCCCAAATGAACCTCAAACAGCTACGCTGGATCATCTCAACACGTTTAGCATCGAACCTTGTCAAAAATCGACCATAAACAACATCGCAGTAATTGAAATGGGACAGAACCCATGCATCACAAATAGTTTGTTTCAAACTCTGTGGCAATATGTGTCTATGTGGAAACAACATTTTCAATTTAACAAAGGCAGCCTTCAAACATTTTTTTATATGGTCGCTAAACTTGAGTTTATTATCCATAATCAAGCCCAAATTTTTGACACTTCTTACTGGTGTTAAAACATCATTACCTATACTGATTTCTAGCTGTGTATGACACGTCGTATCATTGAAAATGATCAATTTGGTTTTACCAGCATTTATATTGAATCCGTGCTTCCTGGAATCAGACAGAATAATTTGTATATCAGAATTAATTCTTCGTGAAGCCAACTCAGACTCCTTAACTAGAAACGAATGATACAACTGTACATCGTCAGCATACATGTGACACCTAGATGTTGTTACACCCTCTATCAGAGAACTCGTATATATGCTGAAGAGAAGTGGTCCCAATATAGAACCCTGAAGAACACCACGATTTATTACTTTCACCTGGGACTTTCCCATTGAAGTCTGCACATATTGTCTTCTTCTCAGCAGATAAGACGATACACAATTAATAGCGCCGTTGGAGAATCCACAGTAATGCAGGATGGCCGTCATCAGCTGATGAACAATCATATCAAAGGCTCGGGAATAATCAATCAAAATCAAAGCCGTGGCATATCCCTTATCAATTGCTCTAACTATATCATCAGTGATGTCGAGTAGTGCAGTAGCACACCCACAGCCCTTTCTGAAACCTGACTGATTTACAGGTAAAATACTGTATCTCTCCAAATGAACCTGTATCTGATCGAACATTATTTTCTCCAGAACCTTAGATAGTGTGGACAATATACTTATTCCACGTAATTCACTGAACAGCGTTATACCCGCCGACTTCGGTAAAGGCACAACTCTGCTGGTTTTCCAGATTTCTGGATAAATGGAACCTGTAAGGCATGTATTTATGATATGCGCAACATACGGCAAGATATAAGGACAACACAACAACAACATGGTGATCGAAATGCCCACGAAGCCACACGTACTCGTACTAATGTTGTCTTGAGTAGGAATCTAGAACGCTAGGGTGAGTTTATACGTCTTTTCTTCGATAGAGGAAGCTTACGTGAGTTTTCACAAAGTGTTGTTTTCCCCTCTTCGGATATACGACCTGCGGGCGTTTTGAAAGTCATCGATTCTAGACTGATTGATCTAATACGTACTGATGATTCATAATAATAATGAAACAATTATATCCTGTTATCATTCAACAAAATCTATAATTTTTTCGAAACGCTCTTAATATTCACTCTCGAAAGTGATGGGTTCGTTCTCGTTGTCAACATTTGTGTACACAGCTCCCTGAGAGTTTTATATGAGAGATGTGTATAATTTTATTACGAGATACAACGCAGACTTTAACCTCGGAAAATATTACATAAACGAAGGCTTAACTCTATTTTATATAAAGGTTCAATTGAAATTAATGGACTTCCTACAGATATAAAAACCTGTGACAGTTTGAAAGTATTCAAAAGACTTTTGAGAATGTTTGATTGGGTTTTGTTATTACTTGTACTCTAAATAAGTGTTTATCATCTAATAACAGTTAGTGCAAATTATATTGTTCTTCTATATAATGTTTTTTTCATACTTTACTTTTCATTATTTTAACTAACTTCTCATTATTAAATATTGTAATAAGATGTAGCAATTATGGTGAATAAATACATTATTAGTTTTCGTTTTTGAAAATTCCACTAATTAGAAGTGAAAAACTTATATTTTCATAATAACTTATAACTTATAAATCAGAGTCGCAAAACTCGCAATGATACAAGTCAAAAATAAGCAAGAGCAGGTGAAACTGACGAGTAGCGCGAACCGCGATATGAAGTAAAAATGTTGCTTTTAACTCCTGTCAAGCTGCATTCAATTATAATGTGGAACTCGATTACAGTTCACAGCAAATCGTTTTTATTGGACCAAAGAACGTTGTCTCCCAATTTGGCACTCGATTACAGTTCACAGCAGATTGTTGCTATTGGAGCAAGGAACGTTGTCTACCAATTTTGCAAGACATTGAAGGTCCAAAATGGATCTCCTGGATTATGTTGCGCAAACGGTCAAGTCAAATAGACGGCGTTCCTAGCGCCAACAGCGCACCACAATCTCTGATTTAGGAAATGGACAGATTCTTAACATTTTTTGTCTCAGATCGGCGAAAAGAAGAAAAACATATTTCATTTAAGCAATGATGAAATACATGGAAGAATTACTTGCTATAACATACCTCCTGTTCAACTATAGCATAGACAAGTTTATCAAATTGGATATATCAAACGTGTCAATATATTGAATTATTGATAATCCGACTGATTTTAAATTACTGAAAGTATAAAATTTTTCTAGTTCTTGGGGGTTCCCTCCAGTTTCACACGTGATAAATAGTAAAAACATAACTAGAGTAACACAAATAGTAAAATACGTCTTTCATGATTTTGGAAAATATTCACACGAAAAATATATGAGCCTACAAAGTTCACCAAGTCAGCTTGTATAAAAAATAGTACAGTTCCGATTGTCATAATGAGTTTTCTGACATGGGTACCTATATTGACATCAATATTCACCATCTGACTCTATATATTGAATGATTATCTCAAAAGATACGAGATGATGCAGGTAATTATAAGTTACACATATCTCATTATCAACTGATTTTCGTTGCTGCATTACTGATAGAATGAATTCATTCACATTTCTCTATATTCATTCCATAGCTATAATTTCTTCAACATTCAGAGAGGCCGTACCAGAAATGATGTTCTTTATTATGGTAGGTGCCTATTTCCTACTAATTGAAAATTAGTAGGAAAATTTATGAGTAATTTCGTATAACTAGTCACCTCC
This sequence comes from Henosepilachna vigintioctopunctata, assembly GCA_030704895.1. Classification (NCBI taxonomy): domain Eukaryota; kingdom Metazoa; phylum Arthropoda; class Insecta; order Coleoptera; family Coccinellidae; genus Henosepilachna; species Henosepilachna vigintioctopunctata. The sequence continues at coordinate 4,668,753 of JARQZJ010000006.1, read as the reverse complement.
ATGACTAAGTTGGCAAAATTTGGTCCTTATTTGGCCGTCTACGGTGCTGTAGGATTCGCGATCAAGTCCCAGAAACCATGAGTATATGTGTTTCTCTATAATTTGAGTGAATTTATTGTGATTGATTCATTGTGGATTATAATGATTAGATTACAAGATAATTCGCTGTTCGGAACCGACGTTAATCTGTACGTCCACAGAATGAAAAAAAATCTTCCATTTTTGCTTCAGCTGTAACATGTGGTAGGCATTGCTAGAAAATGTTGAGAATTATTTTAGGCCAGAAAGTTGGACAACCCAATTAATTTTCAGGACAGTGCCAATAATTAGCGAGAAAAACGAAAGCTTGGGCGCTTCATATTAAATGATTTTTCTCGTAATATTTTGTTTTTCGAATATTATTATCTGAATTTTCAGGTGAATATTTATGAAATCGCGATTTTCCTGGAAAAAATGAAATACCAAGAAAGAACAAAATATGTTTAGCTTGAAGAAAGCTTCATGCTGTTAATCAATTAGGAAAACACATTTTTTAGGAGAGTTATGTTATTCGTAATCCAAGAAAAAATGGTCCTTAGTTTAAGGACCACGTGCCATTTTTAATGTCACGGTTCATATATCTGGATCACTCTCATTTGTTTTTTTCATTTTATCTTTTCTAATTAAGAACCAATATCAATGTACTTTGTTTGTGAGTTGTAGGACTTGTATCAGTACAAGTCATTTATCATTTTCGGAATATCACAAAGAAAAATGATTTATGTTTCGAAGACAATTTGGATGTGTCCAGTAAAAATATTTTCGATATGAATCAAAGCCGAATGATCTATATTACAATTCCATCAAATTAACTGCTCACGAACTGAACCAACAGAATTGTTTTTATGATAAATTGATTTATCCGATTGCTTCCTTGAACCATTATTACCGAAAAAGGTGAATGAATAACGGTTCATATATTTCTGAAGTTTCAGCGTCGTAGAATTAAGGAAACGACAGGACATGATTGCTACTATGATTCATATTCCTTGCAGAACATTTTGATTAAAATCTGCAAGAAGTTTAACTATTTTGTTGAATATTAGACAGAAGTCTAATCCGGAACTTGTTATCTTTATATTACATTTTATGTTCAAATATACGTTGGTGCGCTATTTGTTCATTTTCCATTGAAGTTTATGTCACTACTTTACTGAGACGACGTTATTGTCAACACTTATGCTCTTATGTTTCACTAAATTACGAAATCATGTACGGTTATTGCTACATTATAGTGAGTTTCGGAGAATATATACAACTACTATTATCATAGGTATTATTCTCCGTTAGAACGACGATTGAACTAGAAACCATAATTTTTAGGGCTTTACTTTTTTTTTCTTCAAAAAACGCTATATCCTCTCAGGGCGCTTCTTTCGTTCATATTTCATTCTAGGTTGCCGATGATTCTTGATCAAACTTCACATGTGCGATTTTATAGCGACACTACGTGCAATATTGGAGATTTTTCGTATTGACTTGTTGTCGAACTTTTGGAGCTCTTCTAGCCATTCTATGCCGCATGTATTGTTTATTGTTATACCGAGTAGTTTCTTTGCTATTCTAAAGTGTTTCATTTGTTTTATATATATATATATATATATATATATATATATATATATATATATATATATATATATGTTTTTGTGCTTATGGCACTGAATGAAATGTTTGAAAGAATGAACACTCGAACATTCTTCTGGTTAATTTGAATTTTGAATTTTGAATTTTTCGAATGAATGTTCTAGTATGTATATATATATATATATATATATATATATATATATATATATATATATATATATATTATTATTATTTCGATTGTTCCCCATGAGGAGAGCGACTGAACTTGAATTCGCAATCATTAGGAATTTTGCTTCATCTTTTTTGCCCAAAAACGCTTCATCCTCTCTGAATGCTCTTTCTTCCGTTCATCTGTCCACTTTACTCCAGGTTGACGATTTACTTTTTGCTTGAACTTTATATGTGCGATTTTATAGCGGCATTCAGTGCGATCTTCGAGATTTTTTATATTGATCTGTTGTAGATCCTCTTGGACCTCTTTTATCTGATATATATATATATATATATATATATATATATATATATATATATATATATATATATATATATATATATATATATATATATATATATATATATATATAACAGTGTTTAATTGGGATTGCAGTCCAGAACAGAGAAATAAGTTACCTCTTCAGTATTTTCCAAGCTTTCGAAAATGTTCATCTTCTTCAGGGCTAAAATAGTACAATATTAACAGTTTATATAACAAGGTACTATTGAAAATTTTTCTTACAATTACTGTGAAGTAAGTCCGAAAGTATATTTGTTTCTTGAATTTTGTAAATAAGTACGAGTATTCCCAAATGCATTGGTTTCGAATATTATTGCATTCTTCGTGTTTAGTAGTTGAAGGAAGCAACGACACTAACTGTATTCCTCAGTTCTACTTTTCAAGTGGATTTTTTCTACATGTGTTTTCAAGCTCTCCGGACGTTTTATATTATATAACATAATGGAAACAAACCCTGGAAATGATCAGCCACAACAAACAACCCAGAAAATCTACCATTCGGTGTTTTACCACATATACTCAATCTACACCCAAACTGATCAAATTATTCCATAATAAAATAAAAATAGCTCAAAAAATACATTAACTGTACAGTCATTATTTACTCGCAACAAAACATCCGCTAGAATTGAAATTCAAATCGAATGTCGGCTACAAAATTCCTTTCAAAATTGCGATTCTGTATATATAGGTCAAATATTCCAAAACCTTCATTCAAGGATCATTTCTCATAAAAGTGATTGCCGAGATACCAACAAATCGAATTCTTCAGGAGTAACTCGTACATGCCACTGATCACAATATAAATTACGACGCCGACGAATTTTAGATTACGCAAATAATTACGAGTACAACATACTTCTTTTCCTAGAAATGGTTCACATAAAGAAGACAGGAAATTAAAACATCTGATACAGAATATTTAAGCAAAATGTAAGTAAATCTGATTGGTTCTTCCGATTAATAGCTCATATTCTGATATCTTATTTACCGAAAAATCCACTCCAAATACACAAAATAAATTCCTTCTCTTTTCGTTAGTGATAAAACTTCGGTCAACGTTTGCATTTTAAGAAACGCCCAGGGCGCTTGAAAACACATCTGGAAACAATCCACTTGAAAACGAGAATTGATAAATACAGTTAGTGTCGCTGCTTCCTTCAACTACTAAACACGTAGAATGCAATAATATTCAAACCCAATGCATTTGGGTATACTCGTACTTATTTACAAAATTCAATTATTTAATTATCAAAATTAAAAAATTGATTTTTTCAACTCAACCGGAAAAAAGTAGTTGATTTTCAGTGTTTCAAACTGAAAATCACCTAGTTCCTTTTTTTATGTAGGACAGATAATTAACATCATTTTATACTCAACGCTTTAACGTTCTCCATTTTAATAATGCTGTAGTCCGAAGGAAATAAGTGAGTCCGAAGTGATTCAAAGACTTCTGTGGTAATGTCCTTATTGCGCTCTACACGTCGTTATGTGAATAGCCCTTAGTAGCTCCTAACGACGTGCTATTTATACTAGTGAGTCAAGAATATATGAACACTATATAATATTTGATTGAATAACACGGTTGAACTGGGGTAGTCGGAATTGATAAATGAAACGGCCACGGAAAGTTGATGTAAGTTTCGTGAAAAATTTATTACCCACATCAATCTATTTTGCTTTCATTGATTCCGCCCTCCGTGAATACTGATGAATTTTGATGGCAGGTATTAAAATTTTTGATAGAAGAAGTACTTGTTTCTTATGGAGTATTAATTAAAATTTTTTAGGAACATCATAAAATATTATTTGAAGCGAATGCTCAGGAATATATTCCGATTCATTTGTAGTGGAACAAAATCCAAATCGGCAAATTTCCATAGAAAGGAATGAAAATCATTTCTCTGAAAGTTTCGACAAAGCTAAGTTTTGTAGCACATTGTTTCTAATGCACGAAGTTTTTGTAGTTTTGTAGCACTACAATTTAATTTTCGTTGTTTGTTACTACTAACGAGAACAAAGAACTGGGGAGAAACTAAGTTATGTTTTGAAAAATTGATACGGGCGATATTTTAAGAGTTAAAATTTTCAGGTTGGTGGCACTGGTTGGAAATGGCATCCCAACGTCATCTGTCAAAGTGAACAGTTTTCAGTATACTCTGCCATTTCATCATGGAAAGACTCACAAGCGAGCAACGATTGCAAATTGTTGAAATTTACCATCAAAATTCGTGCTCGGTGAAAAATGTGTATCGTTTGTTACGACCATACTTTGCGTCATAATCGACCTGGTGAATCAACAATTTTTGTTGTTAAGGCGTGTACACACCTACAGGTGCACCTGTCAATTCTACCTGTCGCAGGTGACTTGTCAAGTGCACCTGGGAATATGGATGAGTAAAAACTATCAGTTTTCGTACCTGCCAAGTGACCTGGGGCCTGACAGGTCACCTGCGACAGGTAAAATTGACAGGTGCACCTGTAGGTGTGTACCCGCCTTTATCACCAAATTTCGCACTAAGTTTACTTTGTTGGACACTAAACCATTGTCTCGCATGCGTACTGTGAGTACTGAAGAGAATATTGCAGGCGTAGCGTACAGTGTTAATGGGGATCATAAAATGTCCGTTCGTCGCCGGCGCCGTTCTCAGCAATTGGGCATGTGTTACTCAACCACATGAAAAATTTGATGTGTTGATTTGGGTTTGAAAGCTTATGAAATTCGACTTCTGCAAGAATTGAAGCCAAATGACCTACCGCAACGTCTACTTTTTGGTGAATGGGCCTTAGAACAGCTTAATGAAGATCCGCTGTTTTATCGAAGAATTGTGTTCAGCAATGAGGGTCATTTCTGGCTTAACGGGTATGTATGTAAACAAAACTGTCGCATCTGGAGTGATGAACAGCCACATGCCATACAAGAATTACCGATGCATCCCGAAAAAACGATAGTTTGGTGTGGTTTATGGGCTGATGGCATCATCGGCACATTTTTCTTCAAAGACGACCATGGAAGAAACGTTACCGTCAACGGCGAACGATATCGAGCCATGATAAGCAACTTCGTTTTGCCCCAGTTGACCGAGTTGAATTTTGTGGACATGTGGTTTCATCAAGACGGTGCCACATGCCACACAGCTCGTGAAAAAATGAACATGTTGAAGGATGAATCTAGGGAGCAGCTTATCTCTCGAAATGGCCTTGTCAATTTGCCGCCAAGATCGTGCGATTTGACACCTCTGGATTATTTCTTGTGGGGTTATGTAAAGTTCTTAGTGTATTTGGACAAGGCGAACACGATTGAAGCCTTACAGGATAACATAACACACGTAATTCGTGGGATAAAGGTCAAAATGCTCGAAAGAGTGACGCAAAATTTAACCTTTCGAGTGGACCATTTGATAAGGAGCCACGGACAAAATTTTCATGAAGTTATCTTTAAAATGTAAATGGCAGAGGCCAAGTTATCAATTTCAATAAATATTTTGAATATATGATGCAAGTAGGCTACTATGAAATACCTACTTATTTCATATTGGCCTTCCTAAACAACATTGGTTTTTTGTCTAGACTCTACAACGAACAATTCTCTTAATTTTTTTTGAGAATCTGAAATTTGATTTAAATTTACGAGAATCACTTCTGTTAATTTACCCCGAAGTTTTGATGAAACTAGAATTTGTAGCGGACGAATAATTTTTCCATATTTACAGACTTTATACAGACTATTATATATATATGAATATATATAAATATATATATATATATATATATATATATATATATATATATATATATATATATATATATATATATATATATATATATATATATATATATATATATATATATATATATATAAATATATATATATATATATATATATATATATATATATATATAAATGAGAGGTAATAATAAAAACTTGTCTAAAAATCACTGACTGAACAATTCTTTATTCGACTAGTTTCGCCTTTTACAGCATTATCAAGAATCTTGATAATTCTTGATAATGCTGTAAAAGGCGAAACTAGTCGAATAAAGAATTGTTCAGTCAGTGATTTTTAGACAAGTTTTTATTATTACCTCTCATTTAAATATGAACTATCACAGAGTAGATTCATCGTCCATTGAATTTATATATATATATATATATATATATATATATATATATATATATATATATATATATATATATATATATATATACATTCAGAGATATATTTCATCTTCCTGTTTCTGTTCAAATCAAGAAGCGATTATACTTCGTTAAATTTCTACACTAGAAACGAGGTATCTCTTAAGCCATGTTACATTCCCTTTTAATCAAGACAGGGTAAGTTTGTTCAGCAAGTTTCATTTCATCAAAAGCGTTATACACTGTGTTATATGAAGTAAGCAAAACCGAATAACATACCTCAACTACATCGAATTTCAACTTGAAATGTACGTAAATAATGGAATATGCACGATTACATCGTGATTATATCTGTACATACTCTTCACAGTAAAATTCAACTATAATTAACTGTTGAAGTGAATAATTCAGAACTTTATATATTTTAGGACGGTTTTATCCGTAGGAAAACTGTTGAGGTGCTCGTGATTGAAATTGATTATATATACTTGAAACTTATCAAGTATATTTGTGGCTGTTGTGTGGGATATTCTTCAATTTATGGAGACTTCTCCACCTTTGCGACATCGTTTTTAATTCTTATATTTATTCTGTCGAGAAAAAGTCTATGAAAAACGGTAAAAATTCTTCAAAATCTTCAAGCATTTGGACGAAATAATTGACTGAAATGTCCACTGAAAAATCGTTATGGGCGATACAGAAATCATATATTGTTATATTTTACTATTTTTCAAAGCACAGTTAACTCAAGTTATTTGAACAATTTTTGAAAATAAATAAATATTAGAACAAATTTTAACGAATAATAAAACTCAATTAAATGATACGGAGGTTTCACTTATCTCCTGATGAAACATTATGTTAAAAACAGTAAATTAAAATTAACACACTTGGCTTAAGTTTGACTAAATATGAATGATATTTACTGAAACTTGTGTTAATTTTAATTTATTGTTTTCAAAATCAATTATTATGTTTCAGATTCAGATTCAATATTTCAATCTTTCAGATGAAATATTTGTCATTAACTTTTAAAAAATCCGTGTAATTAAGAAAACAACTGAAGATGTTCAATTTGTTGATGAAGGTGACATTCTATGACAACTGCAAGTTTTTTATAATTTGATTTATATAATCTTACGGACATTCTCCAATATGATGGCGAATATTTATATGCGAACTATTTATATCGCATATTTTAACATGCAAAGTTTTACATGCTTGTGAACGATGTTTTGTTTCGATTTAATTCATGATAGAAAATGCGAAATTGTTACATCTTAGCGTGAGTTAAGATCAACTTCATTAATTTTTTTTTCAAGACCGCTGAATTTGTAGCAGAAAGAAGTTTGAAAACATAAATAAACAAAATGAAAATAGTATACAATTAATACACATTCTCTCTTTCGTTGTAAAAATAAGTAACGTGAGGAATATCATGAAAGATTAAATGAATGACACTGTATTGCTCAAATTAGATTCTACGCTACTTTCAAAACATTTGCGGTCAACCGTGGTCGACGTGTTGGCCACCCCTGTCTTACTCAGTTAGCTACAGTGCGAGTTTCGGATGTGTACTTCACTCGTCTAAAATCGATTTTCCAACTCTGGGCTTGGAACTTACGGTTAAAATCCGACGTATCAATTATATTTTTTTGTTATTTATGAACCAATTTTCTCCAATTCTACATAGGAGTGAAAATAGTAGGTATTATAGCATCGCGAAAATGGTTTTCGTATATAGCACTATTCGAATCCATTAAATTATATTTTATCGACCTCATAAACAGCCGCGGATATTTAATCAAAAATTGAGTTATTCTTCATCTATCATCTCTTTAAATGATAAAATATTATTGAAGATATTATGTAGTTACTTTCACGAATTGCTAGTCTTTCAAATTTCATTTGAAAATACTACGCAGGATGTTAGGTCGATGTAAAACTCGAATGGTGTTTGACATATCCTAAGAATATTGTGTCCTGCTATGCTTTTCTATTTTTTTCTTAAAGAAACAGGCAAACAGACTTGTAACCATACTCAATATTTTTCTAAATTTATATATGTAAACTATTACTCTACACGTTGTACTGAACTTGATACCAAATTGACTGTAATTTCCCATATCAGTTTTCGAGCATTGTTTGGGTTCAGAGTGTCGGTGGCTAATTCAATGGGGACTAGAGCGTATGATTTCACCACTAGAGGCGTTGGTATAGCGTGAGGTCTAAGAAATGACAGCAATCTAATATTACTACCGTGAATTTTCAGTTTGTTAGCTTTTAATGCAAGTATATTAGTTTTTTCAGTGATCAGTACTCTGAATTTTTTTAATAATTGTTGAAAGTGAAGATAAAAGAAACGGAACAATGAATGTCAATGCTTTAAAATTGGAATAGCAAAAAAATATTACTTGTAAATGGTAGTATAAACAAAGTATATCTACAACATTTTGTTGATTAGTACCTGAATAAAAACACTATCACTGATTTCTTTTAATCTTCATTTAGCAGATATCGTAATTGAGTATAATTGTATTTAATGGTTATTTACATAATAATATTATTCCTGAAATTAGCAAGCATGAAACACAGAAATATTATTCTTCCCGTAAGTGGTACCAAATTGAATCCTAATGTTTAACTTAGAATCTTAAATGTCTTTACTTAGTCTATAAAACGCTGAACATTCATACCTTCAGATGACATTTTCTTGGATTTTCTGGAGCTGATATAGTTCACACTTATTACATCCTTCTTTCGGGAACTGTGGCATGTTTACAGTAACATCCATATGAGAAACTAGATCTTGTATATTAAAACCACGATCACAAAGAATAATGTCACCTTTTGAAGTAGATTTAATAATACTTCATGTTTCAAACAATTGTTTGTCACTGATAGATCCATCAAATCCTTCTGATATAAAGGTTATACTTCTAGAATTTTAAATTCCTACCAATACCTTCAGTGTATTTGCTGACTCATATTTTGAATATGTAACTTGTTGTGAAACTGGATTTAGTGGTTGTTGACTTTTTGGTTCTGTACAATCTATAATTATAGTGCAGGTGTTAGTCTTATCATGAAACATTAACTTTCATCAATCACTTCCTTTAAAGCCCATATATTAATATCCTTCTACTTGTAGTAAAGGAAATTAATCAATCGCTGACTGTAATGATGAACAGTATTTCAGATTGTTTGCCTCATCTCCAAGAAAGTTGAAAACAAATAAAAAACGATTGTAATTGTTATAACCAGTATAATATTGTACTTAATCAGGCTTATCTTTGAAATTTTCAGTTCTGAACATGTTTTGTGTACATTTCTTATTGCGATGAAATTCTGATACATTGACAGTATTAATTAAGCTCTTTTCCTGACTGCAAGTGTATAAAGAGCATTGTACTGATACTTCTTCATTTGGGGTGATTTATAGTGACTATTTCGTCACTATAAATTATTTATTGAGATAAAAAGCAGTATTTTGTAGTGGCTTCTCTAGATAATCTATTACCGTCAGAAATTAAATGTTTTTTACAAATACATGAATGTATTGAAGGGGTATAGTATAATTGTCCCTGCGAATCGAAAGTATCCACTGTTTTAAGAGAGCTTTGTCTTTGGAAATTCATGTCCGCTCTTCTTTTCTGAACAACAAAGGACTGCACAACACCGGGGCACTATTGATATTCTATTTAATTGTTCCGTGACAGTAAAAGGAAAGCACACATTCAAGCACATATTCCAAAGTGAATAGCAATAATAGTATTGACAGCTACAGTCCTAGACCTCAGGCGCTAGTGGCGTCAACTGGTGAGACAAAATACGGTAGTCCCCATTGAACTGGTGTTCTATTCGAAAAACTCTTGGCGGGGTGTATCGCACTTACTAGAGACAACTTTGTGGTTTCTGGAGGAAACGCAATAATATTGGCAGTGTGGCTTATTGACGCTGATGTTCTACCATTTTCAAGTTTCGTTGCTCCTTATTTTCCAACAGTAACATACTGAGGTAGCTCGATTGTTGTAGATGGGTCACAACAAGGCCTTATAATTGAATATAATTGAGAGTTGAATAGGAAAAAAGTTCTGGAGAATATTCGTTTTGACTACCTGGACGTATAGACATTCAATTCAAGTAACAATGAATTATTTTTCAGATAGGTTATAGAGTTTTCAAGCATATTTGGAATAGATTTTGTAAGTTTAATATTATATCAAACAAAACCTCAATCATCCTGTTACATAAATGTAACAGGATCATGTGGAAAGTTGTCGATAAAGTGGACTGTATGTTTTTCTTTTCTTGATGGATGCTTTTATTCAGTTTCACCTATTTACGTTAAAAAAGTTGAGTTATTTTTGCTATAGTATTCATAAGAGTTTATTAGTGATTGTTACTGCTGAACACGTGGGTATTACACGATGGAAACGTTAGAGAAAGAATAAAATATTGAAACTGTATACTTTGAAGCTTTGAAACACACTTCTAAAAAACGTTACCTTACATCACATTGTACAAGTAGTACACTGCGCATAGCACCTGCGCAATGGAAGAAACAATATCAGATACGATTAAAAAATTGTTATTGGCGTTTACATTGTGTAAATCCATTATAATTAAATATAAAATAAAATTCAAACACTTGAACTTTTGATTTACACTTTTATTGAAAATAGCATGACGATGAAACGCGTCATGATGAATTGATAAATTAATGACTCTTGATAATTTGATTCGATTGATAAATGAAAATATTCCTAATCATTACTGCATAAATAACTAAAATACTCAACAGAGTTTGTCATCAGGATCACTTCATTGGACACGTTATATGTTCATTCAATATCTTACCCACGCAATTCAAAGCAAGAATTCTTCTCAACTCAAATGAGCATATTTCAAAGACGTTCACAGTTTCGGTCCTTTGTGATGTTCTGTCTGGTCTACGTTCTGAAAATGATATGTGTTTTCTCGCGAATGTCAATTCATGTATGTCAGAGAAAACTGAGCAGCGAAATACTATTCAGAACATAACACGAGTCTATTGTTATTGTATCATTCTTCAAAGTCACTTCCCGCCTTGCCTTATCTATCTTGACACCCTGCGATCCGTTATATCTGTATTGCTAGCGTGTTTGCCGAAACAAAGACTGAAATAAGTTTGCCTAAAATTTCATGAAATGAAGGAGTGTTAAAGTTTGTTTTTATTTTAGGAGAAGATTATAAGTTTAATGAATACCGGTGAATCGATAACCACTTCAAGTTTGTTGTAAAGTTTGGAAATACTCAAAAGTATTTCTTACGTACCAACAACTTGAAATTTGTTTTATTCTTATTTCCCTAGTACCGGAAAATACCAAAATCATTACTTCGATTATATTTATTCCCCTGATAAGAACTTGAAATTTAATTTTTTTCTGAGAACTCATCAGTTGTTCTAAATGCAACCAGCGTAATGCATCGACTGATTTGTTCATAGAACATTGACCGAAAGAATGTGTGAGTACACTCTACATTTTTGATATTTACCGAATATATATATATATATATATATATATATATATATATATATATATATATATATCAGAGAGAATGAAGCGTTTTTGGGAGGCAAAAAAGATGAAGCAAAATTCCTGATGATTGCGAATTCAAGTTCAGTCGCTCTCCTCATGGGGAACAATCGAAATAATAATAATAATGTATATATATATATATATATATATATATATATATATATATATATATATATATATATATATATATATATATATATATTGATATATATCTTGACATTGGTTTATTGCCTGTTTAAGATATTTTATTTTAAAAGTTTTTTTAAAAAGATTTTTCTAAAAAATAAGTTTGACATTTGATATCTATAGTAACTCATAAATTCAATTATTCATTAGTTTTGACAAATTGTAATATAACAACGAAACTTCAACAAAAATAAAATTTTTCATATCAAAAAAAGCCTGTTATTGCTAAAAACTTTCAATATATATATATATATATATATATATATATATATATATATATATATATATATATATATATATATCGATCATATCGGATCTCCTGGCGTAGCCACGTTCTAGTTGTACTAACCTGGAGGTGGTAACACACAAAGAAAAACCAAGAAAACCCACCTACTGGTTCGTACAACTAGAACTTGGCTACGGCGTTCTGAGGAAATCCAATAAGATCAAAACACGTGTCAACGGCTACTACCAATCTGAGGGATATGCCGATAATTTTCATTTTAATTAAATTTTCTTCCGCATCAAATATTATTCACATTTTTTTTATATATATTCAATTTTGGATAAGGATTTCAACGATTAAGGAGAGCATTACTTTACTACTCTGTATTCTTAGCCAAGCTTTCGGAATTATTTCTTGATCCGGGCAGCTAAAAATTATAAACATCTAAATCCTACAAGGTTCAAAAATTGGTATTACTCGCGGAATGTGAGGTTGTATAATAAACCAAATATAAAACTTTGAACATTTTACTCCTGTATCAAGTGAGGTATCAAATTTGTTTAATATTATCTATATTCTGTGGTTGTTGCATGCTTCGAATGATTTTCGTTGGACTCTTATAATAATCGAATTAGCCATCATAGAATGATAATGAGGTGACAGATTCATAACCAACAATTTTTGTGCATACAGTGCGCCTACAACAGTTTAATACCTCTAACCCACCCAACATACAGAATTCGCTCTATGTACACGAAATTGACATTCATGAAAATCACTGTAGTTGTCATCTTTTGATTTAACTTCATACTACTTTTCTAGTTTTACACCAACATTACAGTATAACATGAATTTTTACCTATTTCTTCATTTATTTATAGATGTTCTAACGAAGCAACTGATAATTTGTGAAAGCTCAACATTAAACAATAAACCAATTAACCAATATTCATTTATACTCTTATATATAAATATATATATATATATATATATATATATATATATATATATATATATATATATATATATGATGGACACATCAGTCATCAAACTTTCAAATTAATTATCAAAGATGAATTTCAGTTAAAATTCTGAGTTTAATCGCATCTTCAGATGAAAATCTCCCAGAATATTCATCATTTTCTCGTAGTGAATGTCATAGAAAATGTTAAATCTCTGTATTTCATGCATTGCTTCACAAGCGATGTTCGTTGATGGCATTTGTTTTTAATTCGTATTCTAGAACATGAAAGCCGCTTGCAGACTAATCCTACTTGGATTGGATCGGACTGAGTCAATTATACGGCCAACTGACGTTCGTGACCCATTACTTTTGATACATCCAATGGCCCTTTTTTATCGAAGAGAAAACCTTCGCTCAATAGTCGATATTAAACAAAATGCTAGGAAGTTTTAATATACCCCTTCTTGAACTGTTCTACAAGCATATTCATAAACCTTATTCCAGAAACATTTTCAATATATTAAAAAATATTTTTATGCGTTAATCTGTTTTTAATCTGTTAATATAATAAAAAATAGTACATTTAAAAGCATTATCGAAATATTTTTCTCCATAAACTGAGTATTTCATATTGACTTGTTCAAAATGATGAGCATTTATTTTATTTATATTCAATAGTTAAACTAAAGAATTTTTTTCCGTATATTCTCAAAGAATCTTTCGATTGGTGTAATATATATATATATATATATATATATATATATATATATATATATATATATATATATATATATATATATATATATATATATATATATATATATATATATACGCCAAAACAGATGACATGAAGGTTTGTTGATTTCACAGATTCAATTACTAGAGGCTCATTGGGCGAGTGGTATAGCGATCCTATACGCTCTCGTCTTACTGGTACTAGTGAGTTCGATTCCGCTCTAATCTTTGGCCGTTCGAAATCGGCGTTAAACTCTAGGTCCAATGGAGCTACATAGACAATATCCTCCGATAATAATATGTCCGGAGGATAATAATAGATACGGTATATAACGGGATGGACGCAGGAAAATAATAAATTAAAAAGAAAAAGCATATAATTCACAGGCTTACCTGTGACGATATGTATCAAAAATAAATACAGTAGAATTACTGAGTAATGATGGAAAGTATATGAATATAAAACAAATATTATTGAAATTGTATAGAAAACTCTTTCCTCGAGATTTTCAATTTTCTGACTAACAATTTTCAAGGAGGTATGTTTCACCATTACAGTGGTTTCTTCAGACATATCAAATATTTGTATAACATAACTTATATTACAGAAATCATATTATTCAAAGAAGGCTTAGCTAAAACGATATGTATTAATAACAAATACAGTTAAATTACTGAGTAATGATGGAAAGCATATAAATATAAAACAAATATTTTTCAAATTTTTTAGAAAACACCTTCTTCGTCATTTTCACTCTTTGTGTAACAATTCTCACGTACGTATGTTTCACCACTTTAATGTCTTACACAATACAAGACAAAAGCCACGGAAAGGTAGGATCAAAAACACAGGGATAAGACAAAAGGATAAGCAATGTTGAAAAGTTTTTATAAGAAGAACTAATGGTACTATCATAATTTCAAGCCAATTGATTTGACATGATCATAAATTATTTCCTGTATTTTCATGTTGTTCAAACTAAGAATGAAATTTAGATTAAAAGGTTGATGAAATTTAGTATGGGAGTTCAATTTGTTCAAAAAATCTGTAATTTTATGACGGAAATTGCTGCAAGCCATGATGAGGTGATCAGCTGTACCATAATCACCGCAGTCACACAAAGGGTGATCCCTGAGACCAATTCTGTGGAGATATTCTGGGCAAATGTTATGACCAGTTTTAAGTCGAGAAATTATTCGAACAGAGTCTCTTCTATTACCAACATTATTATACCACTCTTTGGTCAGTGGAACAGGTTGAATGCTTTTATAAAATCTTCCTCCTTGATTCAGCTGATATTCGGTTTTCCAATTTTTTAAAACATTTTTTTTGTACATTCCATAAACTTCGGATGAGAAGCACTTCGAGTGAACCACAGGATTTTTAGCTGCTAATTTCGCAAACTCGTCAACTTTATCGTTTGGAAATACACCGATATGAGATTTAATCCACAACAATTTGATATGATTATTTTGTTCCACCTCCAGTAACAATAAAAGCACATCCTTGTGTACCTGCGTCAAAGAAGTATCGAATTTCAAGTTTCTGAGAGATATCAGAGCGCTCTGACTGTCAGATATAATGAGAATTCTATCAGAATGGAATTTCAACCTGTGCTTTAATATAAACTGAAGAGACAATTTGATGGCGTATAATTCGCCGTGAAAGATTGAGCAATTTTTATTTAGTGTGGAGAGTTCCGAAATTTTTAGGCAGGGATCAAAAACTGCGACTCCAGTAGCAGATGAAGATGATTTTGAAGCATCAGTATATAACTTATGGTATCCCGCAAATTGATTGTTGACGATATCGAAGAATTGCTCCCTTTCGAAAGCAGGTTGGTATGAAGGTATGATCACATCGAGGAAGTTTTAAAAAGTCCATAGTCCAATGTGAAAACCGGATGATTCGTTTCTATGAGCAGTTCATCAAATAATTTGATTGACGAATTATAGCAGGATATAAAAAAGTGGATCCTTTCTCACTATCCAGAATTTATGAGTTAGAGTGAGCAAAAATAAATCATGAATAGAATCCATAATGGGATTAGAAGTTGATTTCCTCTTTAAAAGGAACTTTCCACCTATCAGTTCCCGTCTATACTGAAGCGAAGTTTCTGCCGACTCTGACAAAACCACATCATTATTAGTGCCACGTAATAAACCAACACAGAGCTTCAAGCATTTCCTGTGTAAAATCTCCAGACAGGATAAGTTGCTTTTTGAAGCACTCCCGTAAAATAAACAGCCGTAATCTAAGACTGACCTTATGAAGCTACGATAGAAGAGCAACGAAATACACTGATCTGCCCCCCAGCTATGGTGGCACACATATCTCAAAATATGAAATCTTTTCTCTGCATTAATTTTAGTGTACGAAATATGTTCTTTCCAAAGCAACTTTGTATCTAAGATAACCCTAGAAATTTAACAGCTTTAACATGTTGAAAATATATATCACCTAATTTTACATGATTTGGAAAGACGACTAATTTGGTAGTGAAATAACAGGTGACTGATTTAGAGGTAGACAGAGAGTGACCATGTGCTGATAGGAAGGCGTTTATAGTTGGCATGGCCTCCTCGAGATCTTGTTTACTGTTTATGGTGTTAGAGTTAACCGAATAGAAAACAATATCATCTGCGTATTGTAGTATTTTCACCCTTTGGTTAATCAAGTATTTTTCGAGTCGATGATAGTATATTATATATAGAATAGGAGACAAAATACTACCCTGGGGTAGTCCTAAGCTGGAGATTCTTGGACTGTCGAAAGATTGATCCATTTTTAGATATATCTTTCTGTTAATGTAAAGATTGAAAATTAGATTTGCAAACCTTTGACTCAGACCTATCTCTAATATTTCTTCCTTCAACACCCTAATCGATGTATTGTCGTATGCTCCTACGATGTCGGCAAAAAGAGCAAGCAGTACCTTTCCGTTTGTGAAAGCTTTATATATGTCTGTCACCAAATGACCTATACTATCCATCGTACAGAGACCCTTGCGAAAGCCAAACTGAGTACTAGGAAATTTACTATGGAATTCCATTCACCACTCCAATCTGAATTTGAGCATTCGCTCGAAGGTTTTTAAAACACACGAACTTAAAGAAATCGGCCTATACGACTCAGCAATATTAGGGTTTTTATTTGGCTTGAGGATAGGGATTATAATGTAGTTTTTCCAATCATCTGGATAGCTTCCACTATCCCATATATCATTGAATATTTTGAGCAGCATTGTTTTTGCATTTGTTGGTATATTGTAGAGCATAATATACTGAACGTCGTCCTTGCCTGGTGCTGTATTACTGTTGGATTTGAGAGCTCGATTAAGTTCTGTTATATCAAAAGGTCTACACATGTGATCGTTTTCTACCCGCTGTGCTAATTCCATTTCTGCTTCATGAACTCCTGGTGGAGCAATTTTGGAGAAAAATTCCTGTACCCATGAGCCATTTTTTATGGAATAACAAAAAGAAGCAGATCCCTGAATTTTTCTTATATTTTTCCAAACCATATTTAAAGGAGAATTTTAACCCAAAGAAGAGCAAAAAAGATTTCCAACTTTCGCGTTTGCTGTTTTTAATAACTCGCTTAGCAATAGCCTCAAGTCTTTTGAAAGATATGAAATTTTCTAGAGTAGAATTTTGCAGGTATTTGGAATAAGCTAACTTCTTATTTTTTATTGCATCTGAACAAGCTTGGTTCCACCAAGTTTTATTGAAAGTATTATTTGAAAATGGTTTGTAAAGTGGTATGCTTGATTCGCACGCAGCTTTCAGGTTATTTATGAAAGTTTCATAATTAACCGAGTTCTCAAGTAGTGATACAGATGTTCTTTCTTGCATAACGTCCTGGAACTTATTCCAATTGGCTCTTTTCGTGTTGAACAGCCTCGAACGAAATTTCTCGGCTTTTTTAACGGACAAAAATAGATCAAATCTTATGGCAAAGTGGTCAGAACCTAGAGTATCCTCCTCGATGTACCAGTTAATTGATGGAGTTAGTGATCTTGAGGCTATGGTGAGATCTACAGCTGATATGTTCTGATTCCTATATTGAAGTCTGGTAGCTGAACCGTTATTTAGGATAAACATATCCTTCAGTACTATAGAAGAAGCCAGGCATTCTCCGTAATGACTGTGATAAGATGATCCCCAGGCTGCGCTATGGAGATTGAAGTCTCCTGCAACAATTACTGGCGATGCACCTAAAATGGAATCGAAGAAATCGTTCCATTCATCTTCCTCTAACCTGGAATGTGGAGGATTGTATAGGCAATATATTGACAATTTAGTTTCATTGAATAATGAGAGCTGAGCGGCAATTCCTTCTATATGACGAATTTGGGGAAAAACAATTTCGTGGTAAACTATTGATTTTTTCAAGATTATTGCAACCCCACCTCCTTCATCTATCCTATCTGAGCGTAGAATATTGTAACCTGAAATATTAAACCTGTTTGATGCTTTCAGCCAGGTTTCACTGATAAGACAAACATCAATATCGTTTTCATAGATATAACGCTCAAAGCAACCTTTATTTGATGAAATAGATCTTGCATTCCATTGTAGAAATTTTGTTTTATTTTCCATTAAGAATTTCTTTTAATTTTTGTTCGATAAATACTTTATTAGATACCTTATCCACATTACCAATTGAACCACTGACATCTTTGAGGATTGAAATAATCACCCTATATATAATATCTATTAATGAAGTCTCCTCTGATAAATTTACCTGAGAATTGCCGTACGAAGATTGTTCTCCGTGGTTTTCATTAAAACATACCCCATTGCCTAGAACCGAGGGTTCAGGTCTTATTATATCTTCATGTTTTCGTTTAAATAAGATACTAGATTGACTTGAAGTGAATTTTCGCTTATTAGATTTCAACGGAGGAAATTTCGTCGAATTTTCCCGATTCGATATATTATTTATTTTCGAATTGAAAGGTGTAGAAAGCACTGTAGAAAAACTACCGTCAATAATTTTAGCTGCGTCCTTATATGAGATATTATCCACAGCCATTTTTTCTTTGATTTTTTTTTGTATACCAAATACCGGGCAGTTTTTAGAATCATCGGACACATGCGCACCTTTGCAGTTGACACAAACAGGCGTTTCCTTTTCACAATTTTCTAAGGGGTGGGTTTCCCCACATTTGGGACATCTTTTTCGCTTCGACATAATTTATCGGTGTGACCGAAACGTAAGCATTTTCTACATTGAACTATTCGTTGTACATAAGGAA
Organism: Henosepilachna vigintioctopunctata; assembly: GCA_030704895.1. NCBI lineage: Eukaryota > Metazoa > Arthropoda > Insecta > Coleoptera > Coccinellidae > Henosepilachna > Henosepilachna vigintioctopunctata. The sequence goes on along the minus strand of JARQZJ010000006.1, from coordinate 4,649,524 downwards.
AGACTTCGCGAACTACATTGAAAATAACAACTCTATCTGGTAATTTCTGCCCTTTGAATGTTATTAAGACGCTTGTTGTAGGAGTAAAACTTGTCGAACCATCTTGGTTGATAATTTTTCTATTCAATCTTTTAACTTCCAGAATTTTGAATGTTTCGCCCAAAGAGGATCGATGCAAGATTTCAGTTCAACCTCTGAAATATCCAGATCGACAGATTTGATAACACCCTGTCTCCGAATCAAGAATTGTGGGATATATGCTTCAAGTTTATTATCGGAAAGAAATTGCAAAGAAAGAAATTTATTTGCACTGAGAAACGTTCTAAATGTAATCTTTATTCTATTTCTGCCGTTTTTTTCTATGGAAATAATATTACTGGAAACAGATACGTCGTTTCTATATATAATCTTGCCAATAGACATTGCATGCAAATTACCTATGTTCTTATCGATACTCTCGACGTAAATAATATATGGACCTGTGTCCGATAAATCATATTTATTATCATTTTTTTGTGACAATAACAGATGGCTCGGTTGTTGTATTAATGTCTTCTTCCGACAGACTAAATAACAAATGATGTCATTATTGTTGCCTGATATACCTATACGAATAATATTTCTTCTGAATTCTTTATTCCTAATGGAGGCATACGAAATTTCAATATTCCTTGAAGTTTTACTATCAAGATAAATCGAAGTTTGCACTTATTAATATTGAAACATTCCTCCGAATATTTCAATTGAGTGTGGATCTGGTTAAGGAAGTTTACCGAGATTTTTTTAAACCTAGTAAAATAATTTGTTTCAGTCTCTTTCCAAGTCTAGTATAAGGTTTTGACATCTTGCAAATCAAGAAACCGAAATTCTTTGTTGTCTTCATTTCTGAAGACTGTGTATTTATTGAAGGATTATCAAATATATTGATAGTTAACCTTTATACAAATTTTTGCTGCTGAACTGAGCGTGACGATAAAAGCGTGACGATGACATCACTGATCACACAAATCTTTTTTTTCTGTTTTTATACTAAGGAGTCTGACTAAATTTGTTATCATTTCAAAGAATAAATCGCATTAATTTGCCTTCTATTGTGCTGCAAAAATATATTTCTAATAAGCGAAGTTTATACTTATGTAAGAAGAGAATTTCAGTTTTCATAATAAATTGACATTAGTTAAGGAATGTGAAAGACAAAGAAGAGCTAGAGAGTGGCTTTAATTACATAAAATCAGATTTGATCCAAAAATTTTGTTGAAATTGAATTCATTTATAAATCTACTATGGAATAATTTTCATAAAATTATTGAATAAATTCGAAAAACTTCTCAAAAATCAGTAATTACTTCACATAATCACCTTTCAGGTACTTATTTTATGGTATCTCTGAAGTTATTTTCGACGATTCTATTCGAATAGGCAATTTGATGAAAATCTTCTTGGTCTCATTTTATTGAACACATTAGAATATAAATTATTCGAAGATATCAAATATGAATTTAAGATCAAAAATGGTATAATATTTCGACCGCAATTCAATGTTGAAGTCCTATGTTCAATTCCTATATAGAACTAGGAAAAATTTTGTTTGACATTATTTTATAACTGCGTACGCTGAATTTCTCATTATAAGAACAGTATACTTATCTCATATTGAATATAAAAATTCTCAGAATGACTTAATACCTCATGTTACTATCTACGAAATACAAGGAAAATTCAGCTCGCCAATATCTATCACTCGGGAGTTTATGTGGTAGTTTCGCGTGTCAAAAACTTTGAATTCATCTTGTTTCCATATGATTTATGAGGCTTTACATCCTTCGTATACATTGGATTTGTATCGGCAACTTTCACCTCACAATTTGTTTCCATATAATGAAAACTTTTTTGTTGAAGGAAAGGGAAAAGTTTTGCGAATATTCGTAGCACTACATTTATAGCATTCATATATAGGTATATATATATATATATATATATATATATATATATATATATATATATATATATATATATATATATATATATATATATATATATATATATATATATATATATATATATATATATATATATATATATATATATATATATATATATATATATATATATATATATATATATATCGAAATTGCTTGTTTTTTTCAAACAAGAACGTTTTAATAACTTTCACAAAAAATTACAATTCACACTTGAAGAAGAAACAGATGAAAAATTCAATATTCTCGATGTAACAATTATCTCAATGTAATAATTATGAGAAAAGAAAACAAAATATTAAGAAGATGGCATAAGAATAATAAAAGTTCGTACCCTGCTCATAAAAATAATCACCCTTATAAATAAATGGAACAATATTATGAAAAACAGGATTCATCAATTCAATAACACTTTAAAATAAACAAAAAATAGATCCAATGAAAAGTAGCGGAATGAAAATAATAACATTCCGCTACTTTATATTTCAAGACTGAGTACAAACATTGTGAAAACATTGAAACCTAATAATTTAGTAAAAGCTCATACATCACAAAATCAAGTCAAACGAATATATACAAAGTTAAAAAGCTTTAACTTGCGAAAGATAATTGCTGTAAATGTTATATAGGTCAAACATTGCAAAATTTTGCAGAATAACTTGAAGCACACAAATATGCAAACACCAAAATCTTTTGGCAAAAAGTTTGGCAACTGAGGAATACAAAAAATGTAGAGAAATTTTCGAAATGTTATACATTCGCCAAAATTTAAGAAAACACAATAAATGAAATGACAAATATAAAACATTACAATTCTATCTATAACGATTTGGCAAACGTTACAAATAACATTCATAGTATCAATACAAAACAATCACGAAACAACATATCTCAAAACTCATTCTTGTCTGATCTACCATCAATTTCACACACACAAACCGAAGATGAATATTTAGATATAACATTTTTGGTTAGTTTATTAAAGCTCAACTATGAAAAAATTCATGATGAAAAAAAATATCGCACTTTATTTGAATCACCTGGCATACCATGAGTTGTTCTCTTCCTGAATAAGACTAATAAACTTCCGAAGCGAATGCTGGGCCAAAAATATTCCGATGAATACTAAAGGGGCAAAGATCCGGGTTGATTGTTCAAAAAATTACATTTGATGTTTCTGTTATTCTAGATCTTTCAAAAATACACACACACAGATATATATATATATATATATATATATATATATATATATATATATATATATATATATATATATATATATATATATATATATATATATATATATATATATATATATATATATATATATATATATATATATATATATATATATAAAAAAATTGTGTTAGTCGTCGACTATTATGAAAATGAAATACAGAGTATTGGGGTATGCGGCAAAAAAATAAAAAAAAAACTCTTTAAAGTGAATCCAAGCTTTCGGAAATATTTATTTCCATCCTCAGGGATCTACAAAGACAAAATTACATCATTTTCACGAAAGAGTAAGATCAAATAAACGTGAACTTACACTTTCTCGAGGTTGGTATTGAACGATGTTTATACAATCTGCAACTAGAGTTATATAAAACAATTGTCCAAAAATGAGTTAATTCAATTTAAAAAATAGAGAGAATATGTATACAACAATAATCGTTCAAAATATTTGACATTTGTCAAATATTGTCAAGGTGTCAAGATACCTAGCCACGTCAACGTCAATTCAATTTTGACGATACATCTGACGTTGACGTGGCTGAGTATCTTGACACCTTGACAAATGTCGAATATTCTGAACATTATTATTGTTGTATACATATTCCCTCTATTTTTTAAATCGAATTAACGCATTTTTGGACAATTGTTTTCGATAACTCTAGTTGCAGATTGTATAAAGATCGTTTAATACCAACCTCGAGAAAGTGTAAATTCATGTTTAGTTGATCTTACTCTTTCGTGAAAATGATGTAACTTAGTCTTTGTAGATCCCTGAGGATTGGAAATAAATTCTTCAGAAAGCTTGGATTCACTTTAAAGATTTGTCTTTTTTTCTTTTTTTGCCGCATATCCCAATACTCGGTATTTCCTTTATATATATATATATATATATATATATATATATATATATATATATATATATATATATATATTACTTGAAATTGATTTATTGCCTGTTTAAGATATTTTATTTTGAAAGTTTTATATATATATATATATATATATATATATATATATATATATATATATATATATATATATATATATATATATATATATATATATGACAAAAAATGTTCTATATAGTAGTATTCTTTGCTTCTGTTATCTACTCGAATTCCCACACCTCATTTCTATTCCTGATTGCAAAGCAAATAAGGGATTGTTTTGTTATCCAATTAAAACCAAATTCGACAGAGCTTAAGAGGCACATTCGTAAATCGTTGGAATAATTCCACACGCTTTTAGTATAATAATCTCATTGTTGGACTACGCACGTAGAATAAAAATTGCGAAGAATGAAGTGAAGTATCGGGATCTTCCCATTATAGTCCCAGTGAATAGGGGGCATAAGAGAGAATAGTTGGGTATGAGGTGAAACGATATTCTAAAGAAGAAAATATTCCAACATGTTGGAAATTAACATTTTTCTTTCTGTTAATGCATTTCTTCATTTTTCGTGGATCGTTTTCTCAGCAGCACGTTCGCATAGTTCTTTTTTATGATTACGATTGAAAATACGCAATTTGTACTGGGGCTTTTAGTGATACTTTACCGCTTTTCAAATTACGGAACAAAATTTCAAATTCTTTGCGATTGAGTTTATATTCGAAAAATACTCGAAAGATACTCGAAATTTTTCCAAATTGTACCCACATATTGAGTTATTGTGGAGGTGAAAAAAAGTCTGCTCGGTTAATTCTCCCTGATTCAAGTCATGGGGCCCCAAATATAGTGACGAAACATGAACTTCTATTTTCTTGTCAGAATTAAGGGAATTGAGATAATAGTCAATGTATAAAATAGTTCAATTAGAATGCTTGAGTTTAATAATGAGAAAAACCTTGTGCTGAAAAAAGATAGACTTCTTGAAGCCATAAAAGTTAATACACTGTGTTGAAGATTTGTATCTAAACGACAATCAGACAGAGTTAATATATCTCATAATATATCTCACAGTAGTAGGAAGAGTATTATAAATAGAGAACTTTCTACGGTTTCCAATTAGACTTTGAATTTTTGGTGATGGATGGAGAGCTTAAAATTTACTTTCAGAGAATGAATTTTTTCATGGAACCAATAAAATTTTTTCAAATCTGAATCAATTATTCCATATGAGAGAAAAATTACCTCCAAAGTTACCTATTGTTATCAAGTAACAAGTGAGAAAATGAATTTATAGAAATTGAAAAAGTTTCACGAGTCCTGCAGGTGCAATAGGCATGTAGTCGCGTCAATGAAGCCTTTGCTTCGGAAGTCCTCGAGAATAGCTCCGATTTTAATGAATTTTTTTTTAATTTTGTATTTTATATTGTTTAAAATCAGAAACCTCTTAGAGCGGGGACGGAACTATTTATATTGTTCAAACAATATCAACGACATTTATATAAAAAAATTCAGTTTGGTCTCAATTTTTTTGTAAAAAAATCTCTATATATTAATCTATGTAATCAAATTTTCTGTGTAATGTTACACTCAACCCAATTTGAAGGGGTGATGAAACAGAATGTGGTCTCACAGCAGACATAATTGCATGTGTGATTGATATTATCGACTTTTTTCTTTCTTGTTTTTTCTTATAATTTCATGGAGTAATAACTTCAATGATTGAGGAATTACATCCATCAATTCTGTTTCATAGAACATTTTATGACTGCCAGGAGAATTATTATTATTTAAGATTTTTTTACAGATGTCTGTGTGGATTAAATCTGTGACCTTCTTGATTTTTCTGATATTATCTTCCTCAGCATGCAAATTAGACTCTACAAAAGATCGATTCAGACTGTCATAATGTTTCTTCTTGAAACAAAAAAGAGTAGACAGTCCTTGGTAATTTGATATGATAAGATCTTCTTCAAAGTGTTCCTCTAATCGACGCTTTTAAATCTATAAAGCTAAAATACTATATTTATTGAATAAAACCTGAAGCTTAGGATATGAAACACGCTTTTTTTATTAAGAGTGTGATTAATATTTATTTTTATAAAAGAAAATTACAAAATAAGGCAACCCGCCATGATATCTTGAACACCAATCAGAGCGCACGACGTCACCTTTGAGTAAACGCGCACCAACGTCACATCTCGTATTGTTAACCTCCACTACGACTGTGTTTTTATTTTTAAATTTGTGTTTATACCACTATTTGAGTGTGAATGTTATTAAAATCGAATATGAAATACTAGTAAGATTTAAATAAGATGAGTAGGCATACAGAGCTGTATATTCTACGTCGATGTAGCTATATTTTAAAAGCCAAAACAACAACACAAACATATAATATATGAATTTTACATCAATATGAAACAACAATAGGCAAAATATCTAAATTTCTTGTATGATATTGTTTACAAGATATTGGTTTGTCATATTGTTAGTATTATTCATTTCATAATTGGTTATACAAAATTTCTAATGAGTGTAAAAAATTTGTATCATAATAAGGTACCTGAAATGGTACCTACCTGAACTTCCACATGACACCTCTTCAAGTTTCACCTGTTTTGTACTTATTTCTTCTTAATCTTTCTGACATTCTTCTATATATGTCTTTCTCTGTTTTTTGAGGATATATGGTCTTTCTGTAGCATCGGATGTTAGATAGCATGAATGAATGCATCGATAGCATTGTTCTATCTGGCTGACATTGAAATTTAGTGGGCATACATCCCGGTTTCATGCGGATCTGTTACCCGATTCCATCAAATGATATTCCTTATAATTATCCATGATATGGTAATTTAAATTTGAATAAAATACGTAATATAACAGAAATGAGAATATAGTTATAGATGAAATTTAGGTTAGACCTGGAAATAGATTGTTTAAATTTTTCCATTCAGACCTCGTACAAAATATCATTACCAAATATTATATACTATACTATAATCTACACAAGAATGGGAAAACTTACATCAAAGTGATATTCACAAAAATAAAGGTGAGCACTGGACAATTTTGCTTTTGAATTTCGCCTTGCAAGTTTAAGCCAATTGTTTCGTGTTGTTTTATTTTGAGGAAGGAACACAAATAACTTATTGGAAGTTTCTGTGGATGTGTTCTCACACTGAGGACCCTACAACACTTATCGAACACTTGCAAATTCATATTCAATAACACGAAATAATTAAATTATTTCGCATGAGCGCAGCGCCTAGTGTTTAGTTTACGTACGTCTTATTTGCTCAAATGTGACGTCACAAGGGACGCCATGACGCTGATAAGCGATTTAGGAAGAATTGTACATTTATATATTAGAATTGCAATTTTCACCTACTTCATTCTTAATTTCTGCAGAAATATCTTATTTTTGTAGACAGTATATATTTGTCAACATTATAGGTCCGTTTTTCAATTACTGTCATCAGGCCTATTGGAATTCTCATCCAAAACAGCCTAGAAATTGAAGTCAATTTCATTTCATCATCAACAACTCACTCACTGAAATTTCCGTTCAACTTATGTTCGCTACACATTTCTTGAAGTTACCATGTTGAGTAGCCATGTTTGACCAAATTCATGAGGTAGCATACATGCGAAATGTAATAACACGCGATATCTGACATAAACTGCATGTTCAGTAGTACCACAACTGTTATCAAACGTTTGAGATACGGTATTGTTGTGGTTAAGAGAACTTTATTGGAAATTATAATGACGGAAGTTAGCTTATCAAAGTTAAACTCTTGATTTCTTCATGTTTAATCGAAGTGATTGATTGAATACGTATCATTTCTCAGTGAGAAATGCTACCATTGAAAATAGATTATGCTATATATAACTCATATCTACTTCCATTGCGAGATGAGAGGTGGTCAAATTGTATTATATTCTTTATATATTTCAGGATTTAATCCAGAAAAACTGTTTTTTTTTCACTATTATGAACTTATACTGTTTGTTTTTCTCTAAGAAATTAGTTGTGATGATTAATAATAATAGAATAGTTTGCTATTCAATGAAATTGATTTTTTTTCTTAAATTGATAAGTCGTATGTCATGATAAATGTCAACGCTGATAAAATAACTTTTTAATAAAGGATATTTTTACACAATATTGAATAGCACAATTCGGTGAACCTACCTCTTGACCGGTTTTCAAAAATGAAACAGTTAAGGTCCATCTTCAAGATGTAGAATAGTCACAATAAGAGACACCATAAAGTGAAAGAAATGTTTTAGCATTATGTTCTAGTATATACACTGAATGTTTTCGAAGTTTCATCTTAAATTCTGAATGTTCACCCAATTAAATATAATTGAATTGTAGTTGAAGTTTTGGAAATCGCTTTTCATTGATTTATTCAATAGTTTTCTGAATAAACACAAAATCAAATTTTATCAAAATCAAATTCCCAGATATAATGATAATGATAATAATATAATTTTATTGAGAAACATTCCTTACATAGTAAAATTACATTCATTTCAATTGATAAATAATTACAACTAAGAGAAATGCTCTCAAAAGGACCGAATTCAGTTTGGAGTCTGATCTTCCATTCAGCCCTCGAGCAAAAATATTGGTTCAAACAAAAATCTTGGTTAAATTCATATTTACAATAATATACAATTTTGATTGAAAAGAAAAGAAAATAAAAATTTCCTCAGAGATATTAAACATTTGAGACAATTTATATATGATACAAAAAATTGATTCATACATTATTGCCTACATCCGAATCATCGAAGTACTCTGACACACTATAGTATGCATTTGTTGAGAACAGAGATTTAACTCTCCTCTTAAACAAATGAGCTTTCCGTACTTTCAAATTCGATGGTAAATGGTTGAAAATTTTAATGCTCTGACAATAGAGAGAGTGCTCAAATTTAGCTGTTTTATGCATAGGAATAAGTAGTACATCCCTGTTTCTTGTTGAATACTCATGATTACTATTCAATTTAATAAACCTATCTTCATTTTCTTTACCATATAACAAACATCTATAAATATATAAACACGGTAAGGTAAGTATGTAATTATTAATGAAGATAGGTTTACAAGATGTTCGCTGATGAATATTGAATATTAATCGAAGTATTCGCTTCTGTGTAATAAACACCCTATTTATTTCTGAAGAGCAGCCCCACAGCAGAATATTATAATTTAGATGACTATATACAAGACTGTAATACACATTCATAACACAGTTTCTAGGTACGATGTTCTTGATTTTAGAGATTGCAAAAAATGAGTTACTCAATTTTTTACATAAGACCACAATGTGTGATGTCCATCTCAAATTTCCGTCTACATATATTCCAAGAAACTTCGTTGATTGGGATGATGATATAGTGTTGTCCTCATATTTAACATCCAAGGTACTATCAATACTCCTTATGTATTCATGTTCTCATGTTCGACAATAATCTTCTTCTTCTTATTCTTTCGACAATAATGAAATTGAATTAATTATTTGTTAGAATAAGATGAATTCCGCCTTCAAAGTCAGCAGTTGTAAATTTTCTTCACATTTAATTGAAGCTGAACTATTTAATGGATCATCAACATATCACATTCCAACAAATTTATTGGCGGATTCGTTTGAAGAGCCAGATGACAATGAATTAGAATGAGTGAAAGAAAGAAAATGTTAACATTTCTCCAAGTGGATGTTGGACGGAAATCAGTGAAGACGTAAGATTCGATTTGCACCTACAAAGAAACAATGGCATTGACTCGACTCAATAATATTAAATTGGAACGCTCCAGAGCCAAATGACGTCTAACCGTGATAAATGTAGCTTTAGAACCTGGAATAAAACAGCGTCTCCGCAGATAACACTCAGTTGCCTCGGATAATTGTCCCCCTTTATGGGGCGAACCGAGCTTTGTGAATCTACACCGCTGCTAGTACTACGCCCTCATTCTTTCACGATAACAAAGGTTTGTAATAATTTTGTATTTTATGAAGAAGCTGTCGATTCGGTTCGACAAACGCGAACATAAATGCGAGATTTTCAGCACAATTCGGTTTCATACCATGCACACTTTCCCAGCGAATATTTATGGAGGGCACATTAAATTTTATTCAAATGTTGAAAAAGACGAATATAACTGAAATTAGTTTTTGCATTTCAAATTCTACATTTAATATCTAAACATTTTAAAGGCCACATATTGAAAAAGTGTCCTACTTTTTAAGAATAAAATAAGTCTTTTCTAGAATTATTTTGAGTCTTTATTCTGTCGATCTCCGTGGTTAAGCCGGAAGAACACCTGACTATGGTGCGGGTTCGAGCGCCGCTGAAGGTATGGGGGTTTGTGTTCGTTTATGATTTATGTAGTTTAAGTAATTATATATTCTGGGTAATGTGCATTGATTACAAGCCCAATGGATACAGTTTAACGCCGTTCGGAACCGGCGTTAAACTGTAGGTCCACTGAATTTAAAGAAAAATTATTTTCCTACAGGTGAAAACACCCAGTTACAGAAAATATTCAAAAATAATATGCAGTATTAAAACCTAATGATATAATGAAAACGTTTAGAAAATGATTATCAATAAAAAAAAGTAATTATAATAAATAATGGACATTGAGATTATGGGTTACTTCAGAATTAAATATACATGAAAAGAGTCCAAGTAAACCTGACTAATGAAAGCAAATGAGTCACTGTTGATATCGCATTTGTCAGACACATCCTCGAATAGTGAACACATATATGTAATGGTTGATTTTACTAGGGATGTACGAAGAATATATATATATTATTCCTTTGGAATCTCTTTATCATCAGAATTTCTCATCAAAAAAATAATTTTCATTGATACTAGGTTGTTAACAGGGCGTGCTTGTTTGTTCGAATTATTTCACGAATAGGTTGCAAAATTATGCGTCAATCAACATTACAATTGATCAGAAAATCAATGCTGACCACCTGAAGGTAATTTTTACGGATCACCAGAATGTTTCAAAAAATTTACGGATGAAGTTTGACATGGATGTGCAAATTGAATCAATTTTCGATTTATTGAAATACCCAATGAAAATTTTCATGGAAAAAACCTTGGTACGTTAATTAACATTTTACAGGAGACTGATTTTATTTTCCGCCCATTTTGATAAACTGATAGAAAAAATGTTTGATGCATTCAGTGTAACGGGCTGAAAAACTCGTGACATATATCGGTGTCTTGGCTGCTTATCAACAGAAGACCACATCAGAAAGTCGAAAACCCAAAATCATCCACTGCTCGAGCAGCTCAATTTGCGGAAGAGCAACATTCAATGCTGTCTATCCCATAAACCGAATGAAAAATGAAGCATTTATGGATAGCTCTGATGCAACATCTAACGTTTCACCAATTTCGAATTATAAACGATCACGAATTGAATTTTGTAAGAATGAAGACGGCGGATATATAGGGATTTGAGCCTCAGACGATCCTTTCGAGTACATCACTCTCTAGGACAGCATTTCAATCATATTTATATCTGACTCATGAGGAATGCAATGAAGTATATTTTATTATACACCATTTTTTTTTTGTTCATCATCTTGGATTCGTTTCAATTGGTTGGGATGAATTTTTGCCATCGCCATCTATAATTTTACCCACGTCAAAAGAATATGAAATGTCTAACCTATCTGTAAATGAACTTACGACGATAATTTCCGCAGAATATGTCAATTTTGATCTCAATTCCAAAGTTTGTTAGAAAGTTAAGTTAAACCAAAAAAAAATCCAAAACTCTCAACACATATTCCGGTGATTTATCAATGATTGGGGTGAAAGAATATAAAATTTCTTCAAAACCTCTTATGGTTATGTAATAAATTCTAATCGATTCGAAAAAACATTGTGAAAATTTATTCAGTTTTTCCGGAAATCCAGTAGAAGTTGAAGAATTATGTGAATTCGGGGCAATATTGAGTTGCAGTTCGAATGTGATAGTTTTTATGGTTACAATCTTGGGTATATTTGGAATTGTACCTGTAGTGACACATCAGTTGATACTGGGTTAAATTTTTTCATTTTTGTTTGAATTCCCCTCGTAAAAATATACAGACACACAAATATTCTAAAAATTTATATTTCATTTGCCTTCGGTTGATTTCACGAAAATCTCTCAAATTAATTTCAGAATTTTATTATTTCGAGAGAGGTATATCAAAATTAATTGCAAAAAATTAATTCGAGAGGCATATATTACCACAAAACATAATGAAATTCCGCAAGTCGGCCATTTTGAACCTCATAGAAGTTATACAGTCCTCAGGTTTAAACCGAATGGCTAATAAACAGAGAATTATCAAGCTCCAAAGCGCCTGCAAGTTAACATGGGTGTACTATAACAAAAAGTGCATTTCGAGAGGTGCCAAATTGAGGCATTATAACAGAACGATTCTTCCAGAAGCAATCTACGCATCTGAAACAATGGTTATTGACAGTCATTCAAGAATGTGAGACATATAAAAGCTAGAACGGAAAATTCTTTGAAAGATTTACAGGCCAATCAATAGAAACGGCATTTGGATGAAAAGACCTCAGAATGAACTTTACCAAAAGGCAAATACGATAACGAAAGGAATCAGAAAACGACGAGCAAAAATCTATGCGCATGTTTACAGAATTAAACAGTCTAGGTTACCGAAGAACTTACTCGATATAATTATGAAGAGTAAATGCGGAACAGAGTGGCTAAAAGAGGTCCAAAAATATCTACAACAGATCAATATAAAAAATCTCGAAGATCGAGATTTTTATATCGATTGTCGCTCTAAAATCGCCATTGTGAAGTTTGAGCAAAAGTTTAACTGAAGAAAGATCATTCAGAGAGGATGGAGCTTTTTTGGAGGCAAAAAAGATGAACCAAAGTGCTAATAATTGCGAATTCAATCGCAATTCTTGAGAAAAAAAAAATCGTAATAATATATATATATATATATATATATATATATATATATATATATATATATAGTTAGGAAATTTACGGTATTTACCTGAGATTTACGTTGCTTGTTTTATATATATATATATATATATATATATATATATATATATATATATATATATATATATATATATATATATATATATATATATATACGTAAAAGCCGTTTACATTTACCTGTTTCAAGCTAATTGTTTTTGCTATCATCAGAACAGCGTAGTTCAGTTACTAGATGTTCAAACTTGAATGTTGATTGAAAAGAAAAAGAAACAGAACAAAACAACACAAAATTCACGTGAGGATTCTACATCATTTTTGGTTTGAATTGAGTATCTTGGGTAAGAACTATTACAACTCTATTTTTAGACTCTATTGAAATGATGTAGATTCCTCACGTGTAATTTTGTGTTGTTTTGTTCTGTGTCTTTTTCTTTTCAATCAACATCCAAGTTTGAACATCTAATAACTTGAACTACGCCGTTCTGATGATAGCCAATAAGCTTGAAACATATGTAAACGGCTGTTACAAAAACAAGCAACGTAAATCTCAGGTAAATACCGTAAATTTCTTAACTATATTTATATAATATATATATATATATATTATATATATATATATATATATATATATATATATATATATATATATATATATATATATATATATATATATATATATATATATATATATATATATATATATATATATATATATATATATATATATATATATATATATATATATATATATATATACATGAATATATATTCAAATGTAATGATATCAGTATCAGCTCAGCTTGATATTGTTAGTCCAGTATATTTTCGATGACTAATTGATGCAACATTCTCTAATTTTTCTTTCACTCACTTCACAGTTAGTTGACGAAGTTAAGTCAATATACCGACCATATTACGCACGGAAATTGCGAATTGCGACAGTCAAAGTATCATTAATTCAGAATTATAATGTAACATCATTGTTTCACCATATAATACCACAATTTTACTAATCCTAAATTGTTACAACGTTCAATTTTAGTTGTTCGTGTTTCATCAAATAAAACGGTGAATACGAATTAAACATGACTTTTGGTACATTCTCCTGAGATTTCAAGTGAAAAATCGAAATATCATCCAACATTGATATACAAGTAGATAGATATTCATCGATGGAATTCAAATTATTACATAGTTGATTGAGGAGGGAGATTTGTGCTGAAATTCCATGTCAAACGATTAATAAATTGAACACATTTCAATCAGTGTATTATTCCGAGGCGTAGGATTCTGAAAAACAAGGGTTGTTTTGATTATATGTCGCAAATATTACTGAACAATTACACTTCTTTGGTTGAGATTAATAGTTCTGTTGGAACATTGAAAATGATGATGAAAAGTGTGATTTTTGATGTTCAGATGCTATTCGATAAAAAAAATATATGTTTATAAATTTTTTTTTCTTCTTGTAGAAATTTTCATGGTTTATTTTTGATATATCATCTATTCATATTTTGTGTTCGAATAATTTATATTTTATCAGGGATTTTTATGTATAGTGCAGTATGTTGGCAATAACTAGTTGGTGGAGTGGAAGATTGGCATGCCAAACTCTTACCATTCGTATAATGAAGTTTATACAATGAATGTTATTATTATTATTTCAAGAATTTCAATATTATACTCGTACATACTGTTCTCCACAATACTGTTTTGGTACACGATTTCTTCATCAGGTGAATTAACACAAAGAACAAAAATGAATTAATATCATATATAAACTATTACTTAACTTGAGCTTTAGAAGTAGGGAATTTTCATTATCAAGGTTTTTGTTGAGTGCTAAATCGGTTTTTGTGTATCTAATAATGTCAATATGTAAGTTGAGTTTCAAGCCTTCATCCTCTAGTGTAGGATCGTGTAGTTGTTTGAAATTATGGTTATTGGGTGCAATGGTTTGCAAATGTAGAATGTGATTTTTTGTTTTCGTAGCTTCTTGAGTATTCTCTTGTTCTTATATTAAATGATCTAATCGACTATCCAATCTAACATTTCCCACATTCACGGGTTAAAAAATGGATCAAATTAGGGTGGTCAAACCTGTAAATGTGATATATGTTTATTGGACATTCAGATAGTACATTTGAGATTAGAATAAGAGAACACCTAAGAAGCTACTAAAAATCAGATTTTGCATTGCTAAACCATTGAATCGAAAATAACCATAACTTCAACAACAATTGCAAGATCCTACAAAAGAAGGCAAATGGCTGGAATCTCAACTTCCTGAAAGGTCTGGAAATTATTAGATATAAGAACTCCAGTTCTAATATCTACTATCGCTTTTGAGTATCGCTATCTATCGCCAAATATCTATATATCTATTATAACTCCAGTTCAAATATCAGATACTAGAATTGGAAGTAACAACTCCCGAGTAATAACTCCCCTTAGTATCATAAACTCAGTGTTCAACCACCTGACGTATCAAACGTTAAGTCATGTCAATATTTTTGAATTTCAAATGTGTTTTCTTCATTACATTTACTTTGAAAAAGTATAACATCATTTTGCTTTTAGCAATTATTTATTCCCTTTGATGACGATCAAAGATTTAATTGTGTTGGTTCTAAAACTGATCGACATTCTAAATTAGCATTCCAATTCATTCCCTTTGTATTTAGTAGTCGGTTAAAGAGTCAAAACAAGATGTTATGATAGAAGTAAGAGAACTTTGTTGGTTTGTGCGGGAATTATTAATAGAATTATAAGAAATGCATTCACGTAACCATATATTGATCTTCTCTACAACAGTAGAAAGCTACGAATTTGCTATTATTGATTCAAATTTAGCTGGCGCATGTTAAATTTGACATAAACTTCAATTTGCGAAGATATTCTCCTCGTGCCTCTAAGCTTTCAAACGCGCAAATTATTGATGAAGTTTTAAAATAATTATTCTAAGAATTATATTTAATGCAGGCAAACTAAAATTAAGTAAAAGAAGAAACTTACGTTGAAAACCTACATTTTTTTTTTTTTTTTTTTATATAACAGCCGTTTACATATGTTTCAAGGTTATTGCCTATCGTCAGAACGGCGTAGTTCAAGTTAAAGATGAAAGTACTTGAAGAGATATATAAAATTAATATATAAAACACGAAACACAGTTTCGTACACGTTTTATACACCCAAAACATTTGGGAAGAGTCAACACAACGTTGCAGACGACAATGAAATACCGTCCGGCTATTATGAGACTTTTATAGTTTCTGGAACTACCCAGATAATCTTAACAATAAAATAATTATTCTAAGAATTATATTTAATGCAGGCAAACTAAAATTAAGTAAAAGAAGAAACTTACGTTGAAAACCTACACATTTTTTTTTATATAACAGCCGTTTACATATGTTTCAAGGTTATTGCCTATCGTCAGAACGGCGTAGTTCAAGTTAAAGATGAAAGTACTTGAAGAGATATATAAAAATTAATATATAAAACACGAAACACAGTTTCGTACACGTTTTATTATATATATATATATATATATATATATATATATATATATATATATATATATGCATATATTGAAAAAATCCTGGATATGAGTTTGATTATTTGAGTTAATGATACTTAAATAACTGAATAATAATATATTGTTTATTGTTTGGTTACTTAAGTTTGAATAAGTATGTTATTCGAGTCAGAACTCAAAATACTAAATAATAGTTTTAATCAGTCAACATTGTAATGTCACCATGGAATGAAAATGTTCACTATCATTTGAAAATTGGAGCCGAATAATGAGCTCGAAGAAAACGATAGGATTCCGTAAATATCAATGTCTAATCAGCTTAACATACAGCAACTCAGTCTTCAATATATTTCTAGCTCTTCAGAAAATTCGCTCTTTCTGGAAATAAATAAAACACCGTTTCACTTCGAAAGATTTATCGAGGTTTATTTTGTAGTGAGTATGTTTCTTCTTTTTCCTCAACGGAAAAAAAAACTCAATAAAACTGAAGAATTATTTGGCATTAGT
Organism: Henosepilachna vigintioctopunctata; assembly: GCA_030704895.1. Taxonomy (NCBI): domain Eukaryota; kingdom Metazoa; phylum Arthropoda; class Insecta; order Coleoptera; family Coccinellidae; genus Henosepilachna; species Henosepilachna vigintioctopunctata. The sequence continues at coordinate 4,632,357 of JARQZJ010000006.1, read as the reverse complement.
TTTCGACTAATAAAACTGTTCTAAAGTATTTCACAGAAAAATACCGTTCTAGTACTCGCTTAAATTTGATTTAAAAAGTTAATTTTAAAGAACTCATTCCAACCCGTATGAGCATAGAATTCAATTATTAACTCTTCAAGTAATAGATTTAGTCTTAATTTCAGTACTCCAAAAAGATCATTTCAGCTGAATGTTAGAACAGAAATTATAAAATTATTTAAAATGCGAAGTTTACGAAGACATACATACATTACTTTATCTCAGCATGTCACTTTATCTCTTCGAACAGTATATCTGATTACAAAAAAGTTAAATTTCTCTCACTGGGTACATAACCATTACATGTCGAAATTTGTATGAGATAGAAAAGATGGGTATGAATAAAAAAGCAAACAGCATACTGAAACTGTTACACCTGCAATTATTTGAATAGTAAAAGAGATTTCATGACAAAAAATTATATCTTTTTAAGTTTACTGGATATAGTGTCCTGTTTGTCAAGATGCCGGGTGTGCCTCTGTTGGATTTGTACAGATACGGGCTCTTATTTTTATTGTTAAGATTATGTAATCATTTATATTGAAAGCCTTATATATAGACTGTTAACCAAATTGCACTTTCCATTTTCGAAGGTCAACGAATATTCATTGTAAATTGATCATATGTTGTTAGTCTTCTTTAATGTCTGTAATATATATATATATATATATATATATATATATATATATATATATATATATATATATATATATATATATATATATATATATATATATATATATATATATATATATATATATATATATATATATATATATATATATATATATATATATATATATATATATATATATATATATATATATATATATATATATATATATTTTCTTGAAATTGATTCATAATAATAAATAATATATATTATAAGTAATATAACGAAATAACGAAACGTCAACAAAAATGAACTTTTTCATATCAAAAAAAGCCTGTTATAGCTAAAAACTTTCGAAATAAAATATATATATATATATATATTTTTTAAATTGATTATTTGCCTGTTTAAGATAATTGCATTTAATGCTATATAGGACAAACGTCGCAAAATCCTGAAGAAAGAATTCAAGCACATAAATATGCAAAAACTCGAATAACAGCCTTACATAAACATAAAATAACTGAAAAACACGATTTTGATTACAACAATACATAGATTTCAGCAACTGAAAAAGATAAAAAATGTAGAGGAATTTTAGAAATGTTTCACATCCGTAAAAATTTGGAAAACAGAGTACATGAAAGAACAGACATAAAACATCCTAATTCTATTCACAACGGTTCGATAAACATTACAAATAACACTCATAATATGAATACACAACAATCGCCAAACATCATATCTCAAAACTCATTATTTCCTGATCTTCCATCAATTTCACACACATAAACCAATCAATATACATATTCTGGGTATGTACATAAAACTCAGTTATGTGTTATTATATCTATGTATATTTAAATGTGTATATTTAAATCACACTTATATGAATCACCTGACTTACCTTGAGTTTTTCAGAGGTGAAGAAGACTGAAACTTCCGAAGCGAATGCTAATCCAGAAATATTCCTCTGAATACTAAAAATCAATTTGTAATAATACAAAAAGCCAAGTTATCTTTTTGCCCACCTGGATGTGATCTGGAGCGATTAGGCATGGGACCACTTCTACACATTACAGACAAAACTCTGGGGTGTTTAAATGAAATGTCTACAAAGCCTCTTTGTACTTTCACTGATGTTGTCAAGAGGAGGAATCTAAAATGCTTGAAACGGATACAGAGACTCAAGAGCCAAACGTTATAGTAACCCTATAACGCTTTTGGCTTACTGAAGCTGATGGGTTCGATTCCCACCGTGTTCTTGGGCCGTTTGAAACCTGCGTTGTATTTTGAGTTCAAACTACAGATCTGCGATGATCTGAATTAAGTTATTACTGTAAAGGGCTTGAGCGTATTTGTGTTCCACGAAACCCTATAAATAAGTGACAAAACGAATTATTCGAGGGGAGTTCAGGCTGGGCAGCTCTTCAAACTGAATGTTACGAATCTCCCTCTTCTTTCATGAAAACAGGGAACCATTGAATTCATAATTTGCTCATTTACCAACTCACATGTTCGAGACTGATTCAGAAACAATCAATAGAAATGCTATTTGTGCATTCAATTCCCACAAACAAAATCATCCGAATACCCGATAATTTTTCCTTTTGCCTATTGGCGGCATACCGTCGGTAAATGCAGAATATAGTTGTAACTGCGAAATTACAGACGTATTTGTACCGACTGTCTGCTTCAAACTACCTGAATTGGATCAATTCATTAATCTTTCAAATCAATCGATTCAGCTCTGAACCGGAGAAATGGATACGCGGCGTACCCTTTGAAATTGAAACACGTTTCTATGTCGTCGTTATGTGGCTCGTTATTAAACAGCGGTAATGACGTTTTGATAGAAGGAATAGGTAAACGGAATACAGAGGTTTCGTAAAATAACATCCGAACGATTTGAAAATTTACGCTTGAATTATCTTCTTTGTTTGTACCACCATATTTTCGCACAATCTTTCTCTATTCTATTAGTGCAGGCGCCAAAGGGGGTTGAGTATGCAAAATATGATGACCGGCAACTAAGCTCAGCCGTTATCCTGAGATCTCAGATAACAAGAAAACATCAGCCTTGTGCTGCTCCATTTTCCTGTTGTTAGCCCCCTTCCCCACGCGAACAGCGCAATGAGGGATAGCGCGTGTAGTGGCCAGTAGAAATTAACTAATTTTTTAGTAGTTACGCAATATTTTTCAAAATATTTGATATTTGAGTGTCTGATAATTAGTGCTTGATTAAGAAAAACGTGAAAAAATTCGCTGAAAATGATAAACAACGGGTGATTTTTTGAGAGTTAAGTTTTTCAGATTGGCGGCACTGGTTGGTAATGGCATCCAAACGTCATCTGACAAAGTGAAGAGTTTTCAGTATACTCCGTCATTTCATCGTAGAAAGACTAAAAAACGAGCAACGATAAGAAAAATGTTTATGGTGTGTTACGACCATATTATGGTCGCCATAATCGATCTGGTGAATCAACTATTCGTGCTGTTATCACCAAATTGCGCACCAAGTTTTTGGACATTAAACCATTGTCTCGCAAGCTTACAGTGTGTACTGAAGAGAACATTGCAGCGGTAGCATGCAGTGTTAATTTAGGATCGTGAAATGTCAATTCGTCGCCGTTCTCAGCAACTGGGCATGTGTTACTCAACTACATGGAAAATTTTACATGTTGATTTGGGTTTGAAGGTCTATAAAATTCAACTTCTGCAAGAATTGAAGCCGAATAACCTACTACAACGTCTAATTTTTGGTGAATTGGCCTTAAAACAGCTTAATGAAAACCCGCTGTTTTATCGAAAAATTGTGTTCAGTGATGAGGCTCATTTATGGCTTAACGGATATGTAAATAAACAAAACTTTTACATCTGGAGTGATGAACAGTCACATGCCACACAAAAATTATCAATGCATCCCGAAAAACGACAGTTTGGTGTAATTTATGGGCTGGTGGCATCATCGGTCCATCAAGAAACGTTACCGTCAACGGTGAACGATATTGAGCCATGATACGCAACTTTTTTTCGCCCCATTGGGCTGAGTTGAACTTGGTTGACATGTGGATTCATCAAGACGGTCCACATGCCACACAGCTCGTGAATAATGGACATGTTGAAGGATGAATTTGGTGAGCAGCTCATATCTCGAAATGGCCCTGTGAATTGGCCGTCATTGTTCACGTTGTTCATTGTTTGATTGCCGTGAATTGGATATCAAAATTGTATCAGATCAAAAAAAAGTACATGAAAACAGTACATACAATATCAAGATGTAAAGGATACAAATCTTTTTCAACGAGCATTCATATTGTCTAATTAACGCGGATTTGAAACAAGAGTTTTAGCATCTTATCAGTTATTCTAATATTCTGAATTACTGCAGGTAACATTTCGGCCAGAAGGATTTCACATGAAATCTCCGAAATTGGAACTAGCTGTAGAAACTGAAAATAATCACAAATATGCTACAAACACGCGGCAAAGTGTATTTATTAGTTTGGCAATCTTTGAAAATATAAATCGTTGATGTATGACGCTTGTTAATCGAATTCAATTAAAAAATTTCAACACAGTTGGCAATTGTGCTGAGGCATTCTTCAAAATAATTAATAATATAATTTTTCAGTAGAATGTAAAACATATAGATATTGTTTTTGAAAAATATGATATTTCGATATGATACTTACTAGTCAACTTTACGGACTGAAGGCTGAACGGTATTGCGATTTCAAATCATGACACAATAATTCCAACATTAGTTTTTCAGAGCCTAAAAGGGTTCACAGAATGTGGTCCACATATGTTGCATACTCAACTCCGCCCAGATCCTTGTCTATATATTAAATTGAAGTTTTTGTTATATTTCTGGATAATATTGAAATAACCACGTAGTCATATGAAAGTTACTGAAAGACGAATCCAAACAACCGAAATTAATTCAAAAAACCTTCTAGCTAGATGGCTGTTCGAGTCTCGTCAACACTGGAGTGTATGAAGAATATATTCTTGACGAAGTAGTAGAGCCAGCTAGCTGAAAGGTTTTCTTAGGACGTAGACATAAATTATTTCTACTGTTATTGCAATTTCGGTCACTGACCCAACGTGGAGCAAGTTGGACTTGAACACAAGTCGAATTTGCCTTTTCAATTTGGTGTTGCAATATCGGCGAAAATAAATTTCTAGTTTTGAGATGATAAACTGATAGATGAAACTCTATATATACATATAAGCGTCAATCACGAAACTACTAGTTAAATTCATTATATAATTTGTAGCGTCTTCAAAACGGAAAATACAAATTTTTCAACTCACGGAAAATCTTTTTTTCCGCTTTGTTGTCGGAGAGAAAAAGTCGTGTTTCCGCAACAGTGTTCATTTGTATGAGTTAGAAAGATCATATTCATATCTCAAGGCAATAAATTATTGGATTATGAGAACTATCATGTTCAGAAAAAAATAAAAACGAAGACAACTCAGAACACTAACGATTAACACTAACGATTGTATTTTTGTAATAAAATGTTAATGAACATGAAATTATTCATTTTGACATCAATTTAATGTAAAATGGGACTCTTTTGGACTATATATGTTATATATATATATATATATATATATATATATATATATATATATATATATATATATATATATATATATATATATATATATATATATATATATATATAAAAGAGTCCCATTATACATATATTAAATTGATGTCAAAATGAATAATTTCATGTTCATTAACATTTTATTACAAAAATATATCAAACAGGCAATAAATCAATTTCATGAAATATATATATATATATATATATATATATATATATATATATATATATATATATATATATATATATATATATATATATATATATATATATATATATATATATATATATATATATATTAAATTGATCCAAAATGAGTAATTTCCATTATACATATAAAAAAATCTCAAACAGATAAATCAAAATGAATATATATATATATATATATTATATAAACAGGCAATATATTTCATATATATATATATATATATATATATATATATATATATATATCACAACTGTGTCAATACTAAAGAATAATTGAATTTCATGAATTACTACAGATTTCAGAACGTCAAACTTATATTTTTGAAAAAAATCAAATAAGCTCTTCTGTTTTTTCACAATTTAGAGGAATATTTCTGACTTCAGTCTTCTTCACCATGAGGAAACCTGAAAAACTCATGGTATGCCAGGTGATTCTAATGAGTGTCATTTTTATATACATATGTTTATACATTCATATAACATTACACTTAATTGAGTTTTATATACTTATCCAGAATATGTATAATGATTGGTTTATGTGTGTGAAATTGATGGTAGATCATGAAATAATTTTTTTTTTATGGATAAGTATATAAAACTCAACTATATTTTTGAGTTATATATACTTATGTCAAAACTCATTAGTTTTGACAAAGTTGAAAAAACCTATCTTTCAAAAACCTGTTTTTTCAAATTTGTTGTTAATATTCTGTTAGCATCTGAAAAAGTCGTTTGTAACCACGAAATGCGTCATGCTATGTTGCCACTAAAGTGTATATCAAAAGTTCAATTCTTTGAATTTTAGTTCATATTCCAACATGAGATAATTCAAAAATATGTTCTAAGAGCATTGAATATGTAATCTACCACGTTGCAAGTTCACATTATGGAATATATTATGAATAATAAGCCATAAAATATAATCCTTGTGCATGTTACTACTTGTGAAACGAAAAACCTAGAAAATGGCTTTGACTTGTTGGTGAACAAAATAGTAAAGAAATTATGTACTAATGCAATTTTTACAGATGCATAAAAGTAAACATAAGTATAATCAATCAAAGCAGTTGACAATTTCTGAGGTCAATCAATCCTTAGACGAATTGCTTCCATTGGAAAAAAATCGAGTCTTTTGCAGGTTTTTGTGTGCAGTGTATAACCATGAATGTCTTATCTCCATTCACAGTTTATCATACTCGTAGATTCTAGGGACCAAGTACATAAAATTCCTATGTTTTAAAGCCACTTCTTGTTCCATACCCATGACTCACAAAATGTGAGGATGATTTTTTTTATATTGAAATATATGTATGCTATTGAAATGGAGTTCTGCCTTATGGATCAGATGAGTAGGTGTTAGATTTATATCTGGTTATATAAATGATGTACTTAATTAATTCAATTGGTGTCAATAATTCACTTTTATCCATAAATTTAATGGACATATAAATTGTTTGAAAAGCTTTATGGTTCTATAGAAGTAGTTGATGAAAATGCACTATCTAAATGTACTGATACACTCTGAAATCTTCTTTCGTAAACAAGAAATTGTTTGGGTTACCCGCACCCCTGGGTTTTGAGATCAGTGAGACCATTTCGTACGGAAAAATCAATTTCTCGCACTTGTTAGGAACATAGCTATTAACATTAGTCATCAATTTCAACTGTCAAATGAACTGCTCGAAGGTCATTTCGAAATAGAGTTTCGATTGATCATTACTAGACAAATGATCCAACCATTATCAACACCCCACTTAGAAGTACAAGGAATGGTGGTCCACAACATGGACATCGTATTTCTTCGGTTTCACCTCTATTCTTCTTCGTTTATATTTTTATATTTCGTCGTTTAAAGCCAATTACTATAATAATTTTTTTCAATATTTTTTGAATATATCAGTAATCATCTTCCTGATATTACATTTTTTACCTCATTTCTTGATTCTTCATTCAGTGGATTCAACTTCAGTTTTACTGAATGAATGTATTTTTTGGAAAAATTGGGCATAATCTGGATAAAAAACATTCTAGTTTTCATATCTTATGAAAAATGGTTTTTTGTGTGGAGTTCTTTTCAATCTGATGCTGCTCGTTAGTCTAGTTATCGAATAAACCGAACTGATTGATAGGGTAATGTTTCAGATTAATCGGTCTTGGAAAATCCCTTTGAACGTATATCAGGTTACTATGGGTTATGATTCGATATCGAATATTAATGCTCTTTCAGTAGAAAGCACACACTGGGAACGCCGTGTATGGATTTTCGAAATCGAATAGTCAGTGACAGGGAATAGGGCGACATTACTAATTAATTCACTCCGATACACTTATTTGCTCAGATCTCTCCATCTGGGTTCCCATCGCCGTCTATGCATTTCAATATTACCGCTAGATTCGGCAAGGCTTAATTAAAAATTTGAATATTTACTGAAGTGTTCAGGATTATTCAATTATTCGCTGGTAAAATTTTGACTCGACTGTAGCAGCTTGGTTTGTAAATAATGCGCAAATAGCTGGATATTAAAAACAGCTCAATATATATATATATATATATATATATATATATATATATATATATATATATATATATATATATATATATATATATATATATATATATATATATATATATATATATATATATATAATTTGAAACCCTCACTGATTCTATAATATGAATATATTCACATAATATGAATATATATATATATATATATATATATATATATATATATATATATATATATATATATATATATATATATATATATATTTGATGTTTTCAGCAATAATAGGCTTCTTTTAATATGAAAAAGTTTATATTTGTTGACGTTTCGTTGTATATCACAACTTTGTCAAAACTTATGAATAATTGAATTTTATTATTGTAAAAACCACAGCTGACCAACGCTCATCTCTTGTTCGATCTAGATGGCCTGCCCATTTCCACTTTGACCTTTTTACACACTCCACGACATCCTTGTGGCAATCCACGAAGCATTGGTCGAATACTTTGCTCTTTAAGGATAGTGGCATATCTGATTCGAAGATGTGTTGCCAACTGTTACCCAAGGTCCCCAAGCTGTTCTGGTTTTTTGCATGATCTCCGGTGTAATATCCTCGTCTCGCGTGACAATCTGTCCCAGATATGTGTAAGAAGCTGGTATTTTTAATGGGGATCCGTCCGCCTCCATTTGATCTCTGATGCAGATAGGGTTCAGCATCATCTTTGTTTTTGCGGTGTTTATTTCCAGATCTATTTCCTTGCTCGAGATGCTCAGTTCATTGATGCGCTCTTGAAGATCGGTGCATCGTGGGAAAACAGGAGTATATTGTCAGCGAACTTCAAGTGGCTAAGGTACCGGCCATAAATCTTGATTCCTTTCTCGCTCCAGTGCAGCTTCTGGAACATACAATCCAAAGCAGCTGAGAACAGTTATATATATATATATATATATATATATATATATATATATATATATATATATATATATATATATATATATATATATATATATATATATATATATATATATATATATATATATATATATATATATATATATATATATATATATATATATATAAAAGCAAATATTATTCGCGCTAACCACGCACGTACGGATCATATTGTATATGAAGAAATATTTATATGTAAATTTTGGAATCGAACTTACATCACAAAAGTTTTCAACCTCGTCTGGGATGCGAACCCAGGTCTCTCAGGTTTACGCCCTGTTGCTTTAACCAACTGAAGCTACCGAGGTCTACCCTTCGCGATACAATTTCGGCTATATATATATATATATATATATATATATATATATATATATATATATATATAGACTCCACCGGTCAAGTTAATATGATCTACACAGATTTTCAGAAAGCATTTGATAAAGTTGCTCATGCGATGTTGGTACAGAAATTACGCAACTAATTTGGATTCTCTGTTAGTCTCACCAACCTGTTTCATTCTTACCTGGTTAAACGACGTCAATTCGTACAGCTGGAGGGTGTACAGTCGTCTGAGTTCATACCTACCTCTGGAATACCTCAAGGGTCTAATCTTGGACCATTGTTATTTATTCTGTTCGTTAATGATCTGATGGATGATATTCTTTCTCCACATTTGATGTTCGCAGATGATTTGAAGCTATATCATGAAGTTAGATCACAAGGCAACTGTGTTCAACTTCAGCTCGCGCTGAACCATGTTGCTAGTTGGTGTGAGGACAATTATTTGAGTTTGAATGGGTCAAAGTGTAATGTTGTTTCTTTCACAAGGAAAAGGGATCGCATTTATTGTGATTATAGCGTCGGTGGTCAGGTTCTCTCTCGTTCAGATAAGGCGAGAAATCTTGGTGTAGTCTTCCACCAGAAGCTTTCCTTTGTCCCACACATCACACAACTTATTTCATCTGATGCGAAAGTATATGAATTCGTTATACGTAATGGCAAATATTTCAATAATTCTTCAACATTGATAGGACTATTCAATACCCTAATCCGTAGCAATTTGTAGTATGGCAGTACGATCCCATTTACACTTGCCATCAACGCCACTTGAGGCTATTCAGAGAAGGTTCTTCAAATTCTTAGTTTGGAGGGAGGATAAAGTTTATCCACAGAGAGGAGTCAATCATAACGAATTATTGAGTCGATTTAGTTTTATCTCATTGCAGAGCAGGAGAGAAACTTTATCACTCAAATTCTTGTACAAATTACTGCACAACAGTATTGGTTGTCCTCCTCTCTTGTCCGCTTTGAAATTTCGTGTTCCAAGGCAAAGTTCTCGTAATACAGAATTATTTCACCTAGAGACTCCGAGTACCAACACCCTTATGCCATTTACCCCATTTGGTTCATGGAGTCTACTCTGTATAGAATTGCCAGTAATTGTGACATTCACTTTGACTCCATAGAATTTATTATCAGGAGTTATGTGAACAACGAAAATTGATCAAAATTAATTGATTTAGATTGAGTTATTTGTAATATTTCATTGAATGCCATAATGTAGTTATAAGTTTCTATTTTTTTTAGATTAGATTGATCTCTTTGTTAAATCTTTTGTTTAACTATTTAGTTAAATGTTTTTTCTAATTATTTAGTTATCACTTAGTTATGTATTCAATATATATAGTGTTATTATTTTCTGTAATTGGGTGTTATACCTGTTGAAAATAAAGAACTTATTATATATTATATATATATATATATATATATATATATATATATATATATATATATATATATATATATATATATATATATATATATATATATATATATATATATATATATATATATATATATATATATATATATATATATATATATATATATATAAATATATATATATATATATATATATATATATATATATTTCTTGAAATTGATTTATTGCCTGTTTGAGGTATTTATTTTGAAAGTTTTTAGCATTAACAGGCTTTTTAATATGAAAAAGTTTATTTCTGTTGTCGTTTCGTTGTTATATTATAGTTTTGACAAAGTTGTAATATAACAACGAAACGTCAACAGAAATAAACTTTTTCATATTAAAAAGCCTGTTAATGCTAAAACTTTATAAATATATATATATATATATATATATATATATATATATATATATATATATATATATATATATATATATATATATATATACATCTGAATGGATGTTTGCAATCTGTCAATATTAATTTTTTTGGCGTTCCGTTCGTTATTGCGACAATCGAAGGAATTATCACTTTATGAGTTTCCTAGAAATTGAACTTCAGCCATGTTTGGAATTGAAAAGGGGAACATACATGAACTGTTTTCAACGTGTTCTGGAGAGAAATTTATGTGGGTCCATTAAAAACATTTTATTGTGGAATGAAAGGCTGGACCAAATGGATTTATGACAACATTATGATTTCCGACAAAAATATATTTTACTAACAATCAAACAATTGTTTAACCTAAATTTACGAGTATAGTTTGAGTGTGTTAAATTCAATTATTCTAAGGAATTCAGAATTCTGAGGTAGACTTCGAAAACTTTCAAATTATATCAATTTTCAAGTTAATGATGCTCAATTTTATTTCAATTACAAAAAAAAATTCTCTCAGATCAGAAACATATGAAATATTGAATGTTTTTCCATTATACTAAAGAGAAAAGAAGTAATAAGCAACAAATTATTTTTGAAGCCGAATAGAAACACCTACTAAAAGTATACGGAAAGTAAGTTTACATCAAATCATCCATACCTGATATTTTCGTGAATTGACCAATAGCCCACAAAATAGTAGTTAACCTCATATCTTTTTATTAAAAAATTAAATGAATCAAACTCTTGGCTTCATGTTTCACGATTTATTCAACAATTAGAATAGTCAACATGTTTCGAGCGTTACCTCATTCTCAAGACTAAACTACTATAAGGAACGTACAACAAAGTTATATCTTATATATATTCATATTTATATGGATGTGAATAGAGAGGATAATTGAAAATCTACTTGTTCATTTATGATTTCTTCTTTTTTCTTCCAAGATCTGCTTTCATCTCACATCTTTTTTACTCAAACAGACGATCAACAACTACTAGTCTAGCTAGTTATATCAAATTGTGGTGATCATTTATTATTTATGTTATACTTCATTATTTATGTTATACATATATAACAACACAATTATTGAGTTAGTTTCAGTTGTAGTTTACTAATTAAGGTACCGACTGCGGTAAGCATTGCAAACTGTGTTAATCGACAGATTAAAATTACAAGCTTTGTGAGTTATTGTCTAACTAAAACATAAATAGTATGGTGAAGAAGTCTCAATAAAGTTTTCGATACCATTTCACAGCAAAGAAGATGAACGTTATCGTGACCTTTGCATAGGACTTTGGTGCATAACTTGTCAAATGAAATGATGGAATTAGAAAAATGAAATTTGAGGTATATTATTGACGATGAATACTTAGCATTAAAGTTTTTTTAGATTTAAAATTTTCACTTGAGTAATACGAGTACAATAATCCTCCTAAGTACATTTGTATAAATAAACATAGAGTGCCAGTTTATTTATGCGAAAAATAAACTGCTACTTCATTGAATGAATGGAACTACGTAATTTCGTTATTAGTCCCGTCTATATCGGTGTCCCCAGCGATGTTTACGTAGTCCCGTTTTACAAACGAACCAAACTATACTTTAAAATGTGTTTTTTCGGAATTAAATTCTATTTAATATCGAACAGATTACTCGATAGACAGCTTATTGAAATTGGATGCTCAAAACTTCCGATGATTCATTTCATCACATATCTACATTCGTCGAGTAAACGCTTAGAAAGAATTTGTGATTTTACTGAGGGGGAATCACAACTACTGGACTACAGTAAGACAAGGTGAATTTGCGTTGATGCCCGCGATTGAGAAAGTTGAAGAAATATTACACTTTTCAAGAAGCTTTATTCTGAGTATTTGTTCGACAAATGTCCAAATATTTTAAGAACGTTTTTCGAAAATCTCAAAATTGTGGATACATTTTCTGCACACACTAGCAGTGACCTTTCTTGATGCTGTGTTGAATATCGAAGTCCAAAATATTTCAGTTTCTCCTCAAAATAAAAAAATTATGGAGAAGTAATGAAACAGAGCTAAGTGTCGTAGTGATTAAAGCTATTTCCATCATGAAGATGAATATAAATGAGTCATGTGCCTACTGAATTCCACACTTATCAAGGCCTGATATTTTGAAACAAATTTTTTCAGTCGATAAATACAAAAATAGGAGTCAGAAGTTAAGTCACTACTGGTCGTTGTAAATCCTGTAAACTCAACTATTTTGTGTTTAGCACTTTGGTTATTTGGTGCTACACAATCTTCTATGACTTGTAAAAAACAGAAAAAATTTTTTTCAACATACAATTCCGTCAATCATTTCAGCTTCGGTGAAAAAAACATAAATGGTGAGGTTATGTATTTTATATTTCTGATAAAGAACTCAATGTTTTTGCTAAAATTCTACACATCGGTTTCTCAACAAATATAACAATAATGTATCACGTTCCACAGGATATATTGAAAATGACAAAACGCATACGTCAGTTTCATGTAGAATATTGTCTTGCCCAACCAATTATTGAAAGAATTACTCGTATTTCCCTATAATGGCTTTGAATAAGTTTGGTAATTGCTAATATTGAACATTTTCCGTTTTTAATCTTGAGAAATTGTTTTGATTTTGAAATATTCACCCTGAATGGAAAATCGTATTTTGTGGTCAGTGTTTATTTGCAAGAACTCGAGTGTAACAATTTCATCATTTAAAGGAAAGATGTAGAATATGTAACTAAATACAAATACTAATTTTTTTGTAAGCTTTTGTATGAGTGAAAGTTTCTCGAAGCTCAATTTGTGTACAGGATCAACGGAATACTTTTAATTCATAAAAAATACTGCACTGCTTCTGAATATTGTATCAAGTTATGTCTGTGCTGCAGACAGATTTTAATATTTCCCGACGATTATTCCCGAAGTACTTGAACATGTAGAACGAAAAAATATGAACTACCTACATCGAAAATGTGAAGTCAAAAGGCGCCAAATTGAACTGACGATAAGTTACTGAACTAAATGAAACTGTTATGGATGCACAAAACTGATTAACTTTTCTGGTTTCTTCTCAGAAGTTTAAGTGTAATTGTTAAAATTATTTGATTTGCTCATGCTACTCTCCACGGACTTCAAATAACCGTTGCTGATGACGATTATTTCATTTCAACTATACCTACATATTACGTAAACATTTTGATCCACTCGTTTGGTGAATTTTTATTTGGAGAATTAATACACGAAACTTGAAAGTATATATGTATTCTACTAATGAGCAAACATTTTAATCGACCGCTGTCCAGGGAAATTCAATCTATTGGGTAATTAATAGTTCAATCAGATTCTGCTATAGGCTTTCCAGGAATACAAACAAACTAACGTAATAATTTTCTGGTTGCAGGCTAAATTCCCTTTTATGTCAAACGATACGCTCAACATGTGGAGTCGATCATTTTTCAATTGGTTGATTATTATTGGTGGAAAAATACGAATATGATCCTATATATATATATATATATATATATATATATATATATATATATATATATATATTTTCAAGCGTGGTTTTTTTTCTAATCAAATAAAACACTCAATTTGCAACATATATTCAAAATTTCTATTGAAATTGATAACTTGACCTTTGCCATTCGAACTTCGAAGATAACTTCATGTGAATGTTGTCCGCAGCTCAGTATCGAATGGTCCATTCGGAAGGCCCAATTTTGCGTCACTTTTTCGAGCATTTCGGCCTATGTTCTACGAATTACGCGTGTTATGTTATCCTTTAAGCCTTCAATCGTGTTCAGCTTGTTCACATACAGTAACAACTTTACATAACCCCAGAAGAAATAATCCAGAGGTGTCAAATCGCAAGATCTTGGCGGCCAAATCACAGGGCCACTTCGAGAGATAAGCTGCTCACCAAATTCATCCTGCAACATGTCCATTGCTTCACGAGCACCGTCTTGATGAAACCACATGTCAAACAAGTTCAACTCGGCCAACTTGGGCAAAAAAAAAATTCAGATAATTTATAAAATTCACAACCAC
Organism: Henosepilachna vigintioctopunctata; assembly: GCA_030704895.1. Classification (NCBI taxonomy): domain Eukaryota; kingdom Metazoa; phylum Arthropoda; class Insecta; order Coleoptera; family Coccinellidae; genus Henosepilachna; species Henosepilachna vigintioctopunctata. Next base: position 4,617,217 of record JARQZJ010000006.1, on the reverse strand, counting down.
TCTAATGAACTAATGAACCAATAAAAAATTGGCTTCACAAATTTAACCGAAAGTTCCATACAAGGCTGTGCAAACTGGAAGATATTTTACAGATGTTTCATTATAGTACAAGAGGAATTATGTACGAAGAAATTTCCCAACTAATTAAAAATTAATTAATTGATTCAAAACTAATTGAAATATTCATTACTTTCGACAAAGTTGTGATATACAACGAAACGTCAACAAAAATAAAAATTTGACCACGCTTTTGATCCAAATTTCGAAATATTGAATAGAAAAGGAAAAGGACTGAAACTCAACTTTTATCTGTTCGAATTATTAAAACCAAGAATTCGGTACCTTTACGTAACAATTAGATTTCAATGACAGTTCATTGCTGAATTTATTCAATAAAATTTCTTAGACAATGTTTTCACTATCTGATAGATCTGTTGTTTGTTTCGGTCTTTTGTTACCAGTTCGATATTCTGTGATTGCTTCCCTTCTTTTCTTCTCCTTGCTATCCATGGTAAAAATTTTTTAATCTATGGTAACTTCATTTTCATGAATACTATTATTGAATCACATTGGATATAAATTATTTAATGTTATTATTGTTACTTTAGTATCCGAAGAAGAAGTCCAGATATTTCGAGAGGTGCGTAATATTTAGTACATATATTTAGAAAATATCAGTTTTGTTCCATTGGAAATATTAATTTTCTCTACGAAACGGCAGAGAAAATCTCATTCAGTGTCAAGTATCATATAATTTTGGCGGAATTGTATTGAGCAAGATATTTTCAATCATATCATACTTCTCGTCACAAATCGTGGAATTACATATCCGTGGTTGAAGAATTGAGTTGTTGACAAGGATCTTAGAATACTAATTTTTCAACGTTTAACGAACTGAATCACATGTTATATTCTCAATTACACAATACTTCCTTATCAGAATTACTGTCTTCAAACATGTACTCAATCAGCACGAACGAACATTAATGAATAGAAATTACATATCTTAAAATTTTCGTTAGTTTTCATTAATTGATATCCTTCGATTTCATAAATGATTGATTTTATCTTGAATCAAGAATTGACGTATAAATTTTTATCTTTGATATCTGATTTTGACGAGCACATCTTTTCTACAGTAAAAACGACCACTGTTCAATAAATCAACAAAACAAACCACTGAATTGACTGTAGAAGAAATGCACCAATAATTCATTGACAAGTCCAGTGGTGTCCGCAAAGAGAAAGGCTTTTTTAATCCGTAAGTGCATTAATCCATGCTGGGTTGCTAGTCCCGATCTAGGCTACATGGAATTGACTCTTACGTTATTGATGACGATAACGAAACGAGGACATGAGAATTTGTCAGAGAAAATCTTTAACCACAGTGAACATAAATAGCTGTTGACAAAATCAGAGTGTTCGAAATATCGGTCTGCAGAATCATTCTGTTATGAGACAATATTCAATAAGACGAATGTAATAATATATATAATGAATATTTAATGAGCGATGAAAATATCTAGCTCTTCGATTCGATGAATTCAATAGAAGGATGTATTCCACTTTCGCCGAGAAGTACTTGATTGTATATTCATTTGGTTTTATCAGAGATTTCCTAAGGTTTTCTAGTTTCATTTTCTGAAAATATATTCACATATACGCCCTAGTTATTATATTTCCATATAGTCTTTTCTACATCAGTTCTTTTAAACATCTTCACCTAATTTATTTTTTCTCATATTCCAAACAGGGGAAAAGTTAGAACTTGTCCATGGTAAGACAACATACAAACTCCTTTCGGAAGTAGTTATTTCTTGAATATAAACTAAAATTCAAACACTTGAACTTTTGATTTACAGTTTTATTGACAATATAGCAAGACGCGTTTCGTCGTTACAAACGACTTCTTCAGATGGTACTAGAATACTCCTAATATTCCCACTGAACTCCCATGAACATCCATGAAAATTTTTAGAGGTGCAGTTTCATGCACCGCAATAGAGTGTTAGATTGTCAACGCTCGGAGGGAGATGGCGCAGAAGAGGCGAAAAAGAAGAAGAAGAAATACGAAAATTAGTTCAATATGTTTTGTCAATAACAGGCCTTTAATTTCAAAAAATCTTTATTTCAGTTGACGTTTCGTTGTGAATTTCAACTTTGCCTAAAGATCAATTATTGATTAAAACTAATGAGAAGGTTCGACATATATATATATATATATATATATATATATATATATATATATATATATATATATATATATATATATATATATATATATATATATATATATATATAAGGAAATGAATATTTTGTATTATGGCACTGGCTGAAATATTTAAGAAAATGAATACTAGAACATTCATTCGAAAAATTCAAATTAATCACGAGAATGTTATAGTAGAGCTAGATATGTGAACGTGTACGATGTGATGTCTCCATTATCCTTCAAGGGATAAATGTTAGAGAAATATTGAAATCGATGCCACACTTGATCGAAGTGCGAGACATATATGTTTCGTTCTGCAAGGAACTCGTCAGTCGCACCACGTCCATTGAAGTGAGGCAACGATTTCAACCCCCAAGCATCTTCTTGTGACTCCAAGTGGCAGACCGTAGAGTTATGTATACTCCACAAATTCCATCTATGGGAATCAGTAGAAAACACCTCTTAGATTATAGACACACCAAGCATCGAAATTTCACATTTCTTCTATATCCGTAGGTATCTAATAAATTGTAATGTCTGTTTTACAAATATCATCGAACGATTTGTTTAAATGTCAATAGTTTGCGTTAGTAGTACGCTCGCGTTTATTCCCGTATTTCAGGGGCCTATTCAGCGATATTTTTAAGGAAATGAATTTTTTGTGCTTATGACACTGAATGAAATATTTAAGAAAATGAACACTAGAACATTCATTCGAAAAATTCAAATTAATCAAGAGAATGTTATAGTAGAACTAGATATGTGAACGTGTACGATGTGATGTCTCCATTATCCTACAAGGGATAAATGTTAGAGGAATATTGAAATCGATGCCACACTTAATGGAAGTGCGAGACATATATGTTTCGTTCTGCAAGGAACTTGTCAATCCCACCACATCCATCGAAGTGAGGCAACGATTTCAACCCCCAAGCATCTTCTTGTGACTCCAAGTGGAAGACAGTAGAGTTATGAATACTCCACAATTCCATTTATGGGAATCAGTAGAAAACACTTCTCAGATTATAGACACACCAAGCATCGAAATTTCACATATCTTCTATACCCGTAGATATCTACTAAATTGCAATGTCTATTTGACAAATATCATCGAACGATGTTTCAAAATGTCATTAGGTTGCGTAAGTAGTACGCTGGCGTTTATAATCGCGTTTTTTTCTCTACGGTCTTCCACTTGGAGTTACAAGAACATGCTTGGGGGTTGATATCATTGCCTCACTTCGATGGATGTCGTGCGACTGACGACTTCCTTGCAGAACGAAACATATATGTTTTGCACTTCCATCAAGTGTGGCATCGATTTCAATATTTCTCTAACATTTATCCCTTGAAGGATAATGGGGACATCACATCGAACACGTTCATATATCTAGCTCTAATATAACATTCTCTTGATTAATTTGAATTTTTCGAATGATTGTTCTAGTGTTAATTTTCTTATATATATATATAATATATATATATATATATATATATATATATATATATATATATATATATATATATATAAATCTACATAAATGTATATATATATATATATATATATATATATATATATATATATATATATATATATATATATATATATAGATATATATATATTTAAAATTGATTTATAATCTGTTTAAGACAGTTTATTATCAATGTTTTCTGAAACTTTTAGTTTTGACAAAGTTGTGATGGACAACGAAACGTCAACGTAAATGAAGTTTTTAACAATAAAATTAGCCTGTTATCTGTTATTGCTAGAATCATTGAAAATAATATATATATATATATATATATATATATATATATATATATATATATATATATATATATATATATATATATCTATATATTAATTTTGAATGTTTTTAGCAATAACAGGCTTTTTTTTTGATATAAAAACCTTTATTTTTGTCAACTTTTCGTTTTATATCACAATTTTGTCATTAATTTTAATTGAAACTAATTTCGATTCATTAGTTTTGACAAAGCTGTGATATACAACGAAACATTGACGAAAATAATGTTTTTCATATCAAAAGAAGCCTGCTATTGCTAAAAGCTTTCAAAATAAAATACCTTAAGCAGGCAATAAATCAATTTCAATATATATATATATATATATATATATATATATATATATATATATATATATATATATATATATATATATATATATATATATATTTTTCCGCAGACAATTTGAACATAAAGACAAATTCAATCATATTTTTTTCATCAATTTTTCATACAATCACACTTAAATAGATTCCATACTAATGAACCTACCTACTGATTAATGCAAAATTGAAACAAAAATTATCTATAAATAATTTTCCGAATTAACAGAATCGAATACTAAAAGCACAGGCAATTATTATTTCCATATATATTTATCAGTATGAATGATTTATTTTTTATGCTTTCTCTAAATATGGAAGTATTTGATTTTAATATTGATGTTCAGGTACACACATACAAAAGGTTTTTCAATGCATTTATAATGGTTTAGTCTTATTTGTTCTTTATTTTATCAGTAGAGTAATATATCATAATTACAAGGAATTCTAATCGATTTAGTTGTCGTAATTTCGTTTTAATGAGCCCACTAGTGCATAACTCAGTCATATTTCTACGAAAACAAACATTATTTCAATTTTAAAAAAATATATTTCTATGTGAGGGGTATCCTGTGGAATGTTCGTGCAACTTACAACTTTTCTCTCGATCGCTAAATGCAAGGCTCAACAATGATAAAAGGAGTATTGCCCTGTAATTAAATAGAAATGTTATGGGTTATAGGCAAGAAGGAAGGCTACTATGAATAAATATTAACCAATTTGTTTGCCAAGTCTGTATTTGTAGTGTGTTTACAGTGTTCATCAGGACACTAAAAAAAAGTGTTTTTCTGTGCTTCGTTCATATCTGCTCGATTATTTATCAATCTATCTCTGTTGGTTATTTGAGAATAATTTTATATATTTTTTGAAAAGTTTAACATTTTCAAAATCAATATTCGATTCCTGTGCAATATCACATACACTTTAAATTTCAAACATTCCTGTTGATGGTGTTGGCCATACTTTTATTGCCTAGTTAGTCATGATATCTGTGTAAACATCTGTTTTTTTAGAGTCCTGATGAAGACTGTAAACACAGTCGACATATAGTCCAGGCAAACAAATTGGTTAATATTTATTCATAGTGGCCGCCTTTCTTATATATTACAATACTATCAAACTGGATTGGTACCAAAAAAAGACTCCATCGGGAAGATATATCCCCGCAGGATCAAATCACACCTGGTGTATAAAAATCAAAGATTAAACTGATGTTACATAGGGTTAGATCTATATGTCATCCTCAATACCTTAGATCTGCTGAAATCAGGCTCAAGAACCGAATTCAGTATTGAAAACCATTAAGAATAACTATATGGTTGCTCTTAATCTCATAAATTCTATTGTTGTTTATAAATACTTGGAGTATACTTTATGAATACGTGGAGTCAGATTTGTTTTCAAATCATATTCTTTTAACGTATGAAGTACGTGATACCGCTGAAACGCGTCTCGTTATAACAATAAGAGTAAAAATCGACTTCAGTGTTTGAAATATTCTCTAGCTTGAAATCCAATTTTGATGATTTCCAAATTCAACACTGGTATAAATGTTCGGTGTGATGAACGCATTTGGTAACAGTTTCAAATCTCTATTGTCAACACCCTCTACATTCCCCTTTTTTAGTATCAACATACATAAATAATATTCATATCTTAGCCGCCAAATTCGCAAAAGATTCAATATTTAAGTAGATCATTTGTATACAATGGCAGCAAGACCCTTTTTGAAAATGCCTATTCCGTAAATAAATTCAGAATTTACTCCCTTTCATTCGGGCTAATAACGGGCAACAATTGTGGGGTGCCGTAAAAAGCAAAGTTTGATATTAAAGATGTTAAATACTCATTCCAGAGGTAACCCAATATAAAGCTCGAACCTTTCTTATATTCACTTGCAAATAAATTACAATAGTTTTCATTTATATGTAAATTCTTTGATCGCTGTGGGGTGGCAAGTCCTCACTTCGTTTTATTTTGTTTCTCTAGACACACGTTCATACTTATAAATATGTATGGGAATACTGCTGAAATGAAAAAATATGGCTGGCTCGCCGGTTTCAGGTGCAATATTTTATATCGGAGAAGACGAGTATTTTCTCGATTGATTGAATTCATCTAGCAAAGAGCCAGAATCAAATACCTACCTGACGAGAACATGTGGTGCTGCACACGTATTTATTATACGCATTAAGGTGAGGAAAAATTGCTAGAAATCGCAAATTTATCTGTTAATTTAATTGTGATCAAAAACGTTACATAAAAACAAGTTTTTAGAGTCTCAATTCGTGTAATAAAAATCAATATTTTGACGTTGCCTTGTGATATTCAAATTAACTCATAGAATGACGGAAAACAAATTTCTTATCCCTAGATATCATTTTGATGAGTCGCATAGTTCTAGGGGCTCTGAAAATAATTTAAAAAAATTTAGATTCTGAAGAAAGTTCAAGGAATATTGAATGAGTTTTTCCATAGTCAATAGTCTGTATGAGAGTGAATAGTAGTTTCTCAATAAGATTCAAAGGGTATCCAGCCTTTTGAAAATTTATTTGTGTTCACATATATTTTCGACAAATTATGTTAATCACTTTCAAGTTTTTATTACAGAATCGCTCTTCATTCCCATACTGAATTTTCCATTTTTTGTTCAAGTTCCTCCAAATCAGATGAATGGATGGGATGTTTGTGTACTTCTCTGAGTTTGCTGATGTCATAAAGAGGTGGAAATCAGACTAAGAGATAACAAGCCCAGTGGCTTTGAACTGTAATAAAAGAAACTCTTCCAAAATCGCCTAAATTGCTGATAATTTAATTTCAACTAGAAGTGTGCGATTTCCCATGTGAATGTGTCAAAAACGAAGGTATTCAAGAATTGACTTTGGATATGAAACTGAAGGAATTGATGGTAATCGTTTCTGTAATTAGTCAGGCTGAGTAAGAAAAACATTGGGGAATAATCACAAAAAGGCATACGGCAATCGAAGTGTTTTTTGTAATCGTTGATGTTTATCATAATGGTATAATCAGTTTATATGTATAAACATCGATTAAAAAAAATATAACAAATAGAAACAAAAATACAATTAACATGAAATAAACAGCATATTAATGAATCAATTGCAATAATCAACATATTCAATAACTGAAACCTTATTGACCTCAACTTATGCAGTACAAGGTAATAACCTGCCGTAATCTGCAGTATATGCATTAATTTACAAAGCTCGTGTTTTTGAACTGCAGGATTTTCATCCTTTAGGATCTATGTGATCTTAAGCAGTTTTCGACAGACTTTTTTAAGCGGTCCTTCGGGACCTAAAGAGCTCCTCTCGAACTCCAAATCATGTGAAAATAAATGATATTGTAAATGTTCTACAAAAATGTATTTTTTTTTCAATTATTCCTTTCACGCATTCAATTATTACTATATCAAATGCATATATTTTCATGATCAGATTTGAAGCATCTCGTTTAACGTGAATGAAGTATAATTGATATAATTGACCTCGATTCACCCACAAATTTTTAATTCACTTCTTTTTTTTCAGGTAAGATTTCATCCTCTTATTGTTCAGAAAAAAATTCTTGGTGAGTCCTAGATAATAGTCAAAGCCATATTCCGGAAATATCTCAAAGAAATAATAATAATATTTATCAAGATATGATATTTACTACGTTATATATATTTTCATGAGACGAATAGTGATACTCCTTCATTAATAATGTATTTACATTGAAGACCAAAAACTGTTTTCAATATTATGTTTTTCTGAACAATCTTAATTTTTCACAATTATCGTGCTTAACTTATTCAATCAATAATATTTTCTCCTTTAAAGAAGCTTTGAAATAATTTTTTTTTTCAAACTAGTGAGTCAATGTCAAATTGTTCTTCATCCAATTATAGATTCATAATCGTGTCATGTAGTGTAGCTTATATATAATATATTTTATGTTGAATGTTTTTAACAATAACGGGCTTTTTTTGATATGAAAATGTTTATTCTCGTTGACGTTTCGTTTTATATCACAACTTTATCAAAACTTTTTTCTCAAAAGTTTTTCATATTGAAAAAAGTCTGTTTTCGGTAAAAACATTCAAAATAATCTATCTCAAACAAGAAATAAATCAATTTATAAAAATATATATATATATATATATATATATATATATATATATATATATATATATATATATATATATATATATATATATATATATATATATATATATATATATATATATATATATATATATATATATATATATATATATATATATATATATATATATATATATATATATATATATATATATATATATATATATATATATATATATATATATATAATATGAATGGAAGTCTCAACAGCTTCAAATTTGTGTCAATTTTCTCATGCGGGTTCATAAGTCGCAAACAAAAAAGTTCTCAGGCTATTTATCTTGGTTAACATTATCCACTGCAGCTATTTAAGGAGATATTTCAACTCTCATAAAATATTGAGAGCACTCTCCCTTCGTTAACTGGTAAAATATGTCTCCAACCTTACATGATACGGCAGTTTATATAGACGAAATGCAATAAAAACATTTTCTCCAGACATTGATATTCAGAAACTACAACTCATATAACATTCAAATATAAGGGGGACAAAAAATTAAAAGTGCATTAAATAGCCAGGCATAGAAGAATATCTCGATGTTGAAAACTTGCACTGACATATTAAGTAACTATATTTTCGATAGAAATCTGGAAATTCTTGAAATAACGCTAATTTATCGAATGAATGAATCTGTATGTTGATTCAATAGTGAGAATAATATTACCAGTTGGATCGAAATTCATAGTAATTGTATATACAAATTACAAATACATACAAATACATATATATATATATATATATATATATATATATATATATATATATATATATATATATATATATATATATATATATATATATATATATATATATATATATATATATATATATATATATATATATATATATATATATATATATATATATATATATATATATATATATATATATATATATATATATTACATTCATTAATTGCCTGTATCAATTATAAAAATAAACAGATAGTTTATTTTGAATGTTTTCAGCATTTTCAATTTTTAATTTTTGTTTCGACAAAGTTATGATATACAACGAAACGTCAACGAAAATAAAGTTTTTCATTTAAGAAGCCTGTTATTGCTAAAACATTCAATATATATTTATATATATATATATATATATATATATATATATATATATATATATATATATATATATATATATATATATATATATATATATATATTCGTTAGTTATTCACTGGCCAATTTTAACGTCTTCAGGTTTGGTTTTTTACTAGGATAAAGTCATTTTACAATAACTATTACTAATTACCAATCATTTATTTTGTTAGGCGACTTATCAGTCGTTTTCAAACAAAGTAAAGATAACCTAACATTTAATATGACAATTTAAAATATATTTCTCTTTTCCCTAGTTAATTGGGTCTCTGTTGCTTTGTTTAATGATATTGTGGTAAATTGGTCCGAAATTGTCTATGTCAGTTCTTGAGTTTATTTTTGTCTTGTCTTCCTCCTGGATAGCTATCATTTCCGATATATTTTTTCAAAGAGGGCCTTTCTCTACTGATGATTTTTGTATTCTTAGAATCAAATGAATGTAATTGTTCGATTGCATTTTCTCCCAGAGCCGTTGTTTTTCTTTATTAGTCTGTATAGTGTATTGATATTCGTATAATCTTTTTCTTAAATATTGTTTAGAGTGGCCGATGTAACAAGAATTGCAATCATTACAATTCATCTTGTATATGGTATGTATTTCCTCGTTGTTCAATTTCTGATTTCATTTTAGTAGATATAGAGCCTGTAACGTTGTTCGGTTTGTGGCTTACATACTATATTTCTTCATGACATTACTGATTTTTATTCACTTGAGATGATCGATTATACGTTTGTTGTATTGTTCTTTTAATTATTGGTTCGTAAAACGTTCTTGGATATATAATAATAATCTTTATTCAGTTGAAAGGTTACACAATTACAATAATATATATATATATATATATATATATATATATATATATATATATATATATATATATATATATATATATTTTGGGTTATCGGCAAAGGTGGGCAGAACCTCAAAAAGGAGGTTAGCTATCCACAGAAGTGATGCCAGATTGCAACCACAAAGATGCGCACTGGCAAATCATGCATTTTCTTTAGAACATAAGTTTGATCTTGAAAATCCAAAACTTCGCTTTATCGAATGTAACTACAAGAAAAGAAACTTCTTGGAGATGTGCTATATCAAAAATACTCCAATAACATTAATTTTCAATTTTCAGGTTCTGTTATCTGGTTATTGTTCAATACTATTTCAATTTATTTTGAATTAATTTTTTTTGTTGTATATATTCGCTTATACTCTGTTTTTCGTTTTTTTTCTCGTTAATTTTTTCTTATTCATTATTATTTGTGTACAATTTGTTATCTTTTCTCTGTAATTGGATGTCTATCTGTTGGGAATAAATGTATTATTATCATTAATATTATTATTATTATAATTATTATTATTATTATTATTAATAAAAGAACATATATTGAGAGTCTTAGTTGTGTTTACAGCTACCTGTTATCGTTGAATGAGCCTGGCCAAATTTCCAATGGCTAGGATCATCGGTGTTGTTGATTGTTTTCTATGTCAATACAGTTTCGTACGTTGATGTGTCATACTATATGTCTATGGTTCAACCTTGATTCAGGAGTTTGTTGTACATGTCATTTATATATCGTACGTCGTTAAGCACTGTGCATTCACTTTTAATATTATTATAATAACTATTGGATGCATTTTGTGTCGTTTTTTTTGGTTTATTGACTTGTGTCCGATGTAGGTTTTCCTTGTTCTACAAGTTGTAACTGATTAATTAACACCTGTCTATATTTTTAGTATTCCTGTAGAAGAACGAAATTCGTTCGAAATATATAATTGCTGACGATTAGTTGTTCAAATTAGTTCTGCCCACCTTTGCCGATAAGCGGTAATGATAAGTCTTATCATTAAGGCAACACTCCCTGAACAAATATGTATATATATATATATATATATATATATATATATATATATATATATATATATATATATATATATATATATATATATATATATATATATATATATACTCAAAAATATATAATTTCTCGACCGTGCGATACTTATATAGAATTTAGGTAACGGGAATAATCGGTGTGTATGTAAAAATAGTCCCAATTTTTAATGATAACACCTCGTATAGAAATAACCACAGTTTTTAAATGTAAATCGATTTATTCATTGTCATTTATGTGAGTATGAACTCCTACAATTTCATGTAATGAATTGAAAACTGATATAATTTTTGCTATTTCCGATGAAAGCATTCGAGATTATCGAGTTCGTTTCAAAACATTCTCACTAACACTATTTCTGTGGTTCATACAAAATGTAGTTGGCGCTTCGGTCCTGCATGCTCAATTAGTAATTTAATTAAGTGAGGAATATATTCTTCTCTAATACGTATATTGTGCGAGCAGACGGCACGTCCTGTGCATATATACCGATTATACATAAAGTGCAAGAAAACGGCGAGCTTTGCTCGTAACTTATAAGTGCAAATGGCGACGGCGACGCAACATTAACCAGTTAATGCTTGTTAATAGCGCTACTTGGCTCATAAATTCGATTTGAACACAGGTAGGTTTACGCGGTTGCTGCGCATACTTTATTCCGAATTGCCGAAGACTATTATCTGCGGCATAAAGTTTTCATGTGGCCCAACGAATTTCCCGCCATCTTCTATCATAAATAAAACATATTCCATATTGATTTGATCGTTGGGAATTATTGTTGGTGTTAGGAAGGATTCAGTTCCGGAAAATTGTTTGAATCTGTGCGAGTTGAATTATAGAATATAAAGAATTCAGTTTGTGATCATTCTATTTGTAGGGTCTCTATTGGCACCTGTGTTCACCTGTACATTTAACAAAATTGTTACAGGACGGTGTCAGTATATTAAAGAATATCTGAAACTGAATTTGTAGGGAGAATTTGACTTACGAGTGGCTGGTCTTTTCATATTCGGTAAAACTTGTGGATAACTGACCGAGAGGTAAATTGAACCTATGCTCTTAACTGTCGGTAAAGAGCGTTTACTCCAGCTGAAAGTGAAAAGGTGCAAAAATCTGGTAACTGGCAAATAAAGCTTATCTGGGGCAACAACGGAAGGTGAAATGACCGGTCCTTGAATAACATTGTTCCATGGATTTGTTAATGGATAGTGCTCAGAAAATCATATGTGTATAAATTGAATTGAAATGTTTCATATTACTTAACGTATTCCATAATTTTTGTCTGTTTATCTAAATGAGTAATCTTTCAGATATTATGCTTTGTCTACCACCTGTCATCAACAAATAATTTTTTTTAATGTGCTTTTGAAGTTTAATATTTTGATTTTCATTCGAAGAATATCTAAATCTGATATTGTAGAAAGAATGTGAGAAATTTAGAACAACATTGTTTCGTATTAATGTAAATTTGACCATTGATGGTGTTGAAAAAATCATAACTTTGTAAATCGAGTTCAAGTATAATTCTATGTATAATATAGCTACTGTATTTCATAATATCTAGCAATCCAGAATTTGTCGTCCTTCTTGTTTGTTTGAATTTCTAGAATTTCTGTTGAAAATATTCAGAATTATCGAAATTATGATTTTTTCAAATTTTATGTTTGACTAATGCAGTATTTGTATTTTTGAGTATACTTGTGTGCTATCAGTATTTGTTCTGAATTGTGGAAATTTCTCCTTGGTGAACAATAAAAATTTTTGATAAATCAATGTAACATGTTGACATCTGAAATTAATCAATTGAGCGTTAATTCAACATTTAATGAAATATTAATAATCCAGTAATTAATGAAATAATTTGATAATAATAATATTTATTCAGCGAAAGCTATACAAAAACTTTGGATACATGCCTCCTACTATGTCATTATCTTAAATGCACTTTTTCAAATTACACCTAAATATTTCAACACTAGCACTATATTTCAATAGTGTTATATATAGAGGCTCGGTAAATTATTGAGTACATAGGGTTTAATGAACTGAATTACTTACCATATACTTACTATCTTTAGATTTAAAAAATTTCTAATTTTGAATATAAAAAACTATCAGTACTTCTAGTACTATATGAATTATACTGACATCTTATATGTTTACAATTATATGGAAGCAACTGATTTTTAATTTCAAATATGATTATGTATGTAGAGAAGACGCATAAAAGCATATGGTGATGGCGCATAGCCATTACCATCTAACACTATATTTTAGGTGGTTATGGCATAGCTATTCTGTGAAATTTCAAATGGATAAGTTTTCTCCTTAGTCAAAATGAATAATAAAGTGGAGCAATATTTAAAGTGTTGTTGAAATGAACAACAATAATTTCACATAGGTTGACAGATTATTTTTAATCATTTAAAAAAAATTGGTTTTTACAGATATTTCCGACGATATGAAATCAACATGATCATTAAAATGCAATTTTTTTATCTAACATAATGCCTAAATATTCCCCTGTTGCTACTTTTTCAAATTTATTTTTGTTAATCTCCATGATTATATCGTAGTTTGTAGTAATCTTCAGAGTTTTGCCCGTAATAAAACTGTGAAAAAGGATTCATTGTATACAGAAAGGTGTCTATTGATCCACTCTGTCATATTCTCAATTTCTCTGTCACATATATAGAACATAATATGATTAGCGAATAAATAGATATTTTATATAGAGCATAGAGCATTTTTTTACCTGAGACATAATATCGTTTATATAAAAACAAGAACAACAATGGGCCTTAGACAGTTCCTTGAGGTTTTCCAAAATCAACTTCCATTCTTTCCGACAGCATACCATGGAACTTAAGTTTATCTATTCACGAATCCAAGTTATATCTGAACCAATCATTTACTACTCCCTCAAAAAAAAAACTTGATATATAAATGTGTTGAAAATTATTTAGTTCATCGAATTCAAAATGATCAGTGAAACCCCTATGGGCGCATGGTAATTTGGGAAAATGGGTGCATCAATCGATTCGTTCACGTCATTATAATGAAAAAATTTATTTTATAAGCCCACTAAGGTTGAGATCATTTGATGTATCTCGTAACTTACATAACTTCAAATCAGGGTTTCTCGATTATTCGCCCTAGGCTCATTTTTCCAATAGAGTGGAAATTCCGTCAGCCTCAATCCGAGCTTGTACGGGAAGTTCGGAAAATTTAAATTAGCCCGTAATCACTGGAGGTGGAGATTTACTTTGTGCCTCCGAAGGAATCGCTCGGCCCCTTTCAGGTATGAGTTCTCGATAAATGGCGGCACAGGCTCTGTGGTGTCATAGACGTTTAATCTTGTTTGCGGTGAGCCTTTGATTCTCTGCAACTCAATAGTGACAGACTTGATCGTTTAACGGGTAGCCTGTGTTTGAATCCAACTGCCGCTATCATGCGGATTTAATATTTAATTCAATTCAATAGATTGTTACTGTAGTTTGTGTTTATATTAATAGTTCGTCTTTTATAACTAGATTCAAGAACAAAACTACTTAAATGATAAACTACCAGTTTCGTGGGAATTCCCAGGAATAGGAATTCCCACATACGTAGGCTGGAATTTATTCTGTGGTCCTCTTGTAACGACTATATGTAAATTTTCATATTTTTCAGTATTTTCAGATATTATCTTTTATTTCTAGCTTTGTTATTAGTTTTGATAATGGGCTAACCGAAATATAACCCGAAATATAAGTAGTGTTGCTAATAGTATATACTATTTGTAACTTCAGCCATGTTTTTTAATTTTGAATTACGGAGGTGGGGTGAAAAGTTTTCGTCTTGACTAAGATGAACGATGTTTCAAAATGATCTCTCAGAACGATGTTCTAATTTATTTATACCAGTTTTAAACGTTGATTCGTCAACGTCCTCAAAATACTAATTTAAAGTTTCGATAATTTCTTCGTTTTTGTTAAATCTCTTACCGCCAAGCCATTTTTCGAGGTTAGGAAACAGGTTATAGTCGCTGAGGGCTAAGTCTGGAGAGTACGGAGGATGCGGCATCAATTCTAACTTGAATTCGTGGATTTTGTACATCGCAATAATCGACGAATGCGCTGATGCCTTATTGTGATGAAACAAAATTTTTTTGTTCGCCGAATGCGGTCATTTAATTGCACCTTCAAACGTTGTCATAAGTCTGAGTAGTATTGACCAGTGATAGTCTTACCCTTTTCAAGATAATCAATGCATAAAATTCTTCGCGCATACCAGAAAGCAGTAGCCACAACCTTGATTGCCGATAAAATTGTTTTTTCCCTTCTTTGGAGTTGTTTCCTTCTTCCCAACCCACTGTTTTGACTGTTCTTTCTTTTCAGGAGTGCAGTGGTGAACCCAAGTCTCATCAACAGTTATCAATCGACGCAAAAATTCGTTTGGATTACGTCCATACAGCGCCAAATTTTCGTTAGAAATGTTTTTTCGAATCAGATTTCGTCCAACTTGCACACAGCTTTTCCATGCTTAAATGGCTGTGCAAAATATTTCGCACACGTTCGGCTAACATCCTACAGGTCTCAGGTATCTTATGTACTTTCAATCTGCGATCTGCCAATACTATTGATGGATTTTCTCAATCATTTCTGAAGTTGTTACCTCAACGGTCCGTCCTGAACGAGGATTGTCAGAGGTGCTCACACGACCCATTTTAAATTCAGAAACCCACTGCTTAATAGTTGAATATGAAGAAAAGGGATCTCCTAGTGTTGAATATATCTCTTCCTTTATTTGTTTTGGTGTAAAACCTTTCAAATAGAAATATTTGATGACAGCACGTTTCTTCAATTTTTCTATTTTCACAAAAACAATGGAAGCACCTCTCGCACATTGCTCTCAAACGCAAACTAACGTAGCGATTGGGCTGAAACTTTACATAGAAGCTCAGTATCAATGGTACCGTTGGACGCCGCTCCAAAAGTATTTCTGGTGGCGTCATCTTTGGTCAGGCCGGAAACTTTGCACTCACCCTCGTACTATCATTTCCAAATCAATATGATTAACGTAAACTTCTGACCTATGTATCGATTATGAAAATGCAACACCTTTGTATTCATACTGCTGTTTGGACTGGTTATAATAGATCACTGGTAATTTCCTAACTGTCTATAAAGTCTCTAAAGTTGATTGAATCTTCGCTGATCTCTTGGTAAAATATTGTTGAATAAATTGAATGAAAAACACTTGGATTTCGAAAGTCAAGTTTATCAAAATGTGTTAACGCCATAATTATTGTTAAGCAATAATTTTATATCTTTTTTGTGGAACCCAGTCAAGGTTTTTCATTCAATATATGAAATTTCAAATTAGTTAATCTTTTTCATTTTTTGAATATATATTTAATCTTCAATATCGTATTTTATATAATGCATAGATTATTATATATCTCAAATATTATTAATAAATAGTAAGTACAATGATATAACTAACGTTGAAAGTTTCACACGTCCTTATGAATTAAGATACTACATTTTACAACTCTGGTTTCTCAACAATTGCATCTAATTTGAAGAACTAATGCCATCTAGGTTGCGGTTGTAGAAACCTGATTTCACATAGCCAGCTCTGCTATATGATCGAAAGAAAGTTACAGTATACTTTTAACATCGAATATATATACATATATATATATATATATATATATATATATATATATATATATATATATATATATATATATATATATATATATATATATATATATATATATATATATATATATATATATATATATATATATATATATATATATATATATATCATAATAATCATCATCAACCTCTGTCCGTCCACTGCAGAACGAAGGCCTCCCCCTGACATATCCATAGGGGGTATTTGGCCAGAAAACGCCACGATTACCAGACGGGTTGGCGAGTTTAACTTCAGCCGACCATTGTAGGTTCAGACACTATTTGTGACCCCTCAATGTGGGTGCAAACACTACTAGCGACACTGGCAGTACTGCTTACGCTTGGCGAGTTTAACTACCCCTCAATGTGGGTGCAAACACTACTAGCGACACTGGCAGTACTGCTTACGCTGTTACAGTAGCCAGACTAAACTGTCTCAAATCAAAAAGCTGAATTGCACTAATATCTATTCCTCAAATCGATATCTAAGAAAAATAATCAAGTATTTCAAAGCCCTTATTTATCTAATACTTCATGAAAAAATGTGTGTGGTTTTTTTTTGAATCATTTCGTTGATAGTAACATTTTACAGAGCAAATGTAGCCTAAATTGACATTCTTGTGATGCATTAATTATTCAGACAGCAGGAACCTTTCAAAGCTAAAGGTACTCAGGTGGTAGGCAGCTTTTCCTTTAAAATTATCAAGTGACTTCGATAAAAATTCATTATTTTGTAGCAAAAAAGCAGAGATGAACCGTTTTTTTTTTTTTGCTAATGAACGACCGTACATCCAGGGCCTCAGAGGCGTTACTTGGAAACTTATTTTTCATACGTACCTATACTTAATCAATAAGCTATCGATAGGAAATTGTCCAAAATATTATAGAACTAATATAATAGAGACAAATACACTCAATTTTTCATCATTTAATTTATTATATTGCGACTGCAGTTTCTTAGTATTACTGCATTTTCAAGCAGTAATACTTATATTACTCTGTGGTAATATAAGGAAACTGCAGTCGTAATATAACAAATATATGAAAAACAGAGTGTATTTTCGTCTATAAAACTTGGCATTATCACAAAGTAACAGACGAATATATCCAATATTACGAAACTAAATTTCGCAGCGTTTATTATAATCAAGCTTTCAATAATTAGTTCAATAATTAATTCAATAATTCCAGGCTTTTAATTCGCTTGGAAAATTTGTTTTGTGTGGTATTTTGTCATAATTTGGTTTTGTTCGTGTGGAATGGTTACCTAAGGAAAGTTGCAAGAATTATTCGTTCATAACTGTGATTTTTTATCACTTTATTAAAATTTATTTATATATATATATAGTATATATATATATATATATATATATATATATATATATATATATATATATATATATATATATATATATATATATATATATATATATATATATATATATATATATATATATATATATATATATATATATATATATATATATATATATATTATATATATATATATATATATATATATATATATATATATATATATATATATATTAGTATTTTTAATTCCTGAAGTATTTATAATGAAGTAATAAACATATTTTTTCAGCATCAGTTTTTCATGATTCATTTCTGTGAATATTTCTATCTATATTCGTCGAATTACTACAGTGAAATTGTGGATCACGTCGAGTTTTTATTCAGCTGGTGAAACTGTTACATCTAATAGGGACTTCCTGATATGGCATGTTGCCTGTTTCCTCGTAGTTTTAAATTAGCTTCAATGCTCTATATTCCGTTGAAACAACCTTCCATCGTTACTACATACGGGTAATATATCCCCACTATTATATACATCAAGCTTCCATTATTGTTACTCCCATTTAAATTTTTTGCATTATTCTACCGGAAAACCCCCATTTTTATAGTAACTTATTCAGCTGGAATTATCATTGCGAAATGTTTACATAACGATATGAGTACTTAATATAAATTCTACAAAATTTGAATAGGTAAGATCACAATATAGATGAAATTATCCTTCTCTGATGTTGGTATATTCAACTGAATTCTCCAAAAGAAGTTGTTCAATTTCATTTCAATTTATATCAAAATTATATATGACATCTTGGGCTCATATATTTAATTCAGATATCATTTTGAGTACAAATATCTTAAGGTAAATAGTGAAAACTTGTTGAGTGGTAGGTTTCCGATATGAACCTTAACTCGGATCTCAGTTCAAATAGCAATCAATTATTTCTGTTGGTTTGGTAAACTTCAGTTTCAAACGTAATAGAAACTTCGAATCGATTATGTGTGGAGATGACGCAGATATGTATTGCTCAGTGTTGTTACGTCAACGTGTTGAGAGTGATATGCAGTAGTAAATATCTATCCAAATTCAGAAAAGTTTTAGCAGAACGATAAACATATTGGTACAAAGGAAAATAGCACAGAAGAACAGCCGCTGCCTCTCTCGAACATCGTAGTTCTTGATACCAAAATATCAAACTGATTTCTTAAAAAAATCAAATCAGCTTTATTTATTTTATTAAATATTTCTGGCTTAGCATTCGCTTCGGAATTTTTAGTCTCCTTCACCATGAGGAAACCTCTGAAGAACTCATGGTAAGCCAGGTGATTCTTATAAGTGTGATTTATATATATATATATATATATATATATATATATATATATATATATATATATATATATATATATATATATATATATATATTATATATATATATTATATATAGTCCAGTTTTATACTTATTTATAAAATGAATACACAACAATCACCAAACCTCACATCTCAAAATTCATTATTTCCAGATCTACCTTCAATTTCACACACATGAACCAATTAATATACATATTCTGACTAAGTATAAAACTCTACTATATTTAATTAAATATATATATGTATATATATATATAAATCATACTTATAAGAATCACTTGACTTACCATGAGTTTTTCAGAGGTTTCCTCATGGTGAAGAAGACTAAAACTTCCGAAGCGAATGCTAAGCCAGAAATATTCCTCTGATACTGAAAATCAATATGTGATAATACAAAAAAACTAATTTGATTTTCTTAAGAAATAAGTTTGATATTTTGGTATCTATAGTTATTCATAAAATTCAATTATTCATTAGTTTTGACAAAGTTGTGATATACAACGAACCGTCAACGAAAATGAAGTTTTTCACATTATAATATGCCTGTTATTTCTAAAAAAATTGAAAATAATATATATATATATATATATATATATATATATATATATATATATATATATATATATATATATATATATATATATATATATATATATATATATATATATATATATATATATATATATATATATATATATATATATATATATATATATATATAAACATATATATATATATATATATATATATATATATATATATATATATATATATATAGAATTAAATTGAACTCTTGGCTTAATGTTTCACGATTATATTTAACATGAATTAGTCGACATGTTTCGAGCTTTAGCTCATTTTCAAGACTAAACTACTATAAGGAACGTACAACAAATTTATATGTATACAATGGATGTGAGTAGGGAGGATAATTGAAATTTAATTTAAGAGTTAAGCAAGAATTCAATCTCAGTCATATATATATATATATATATATATATATATATATATATATATATATATATATATATATATATATATCGACTGGGATCCCAGTCGAGTTCAAAACTTTTGAGGTGTAATTTCAATTCTCAATTTTCACTGTAAAATATTAATACGATTATTCATGTCCGCACGTGGTTGGTTAACACGATTAAATTACTCTTCTATATATATATATATATATATATATATATATATATATATATATATATATATATATATATATATATATATATATATATATATATATATATATATATATATATATATATATATATATATATATATATATATATATATATATATATATATATATATATATATATATATATATATATATATATATATATAACATAACAGGCTCATTTTAATGTTATAAACTTCATTTTCATTGACGTTTCGTTGTATATCACGACTTTGTCACAACTTTGTCAAAACTTTAAAGAAAGTTCAGTAAAAAAATTTCAATATTTAATAGTCTTGCCGTTTACTTGATGTAAATCGATTATAATTGAATATAAACTAAAATTCAAGTACTGGAACATTTGATTCACACTTTATTGACAACATACCATGACGCGTTTCGTCATTACAAACGACGTCGTTAAAAAACACGTTCTGAATTAGTTATACCTTCGAATAATATATAAAATCTCAGAAATTAGATTGTGAAGATAGCGAGTCTCTTCAAGTTCTACAACTTACAAATAGAAAATAAACTGAACTGAATTTGGAATTACTGATTATTATTTTAATTTCGCGCACAAATATTGAGATGACTGACATGTTGATTTGAATTTGATATTGTTTTTTCAACTGATTGACAAACGCACAATATTAACAAGATCGATATAGTTCCGAATCTATAGCTACAGTATATGCGATTATCCATCTTCATCCATCAACATTTTTCCTGTGCGACATTTGTTTCTATATAAATTTGCTATCTGTTACTAATTCAAACAGATCATAATTCAAAAATATTAGTTCAACTGTCATATAGTTTTCATCAAATTTAGAAGATAATTTGAAATAATCACGAAATAATCCAATGAAGTTAATGAAAACTAAAAACTGCCATTGATTGAGTGGCAATATTTCCAGAAAAAATTGTCAGTGATTTACATCAACTCAAAGATTGAGCTTTTCAATATTTTTCTTTAAAACTTTTTCTACGCCTCTGTCTTGCACTCCCTAACAACGTAGGCATCCTGGGTGTATCACCGCCGTAATTGAAGTCAAATTTATACGTTCACTTTAAGGGGCAACGTTGTAAGATCGCGGAAACGCCCTAGGAATTAGGCAATTCGAATAACCGACCATCCTTGAAATTTATGCTCAGGTTGCGGTAATTAAAATATTTCCAAGATTACTTTATAAGTGTCCTCGGTGTGACGAGGGTAATAATTTCGAGGAAATCAGTTCCTACTCCATTTTCTTTTATTTTAGAAGAAGCGTCTGAATTCACAAATTATTTATTTTCAAATTTTGTCATGAACACTCACGCAAATTAATTTAATCTCTTTTGTTTTTTCAAAATGAATAACATTCTACTTGCTAAGTTCATTCGAATACAATTTTCCTATGATGAACAAAGCAATTGATTACAGAGAATCACCAACAACCGCAATTGAAACAATAACGATTGTCTTGAAATATGTAGACAATGTCGACAAATATTTCCTCTGTCATATAATTCAGTTTTGTGGAGAAAACTCTATGCAAATGCATTTTCCTACAATTTTCAGTGAGTGTTTTACATTTTCAGATATTTGCTATTTTTTTTAACAACAGAAATCCTATCGAAAACTTCTTACTTTTTTGGTTACTTACCAAACGTTGTGGTTCCATACAGTTTTCTAGTTCAATTAAGGCGCACTTCCATGCTATTTCAGCCGATTTCAGTTTCCTTTTTTTCCATTCATTTCTGAGTGGCTCAATAGAAAAATGGAGCAGTAATTTTAATTTTCAAAAGGTATTATACTCGGAATATGATTTTTCAATTGATACTTGCCGCTCTTCTCCTCTTGAGATTTTGTATAGCCGAAGTGAACTCTAAATGGGCCTATGGTAAACTGTAGAGAGAGTGAAGTGTATATCAAAGTGTATTTATATTTATAATCATTCATACTCAGTCAATACTGAGTATGAATGTTATATAAATGAAAGTTGAATAATGCTGTGAGAAATGAAACTCTCAAGGTGCTGTCTACACAAATGTTGTCAACAAGAACGAACCTATCTATCACTTTCCAGAGAGAATATTAAATGCGCTACGAAAAAGTATGGTGCTATTCGAATGATAATAAGAACCAATTGTTTCATCACTCATATTTAATCATCAATCAAAAACAATGATTTTCAAAATGCCAACAGGTCCTATATCCGAATGAGGAGAACATCACTTTGTGAACATTCACGTGAGCTCCCTCTATTGAAGAGAAAACGTATAGGCGCTACTTAGCGCTCTAGATTCCTATGTATGTAGAGGCCTTGTAGACATTTTATTCGAACACAACAGAACTTTATCTGCAATGTGTTGAGAATGGTCCCACGCTTATGGCGGTCAAAAATATAGCTAGTTTCAAGATTCACAAATCATTCATACAAGTAAATACTGAGACTCTTAATCAAAATATCGAAATATTTCAAATTGAACTCTCTGGGAGCTGTCACGAAATCTTTATCGTGATTTTTTTTACATTCAAGTGAAAAGTAAACATTAGGTATTGTGACATGTGAAAACATATGTTTTCACCTGTTCTGATTTTATTGCTTCAAAGACATAGTATATTCTGGGACATATATCTTCCAAATGTCAGTTGTCACAAATGAAATTTTTTTTTCATTTTTTCATAGGTGCCTGTAACGTCTGAACTACATTCAGATAATTTGTAATTATCTTCTTAATAATACGTTTCTTGAACTTTTATTTCCTGGATTGTTTGAATCATCGAATTTCTTTTGAAACTAGAATTCATTGTTTCGAATGAAAAAATATATGGTGCTACACCTTAATCAAATACCGCTGGGAATTCTACATGATTAACACATAAGCTTTCTCAATTTCTGAATGAGACTAACCAATATTCCCATTTTCCTTGATATCCTTTACTCCTGTGAATAATTTGATACTCACTTGGATAAGAATGTACTGAAAACGCAACACGTTTAGAGAATAATATGTAACTGACACTCAGTATCAAATTTTCTTAGCAGAAGCAGTACACAAAAGAAGGTAGCGTATCTACTATACTACTTCAATACTATTTCAATTTATTTTGAGTTAAATTTTCGTTTTATATATTAACTTATACTCCCTATTTTTGTTTTTTTCTTGTTAATTTCTTTTCTTATTTATTAATATTTGTGTACAATTGCAATTTTTTGTAAATTGTAATTTTTTTGTAATTTTTTTTCTGTAATTGGATGTATGTGTTGGGAATAAATGTCTTATTATTATTATCTACAAAATAATGTAGAAATCAATTTCTCAGATCATAAATCTGCTTCATATTCGATGAATCTTTCATAATATCAAAACAACTTGAGGCAGATTGTTTAAACATCATATTTGGAAAATATACTCATAAATTATTAGTACATGCTGAGTGCATAAGCGAAAATTTTTTCCATTCTTCATTCATTTTTCAATAAAATGCCTAAACTTCATGAAACTTACTCGCTGAAAATTTTTTACAGTGGTATTGTGAATTTTTCATTTGAACATACTTCATGTTATATTTTCAAACAAAGGCAGGTGATATTTCAAGTCAATACATCTAAAAAAGGCTCTGGAAATCATAAAATTATCTTTCACTCAAATTTTTCGTGACGATCTTTCGGGAACGTTAAAAGTTCATAACGCATTCAAGCAATCCAATATTATTCTTGTGAATATGCGACTGAAAATGCTATTATATTTCGTGCAATCGATATTGACAGGATATAACTTATTACTGTATATAATACTTGGTGAAACATTAAAAAATAACGAAATATAATTGATAAATTCACACTAAAGAATTTCGGAAAACATGTATTGTATACTTAATCATTATTTCGGTCTACAATACATTCATCTTGATCAATTATTATTTATGAATATAATTACTATTCATAATCTAAGGTTAGATTTATAGTATTTACTATTCATCAATCTGATGAAATATTTTTTAATATTGATGAAAACACTTCGCTTTTCAGCAAAATGCTGAATAACGGAAATTGATCATATATCATCGAAAACAAAAAACAATTGACCACTTGTTAATCCTAAAAGAAACAATACTGCTATTTGTCTCTGTCTAATCTTCACAATAAGTGTTCATGAGAAAATTTTTCTCTCATCAATAAATTGTGTATTCACACAAGTTGATATTGTCCCTGAAAAAATTATTTCCTGTTCAATTTGTTCCTGTCCTGTTTCCTTGTTATTTCATGTCAATACATTGACATCATATGCTTTGAATGAATATTTCCGAAGATACTACAGATTATGTATATATATATATATATATATATATATATATATATATATATATATATATATATATAATTTATACAGCCAAACAACGTTGGCCGAGTCAGCTAGTATGTGATAAATTCCTTATTTCGTAAATGTTTTCATGACTGGGATATTGTTTTATATTAACGATGCTCAATGAACAAAATATACTTTCAATCATTCATTAATTCAAATTTACAATAAATAAATGGTGAAATTTCGGAAGTCACAAAGATTCACTTGAGGACAATACGTCAAAACTTCTCTTTGTCGACTCTCAATAAAAACTTATCACTCAGCATGGAATATGCAGAATAGAGTGAAATATTTGGTACATTGATGGATTCCTTTAGTTCCAAACAAATTTGATGGAATATTTCGTCTCATATAAAGATCTCTCAAATCGATTTTTCCGCTTGTAAAAATGATTGATGGTGTGTCGTGTGATCTGAAATTTCAAACAGGAGAGAACAAAACGAACACCCAACATATCCTCCAGTTATTTCCTAATGCAGAGTCACACTATCGGAAAACGATTTCGGTGTGCATTTTCAGCGCCGGAAATTCCCGAAATGATCTCTCGCAGTGATCGTTCACCGCACTGCATTTTTTAACGTTTATGAAAATGTGAAAACGAAGTTGGTCCAAATCTCTCTCGGAAATATTCACACAACGCAGGCGACTCTGGGTAATTGCTGAATGTTCAATGGAAATACAATAATTTCGTTCGAGTTCATACGAATTGGGCGCCAGTTTTTGTAATCGAATTCCATAAACCCCATAAACTCCATTGCATTTCGCAATGAAATTCAGTACATTGTTTCCGATTAAATTTCGATTTTTTCACGTTCACATAAACCTATAAAGTGAGAAATCTATTTTGGTATGGTACAGTGTGGTCTGAATGGAACATTTGCTGGTCAGCTACCGTTAATTCCCTGCTATTAATACCTTTAAACACTAAATCATTTATTTCATTCATTCATCCAAAAAGTTCTCTATGATATAAATTCTTCATCAACTTTCATTGAAATTAACACTTCGTTAATTTCTATGATATTCAAATTGTGTGAACAGCTATTTTACTAATAACGAACCAAACTCATTTCGAGAATTTTCAAGATATTTAATGAATTGCCCACTACAATATTGTTTCCGTATACCTCGATCAGGAGGATGAACACGAATTAATGAATTTTACTTTCACACTGTTAATAAGCTTAAAGTTTAGTGGTTGAGAGTTAACTTACAGTCGTTTGTTGAGTATCGGTTTTCCTATATATATATATATATATATATATATATATATATATATATATATATATATATATATATATATATATATATATATATATATATATATATATATATATTTATATGAGGAAATTAAATTTTTTTGTGCTCATGGCACTGAATGAAATATCTTAAAAAATGAACACTAGAACATTCATTTGATAAATTCAAATTAACCAAGAGAATGCTATAGTAGAGCTAGATATGTGAACGTGTACGATGTGATGTCTCCATCATCCTTCAAGGGATAAATGTTAGAGAAATATTGAAATCGATGTCACACCTGATGGAAATGCGAGACATATATGTTTCGTTCTGCAAGGAACTCGTCAGTCGCAGCACGTCCATCGAAGTGAGGCAGCGACTTCAACCCCCAAGCATCTTCTTGTGACTCCAAGTGGAAGACCGTAGAGTAATGAATACTCCATAATTCCATCTGTAGGAATCAGTAGAAAATACCTCTCAGATTACAGACACACCAAGCATCGAAATTTCACATATCTTCTATACCCGTAGGTATCTACTAAATTGCAATGTCCATTTGACAAATATCATACGATGTTTTCAAATGTCAATAGGTTGCGTTAGTAGTACGCTCACGTTTATTTCCGTATTTCAGGGGCCTATTTGGCGATATTTTTAAGGAAATGAAATCTTCAATTTTTAATTAAATTTTTTTTTTTTAAAAGATATCAATTTCAAAATATAGTGTACATATTCCAGTTATATAACCATTTGTGATTTGTTCGAACGGTGCATTAAGTTTCACGATTTCATATATCTGGGTAATAACCAGAAACATTGAGTAAGAAAAACGAACAACTGAAATCATCAGAAAGCTTGGAGAAAATTTCTGCGCGCAAAATAAAATCCTCACATATATTTATATGTGGGGATGCTAATCGTTCGTTTAGAATGATTTCTATTCGTTGCCATTGTTATTTTCAATAAAAAAGCTGGTTATTTCCATTTAGATTGAATAATTATAATAATAATGAGACATTTATTTTCAACAGATATACATCCAAAAAAATTTTTTTAAAAATTACAATTTACTGATAAATTGCAAAATTGTACACAAATAATAATAAAAAAGAAAAAAAGAACGGGAAAAAACAAAAATAGAGAGTTTAAGCGAATATATACAAAGAAAAAATCAATTCAAAATGAATTGAAATAGTATTGAACAATAACCAGATAACTAAAAATAAAATGAAATATTTTCTATTACAAAGTTACGTATGGTCAGCAGAAGTTGACCATTTAGTGACGAAATAGGTTTGATGAATAAAAATAAGATTAAAATCGATTGCGTTAGTACTATCTAGTAAACAAATGAAATAACTAAAATTAAAATAATATGTATAACTAAGTCATATGTAGACAACAGAAGTTCAGGAAAATATCACGACATCCCATTACGCTGTTCTGACTGGCATGCTTATGTTGACAAAATATTTCAAAATATCAAAGTTTTATTGTTTCACTAATAAATAAATCATTCAGAATTATCTATCATATATGAAATAGTTTTAGACTATATTACTCATTCTTTATATTGAATTAAGAGAACCCCTAGTTTTCTGATATCGTGCTGAATTATCAGTTGGAACCTGAATGATAATCTCACATTCAGAAAGATCCCCCTATTCGAAAATATGTTTCATCAACTACCAAGTTGAATACTTCACGATAAATGTATGGAGAAAATTTCACCCTCGTAGACCTCAAACTTATAAAAAGGTTTTGCCTAACTTTATCTTTCACGTAAAACTGACTAAATTGGAAATTTATGTGGTTTTTGTTTCCTTCTTCAATGTGATTTAGTGAGCAGTAAATAAATTTCTGTGTTGATAGTTATTCAAATTCTGCTGCTAATTTGAATATATCATCATAATATTGAAATAATATTTATTTCATAAGGGATGATTGATATCGATATTGGGCTTTTGATATTCAAAAAAACAACTGAGAAGAAATATTTTTCTAAAATCGGTTTCAAACAGAAGTTAGAGAAATGGAATTTTTTTCGGCGTAATATACTTTTTTTCAAACAGAAATCTACTTGTGAGTGTTTATAGAATTTTCCTGATGCGATTTCCACATCTTACCTGATTGTAATATGATATCAAACAACGAACATATTATTTCTTCAACAATCCATGCACTAAATGGTCCTAATACTTTCTTCATAAAAATGAGAGAAATTTATGTAGAACGATTGAGCTTACAATTCTAGGAAACATTTTCATATATAAGGATGAATTGAGGGATATGTTGTTTTATGTGATAGAATTATTTTCATTTATGAATAGTTATTCCTTTATCTCTTTTGATCTAACGCGAACAGGTATTAATGAAAGAATGCCTCTGTATTTTCTGACCTACATGTTTTCAAATTTTGAGTTGTATCATGTTGAATTCACTACCAATTGCATTACAAATGATGAATTTTTTAAAATTACAATGGTGAGAATTATATTTCCTCAAGCAATATTCTGAGAGCTCTACGCTTTTCAATTCTGAATCGTTTCAATATTTCCCCAAATTTTGAGTCTAGAGTTTTGCTGCAACTGTTTTAATATTCACCAACTTATGTATTCAATATTCCTCATTCCTCCAATTATTTGATGATATTCAATTTATTATATTAACGAAACCTTAAATTTTGAAACATAAAAATTTCAAAGCTACCTGTGTTTTTTGATTTCGTCTTCTTGATGAATTAATTCATTATCACAGTTATAACGAAGAATAATTCAGTACAAAAAAACATTTTCATACACCCTTTGACCATGATACAGTGTTAGCTGAGAGCGTTGGAAATATATAATAATAATAATAATAATCTTCATTCACATTTAAGAAACAAATAGATACATGGAAAAAGTACATATCCATATCAAAGTCTTAATTGAATGCAAAAAGGAGATGAATAAAGTTCAAAAAAGTTCAACTTCAGCCCCCAGAAACAAAAATAATTTGTCAACCATAACAGAGATAAGCCTACTGAAAGTAGGTAGAAGCAAATGCGAAAAAAAAGATTTCCAATTTCTCAAAAAATAATATAAAAATGAATTAATACGGTCCCGTCCAATCACTTCGCCATCGTAATGCCACCCTACATGTTCATGAACTTGCCCTTCAACTTCTTCCTAAAACCAGATAAAGAAACTTGACGTTTCAACTCAGTGGGTATTCCATTGTATAACGCAAAAACGTTGTAAGTAAATCCACGTCGAAAGCTGTTCTGTATGACGGCGGTGAAAATATGTAATGTATATATATAAATGGAAATCATATCATTGTGTTTCATTATAATCGCAAATTTATTCTATCATTTTTTTTTGGTTGATTAGTAAAACATTATTTTCATAGTAATCGAATTTCTTCATTTTTAAAACATCAACGTTGTTTCGTCAATATTCTGTTAAAAAAATTATTTTCCTACAGTCCTCTAGAATTCAGTTACTCATTTATATTTTATATGATTATTATCGTAATTCAGTTATATTCGGGCCATCAACTCCGGGATAATTCAGGATGCACATGTAATGAAAATACCACCTTGCCACTTCTCACAAACTAACACAAACTGCTAGTTGTAAGAATAATAATTCAGCAAAACTTTCGATCGGAAACTAATTAATTTTAAAAGCAGTTGGGGGGAGGGGGCAAGACCTAAGTAATGTTATATAATTATGTCGAGCCCTGAATGGCTCGGATAACTCCCCACCCCTTATAAACGCTAATATGATGTTCAGCACTCATTCTAAGCTGTTTCAGATACAAATTACTTACACTATTGAGATCATCTATTTTTAAGTGTCAGTAACTACGTAAGTTAATTCTTATTGTTGTAATTTGTGAATTATTCGATTTTGAGAAGGTGTGAAATTTAACATCGATATCGAAGTGAAATGATTTAATGTTTTGAATATGTATGGAATGATTTTGTAAACACCAATATATTTCAGGTGAGGTACAGAGAAGATATCTTGTGAAGTTAACAGTTTTATTCATTCATATATTTTCAATACGTCAACAATTATTTGTGTCCTCATCAGAATAAAACAAGAATTAGAT
Organism: Henosepilachna vigintioctopunctata; assembly: GCA_030704895.1. Lineage (NCBI taxonomy): Eukaryota > Metazoa > Arthropoda > Insecta > Coleoptera > Coccinellidae > Henosepilachna > Henosepilachna vigintioctopunctata. The sequence goes on along the minus strand of JARQZJ010000006.1, from coordinate 4,586,458 downwards.
TGATTATAATAATCTTGACTTAATTACTATGAAAACATCACGCAGGCCCTCCTTCATGAACTTCTAGAATCAACCTCTTGTGATTTTACTCAGTTCCATTATATAATAATAGGGTTAACATAGATGAAAAATACGCCTATTTATCATTAAAAATTTTAATCTTTACAGTCAACATCTCAAGATGTTCAGTATTGGTTTGAAGAATTGGGGAATTTTTATCAACACGAACCGAATTATGATGATTGTCATAATTGTACCAAAAATTTACCTTGGTAGAGGTAGGTACTACATTATGTGAAAAATTTGTGCAATATTTTTTTTCGATACTCCCAGCCATTAGTCAAGGTGAGGATCTGGTAATAATTGAACTGATAGTACTTTAGACGATGTACTTCCTCCCAGGGCCGCCGTAAGCGGGCGAGCAAAGCGTGCACCGCACGCGGGCGGTACGACCAGGGGGCGGCAAATTGAGCGACTTCTCACGTACCGAATTCAAGTCATTGTCATAATATCTATTGTTTGAGAAAATAAATATTGAGTCATAGCATTGAAAAAAATCTGACCGAATTACGTTAATAACCATTTATTGACATCCATCAAAAATAAGATGGAACACCAAACGTCGTCTCTGCCATTCTGTGGAAAACGCGACTGTTGATGTTGGGGGAATCCCCTTTGAGCTTCCTCTTCAATTCGCTCGCTATGGTAGTATAGATAAATAGAACGACCGGCACAATGAACTGCAATTATATTGTTGATAGTTCTTTTGAAGTGGGTTTCAGCTTAATTTATTGATTCCTAAACTAGTCTAGTGTGATTATAATTCAATCATCCCTCAGTATAAAACAGAAGTGCAAAGCAATCGTAATTATGGTAAGTATTAACCTACCTTTATTTATCACATATTTACTGTTCAAGTAACATTATAAATGTTTCAGTATAAAAAATTTGTCTTCAATACTTGTTTCGAAAATTAATGAGTAGGTTATGTTATGATTGAAATTGAACTTATTGTAGAAAATGTTACGTGGGATCAAAACCTCTTTGTCTGACTGAACTTTTCGGCATATTATTGTATAAAAAAAATTATACTCAACTGAAAAAATCTTACATACACAATTAATTTCAGGAACCGCAGAAATGGAAAAAACTTTCGGGTGCGCAATTTCGATAGCAAAATCGAGAAAAAGAGATACACAAAGAAAAAATGGCGGATTCTTTACGAAAATCTTCTGGCAAGCCAGATAATAAGGAAACCAAATGCCACGGAGATATCGAGGTATCTTGCAGCAGCACAGCCTTAAATCAAAGAGCTATGAGCATAACTGAAAGATATATGTTCTTCGGAAGAACTAAACTGAAACAAGAGAAGATACTACTGAAGAACCTAAGCAGTTTATCTTCAAGAGTAACGTGCACACTTTAGAGTGTTGTGATGATCCTGGTTTGTGGCCTGCAAGTATTAATAATGATCTTGCTCATATTTTGATTAATCGTAGTCCGGTAAAGACGTCCAACTGCAACTCTTCTGTAAGTGATGACGGAAGAAAATTTACAGACAATTATTATTCTGGAAATCTTCCCAATGGAGAAAAAATTAAGAGAGAATAGCTTATTTACTCTATTTCGAAAGATTCAATACTTTGTTTTTGTTGTGAATTATTTGGTGAATCTGCTAGTAGTTTATCTGTTTTGAATGGTTTTTTTGGTTGCAAACATTTGTCATTAACATTGAAAAGGCATGAGACAAGTGTTTCCAACAGCGAAAATGTGAAATCGTTGGTAGAATTAATTTAAATGTTGAAAAATAAAACTACTGTAAATCAGATGAAACTGAGACTGTTAGAATCGGAAAAATAGCAATGGTGTGATGTATTAGAAAGAATCATAGGTGTAATCAAGTATTTATTTCATCAGTGTTTGGCATTCTGAGGGTCCTCAAAAACATTATATGATCATGATAATGGTAATTTATCAAAAGCAATCGAAATGATAGCATTTGATCCAGTCATGCGGAAACACATTCACAGAATTCAATCCTCGAAATCAGATTCAAGTCTTATGAATCACTATTTAGGAGATAAAATTCAGAATGAAATAAATGAATTGCTCGCCAAGACTGAGTTTTCTTAACAATACTTTGAACATGAAATTTTAAATAGTTTGGATACAAGAAAGTTAGTTTTTTTTATTTCTCATTTTTATATATTTTATATTTATTTTATATATTTATATTTTATTCTTACATTTTTATTTTTAAGTTTTTCTTTTATTATAAAAAAACGTAAGTTTTAAATGTTTCATATTAGTAAACAAAAATATCCAGTTAATTGTAGAATATTGTATTGAATTAAGAATAAATGTTCTATCTTCGTTTAGTTGTTCTTTCTTTTTCCTCACCATAATGAAGAAAATATAAGAAAGAATTATCCTTTTTTTGACAAAACTCTTATATATAGTAGGGCGACTAGGGCGGCATAATCTGTACTGCTCGCGGGCGACGAAACAGCTAGCGAAGGGCCTGCATCCTCCCAGATGTTTTTGACGTGTTTTGGAATTGGCAAATATATTCAAAAGATGAAATGTAAAATATGGGTTTTTTCAGTTGTACCTAAATGAAAAATACACTCACAACTACGAAAGAGAATGTTGGGAGAGATGTAATTATAACCACTTCAGTATTTCAAATTGTCGTTCATTTGAAGTACGCTTCGAAAAATGAAATGATATATTTTTCTATACCATAAATCTTTCATGAATTCTAAAAGTTTTCAGGCTTGCACGAGAAGTTTAATATTTCAGCGGAATCACTTAGATAAATATTGTCTCTCAACGACACTGTAATCAGAAAGAAATGAATGTTAAACAAATATCTCCGGATTCTCGCTCAATAGTCCAAACTGAATCTCTTAACTCTACTTTTACCCCAGTTTCAGAGTATGAAATGAGTACGAACTTCTCGCAAGCGATTCAGGCGAAACAAATTCAAAGTGCATTTTTCTGGGAACTCGCTGGATTTTATTTAGAAAATTTCAATGAAATGGTCATTAAGCTATTTATACAGTAGAGTTCGATGTTTTCGAATCCTGAACATTGGCTAGGTACTTATCAACATATGAGAAAAAGTTTCAGAGAACAGTAATATGATTCCGGAATTTTATACTGTTCAATATTTTGTTAGAATAATTTAATTTTTACTATCGAACAATCGAACGAATTTTGGCAGACTGTGTCGTGGCAATATATGGAACCTGTAAATTTGCAAATAACCCAGGAGGAAAATCTTCAAATAAAAAAACCGTTTCAGTTGACTAAACAGATAGTTTTTATGAGCCCTCAATATTTCTCGACTTCAGATTGACATTTCACTCTAGCAATTATATTTTATTTGCTCACCTTCACAGCTCTTATGCCAATATTTGCAACCAGATTGTATACTTTACTTCACTTTATGTCTTTCGAAACTGAAATCAAACGTTTGCGAGAAATGAAAATTTTACAGTATCTCAGTTTCAAATATTTCTACCGAATCTGTTTATTAGAAATTTTGATGAATATTCCACATAGTCTTCAGAAAAAATTCGTAAGAGTTTGAACCCAACGTTTTGAATAATTTTGTAAATTTTTTCAATAGTTTATTCGAAGAGATAAGGAAGTTTGGTTTCCATCCGACTCGTTTACAGCCCACATCGTGAAACGAGTGGATTGATCCTCCACAAGAAACAGTCCACATGAAACTTTTAAATGCTTTTTGAAACTGAACGAACCTACAGAAATCCTTTTAATGCACCTTTTTGAATACCCTCCGTTGAACTGTCAGAAAAATGTTTGTAGTTCACAGTGTTGCTTCTTTTCAATTATTTTGCCTCAGAATTCATCATCACATTTCAGTAAGAATTCAATTTCGTGACTATTGTAGTTCGAGACTTCTTGTTGTTTTAATTGTTTGTAGTGATCTTGTGTTTGAAATATAGTGTCTGATGGCACTTGTTTTGGTGTTTTATATCGCTCTATATATTTATCAGTGTGGTGTAATTTCTAAATCACTTATGAAAATATGATATATTTTTGCAGCCATAGTTGAAATGAAAGTCTGTATTCGTCATTTTACATTAAGGTTTCCAGTATTTTTCAAGGAAAAATTGTGGTTAATCTTCCGTGTTGCAGAAACTGAAACTTTATTTTGGTAGGCGTATTCGGAAAATAATTTTGTGACGAAAATCTGGCGATAAAAATTCGTCTAAAATGATGATAAAATTTGTGGAATTTTTATTTCATTTCGACTGTGTTTTTTGCTTTTGTGATATTTCAGTACCTATAGTTATTCATTTCACTCTTATTCAGAAAACGATATTTAATTGATGCCTATTCAGTTTTCATTTCGTTTTGTCATTTCATACGTAATAACCTGAATGTGATTGAAAAAAATTAATAGACATATGTCCAGTTATTTTCGGCGGGTCTCCTTCTTGATGTTTTCTTCTTTCTGATACGCCAACGTTTAAAGTACTGCCTTTCGTCATAGTTTTCAATAGTTTCCTCAAAATGCTTTTCTTTTTTATCTTTCACATTTTTGTGGATTGAAGCCAAATCATCATTCATCTAAAGACCAACATCATGTTTATTCAATTCCCCAAAAAATTTGAACTTACAACTTTGAAGAAAATGAGTATCAATATTAGAATCAATTTGTAACAGGGTACAAACATATTGGGATAAATTCAATCTTTTTTGAAATAGGTTGGAAAATTACTATAAAACTTTTTAATTTTGACTGTGATTGCTTGCTTTTGTGATATTTCAGTACCTATTTTATATGGGTATTTTATATATTGGGAGTTATTCATTTCACTCTTATTCAGAAAACGATATTTAATTTATTCCTATTCTATTTTCATTTCATACGTAATAACCTCAATGTATTCGAAAAAATTAATAGACAATATGTCCAGTTATTTTCGGCAAGTCTCTTTCTTGTTGTTTTCTTCTTGCTGATACGGAAATGTTTCAAGTACTGCCTTTCGTCATAGTTTTCAATAGTTTTCTCAAAATACTATTCTTTTTCATCAACCACATTTTCGTGGATTGAAGCTAAATCATCATTCATCTAAAGACCAACATCATGTTTATTCAATTCCCCAAAAACTTTGAACTTACAACTTTGAAAAAAAAAATGAGTATTGATATTCGAATCAATTTGTAACAGGGTACAAACATATTCAAATAAATTCAATCTTTTTTGAAAAAGGTTGGAAAATTACTATAAAACGCAAGCGTGAATGCGCAAACGGATAATTCTTGAGATGATCTTGGAGCCGTTTTCACTAGTTATGAATCAGTTTTGAACATGTCCGAGCTTCACCGCTAACACAAAGTCTTACGAGTACCTATGTTTGGTTTTGTCGAAATTCAGGATTTTTGCCAGCTCGAACGTCTCATGGCTTAAAGCATCTGAGGAATAATACTGGACTGATTCTAGTAATTTAGACGTAATTCTAGAAATTTTCCACTGAGTCATCGAATGACGTCTGGCATGTACTGTACCTACTTCAACACAGCTATTTACTCGTATACCCTATTTCCCTCACTGCATTATTCATATATCCTGGCTGAGTGAAAAACGAAAGCGTCCTAATCTGAAAGTGAATTTTCACTTCTTTAATACAGACAAAGACGGGTGTTATGAAGATATCTAGCAATCCCATCTATACATCCGGTAGCGCTCTCGTCCATTTAAACGCCTCGTCCACTCAAACGTCCATCCGAGAACCGAGGCGAGGTTTTTATCGTTCGCGTTTTATTCAATTACACTAAAAGCTCTCGAATCGTGATTATCGTGCATTAAAAACGGAAACCTGTAAATTATCATTTAAACTCATGCATGTATTCATGAAGCTGTAACACTTTCCTAAGTACATACTACCTATAGGTTTTCAAAAATCTCATGATTTTCATAAATTAAATTTTAAGCGAACATATCTTCGTTGTGCGCAATTAAAATATTTTGGGCTTGTAGCCTGTGTATATTCTTCCTTCTGATATATTCCCAATTTATAATCGGTTAATAATTCTCACTAGACTAAAAACACAACATGCCTTTCTTTTCTTTGAGTAGAACAATATCAGAATTGATATACTTTGTTTTGCAATTTCATTTACAAAAACAAGAATCCATTAGCAGAAAAAAATAATTCAAACCGTTCCGCTAGAAGAGTAATAAACTAGTTGAAATAAAGAATATCAGAATGAATATCAGAATTGATATACTTATTTTTTTTTCAATTTCATATACAAAAAGAAGGATCCAGTAGCAGAAAAAAATAATTTAAACCGTTTTCCTGGATGAGTAGTAAACTAGTTGAAATAAAGTTTCGTACTGTTTGATTCTTGACGGAACAGAGACAAGCAACGTTGTCAATGAAGAACTCCAAAACAAAACAACAATGGTTCGGACATTGTTTTCATTCTACAATGATTACATCATTCAACAGACATAAACAACAATATTACATACATTTCCATACTCTCGAGCTCTCTGAATTGGTAGATTTAATCTACCGTTGATTTTGGCTTCTCTTATCATTTGTTGAACTTTGAGATAAAAAATTTTTCATACTACTTTGGAGTTGGCGATGTTTATATATTCTTCGGGAAATAACTGAGTGTTCTTATTACTATACTATGCCTCAAAAAATTTCGACAAGAATTAGTATATACGTTGGCAGTACACTAATATCACTAGAAATTCATAACAAAGATTTCATTATCTAGAGAAAAGTTCTTAAAGGAAAATATTTTTGATTTTAATCAGAAGATTTTTCTAATCTCTGAAGTTCTGCAACAAAATGCTCACTTTTTTTAAGTTTTACTCGATATGTGATCTGTGATATTCGCAGAAAAAAACAATAATAACAATAATAGCTAAATGAAACACAATGAGATAAAAAGCATTTCACTGTTTTATAGTATTCCAATTTTTTCGACAATATATAAAATTCATCAGACGTATATGAAACACAAAGTTAATACAATGGCCATCAAACGATTTATGTAGTTGAAAATCGTTGTTAATTAAATTAATTGAAGAATAAATTCGATGGACGATGAATCTACTCTGTGATAGTTCATATTTAAATGAGAGGTAATAATAAAAACTTGTCTAAAAATCACTGACTGAACAATTCTTTATTCGACTAGTTTCGCCTTTTACAGCATTATCAAGAATGATTATCATTCTTGATTAATATGTTATGATATAAATAATTAAATTTGTTATGATATAAATTTCGGAAGCATTCACAAACTTGAATATAAACATTGTACAGTACTTACTATCGCGAACTAGGGTGCTCAACAGAAGCTTTCGTTTTGATAGCATCTGCTTGATCCTAGTGTCGATTATGTGTACATTCATTGAGTAAGATGCCAAAAAGTTGAAATTTCTGTTCTTATATAAATTTATGTAAAAATTACTGTTTCATTATTCTTGAATTGATGAATTTCGTAAAACGACTAATCTCCATTAACGCTGTTCGTTTTGTGAAATATATAAAGGAGGTATGTACTTCAGAAGTTCCAGTAAACTAGAAACTCCTGCGGACTTTATGTATACTTCCTCGGAAGAGAACGAGAACGACTAAATAAATTATGAACTGAATAAACGTCATTTTCGATGGGGATTTCGATAGGAAAAACTTCAGTAAATCATTACTCGACATCCGAGTTGAAAGTTGTGATGGGCTTTCTGTAGGGTATTTGGAATTAGGAGTCAACAGCGAACAGATCATCGTGTTTTATAACTTTTACTCATTAACTGAAAATGATGCCGCGAACTACTCTTACGTTGATATTATGGAAAAACAAATCCAGTCGATAACGACACGGAAAAGTTTTCTGTTGAGCCTTTTGTACTTCAGAGAAGTGATATATTCTTGGATATGAAAAACGCTGTCTTAAACTTTGGCACATAATGTCTGTCGATTATATTCATGAAAACACAACATAAAAAAATATCAACTTGATTCGCTGGTTCTGAGATAAATTCTCTCAAATTTTTCACTATATGAGCGTAAATAAAATGAAATTACAATTAACAGAGAAAAAATTATTCATTGACGAGAATTTAATAATATTTTTCTAGTTTTTCCTAAAATACTACAAAAGGACTATGAGATTAACTTGTACCTCCGCGATCTAAGATATGTCGTCTGTTAACTCAGTTGTCAAAACATAAAACATAAATGAAACTAAAATTATTAAATTTAAGTTATCTTAAATTTATTAAATAAAGTTGAATATCCCATATTATTCACACTCATTGAAAACGTCTTTAGAACAAACCATATCCCAGTTTGCAGTTACTTGAAAGCCTACTGCGTCTTGAAGGTTACATATTATTTTAGATAAGTCCGGAAAGATATTTAAATATAAAATTAGTAGTCACTACTCATGTGAATTGATTCATATAAAGTCAGTTTTCTGGATAGAAACAACAGAAATAATTTCAATGGTTTTTATGCCATATATGTGTGAATTCTGAATAATTTGAATTCTGAACAATGGAATTTTTCAGATCTCTGTTCTCAAAAAAAATATATTTACTCGTACAAGTAATATATATTTCCAATTTTTTTTACGGGGGCTTAAAACTAGATTTTGATTCAGCCATTCACTTACTACTGCGGTAGTCATCTTTAGAGGAAAGCTTATCAGCAATACGAGATCGTTTTGCGAGTTCAACTCTATGCTCTAATCGCATCCTGAACCTCCTGAGATTAGCGATACTCTGAAGATGACCACCGCAGTAATTGGCGAAACGTCAGGAACTGAAGACCGTGTTGCCTATACCAATTCCAAAAAGCCCTGAAACTTATACTCATAAACAATTTGTTTTTTTATATACACCAAAAACAGCATCAGCGGACAAGAACTGAACTTAAAAATGAGCTCTAACATATCAGTCTTAAAATTTTATATTTAATTGACCAATAAACTGTATAATTTTCAATACCAATTTTGATTGTCATTGATATCAATCAGTTAAATAGAACATTTCACAGTTTTCGACAAAACTTCAATGAAATTTTTCACATGAATCCAAATATCAATTGAATTAATATTAGAGGCCATTTTGGTGCAAATTATTGATGAAAGGGAAAATTGTTGATAAGTAGGCATATACTTGTTATTTATTGATTCCTACAAGGTAAAATTTTTGTGTGAAATTTTATAGAATTATGCTAAACAAAAATTTGCTCTTACTGTTTTTTGACTTTCCATTTCTTTGTGTTTCGGTCCTGACCACCTAAAGAAAAATATAATTCCAACGAAAGATAAATATAATTTATCCATTGATATTTCATTAAAAAACACGCAATTTTGAATTGAATGAAGAGAATTGAAGTGACGGGAGATTACATGATTAAAAATTTCAGGATATAAATTACAGGATAATCTATATTTTTGTTGAAGACTCTGTTTTAATTTAGAGAAATACTTACTTTATCTTGGATATTAGATTGATATTATGAATTTTCGAGACAATTTACCTTATCGTCTTTGGCATTTTTCAGTTTTCAGTTCGTATTTTTTATCTCCAATATGAAAAACTTGTACCGATTTTCTGGCATCGAAAGACTGTTTTTTTTGTCTTCTGTTTGTGCAATCTCATCATTTCTACATTCCAAATATCTAAATAATTTCTCATCTTGGTGTCTCATTTCAATACATTCAGTAATTTGTCTCCAATCCCAAGGTCCGAAGAAATGGCCCTCCTTTCCAATAATTTTGTGGATAGTTTTGGGTAATTAGTAGTTCAGAAATTTTCCAATTGAGCAGCTGTTGGTGCAAAATTAACAACGTTTTATTTATGAGGTTGCCGATGAAACATAATGGAATGTTTCAAATTATATATTATATTATATTATATTATATATATTATATTATATTATTATATTATATTATATTATATTATTATATTATATTATATTATATTATATTATATTATATTATATTATATTATATTATATTATATTATATTATATTATATTATTATATTATATTATATTATATTATATTATATTATTGTTATATTATATTATATTATATTATATAAATATTACTGTTTGAACTGCAAATTTAACATTTCATTTTTACCTAATAATCAGGTAGTCAAAACGTGGAGATCGAATAAGCTATTCAGAAAATATTTGTGGTATTTTGAGTTCTGTCTGCTCACACTATTCGAATTTTCTAATTAAATAACGAAACAGTTGGATTCAACTTTGAGCTCTCTTTTCAATCTCAATGTCCTCTCAGTCACTGAGAAAAATTTCCCGATGTGTCCTTATTTCAGTGAGAATATTAAAATATACAACATGAGTACTAACACTTTGAAAACAAAACAAAATCCCTTCAAATTATCACTTCGACATCCAAGTTGAAATTTTGCAAAGAAGCGTATCTTTCAGCGTTGTACGGCAGTTGTTTTCAAACTTTCCAACCTGAATAATACCGTTGGGAGAAATGTTCTCGTTTCATGATGGGCCTTGAATGAAATTTCATGCGTTTGCTGAAATTATTTATTACTATCTTCGCGCTTTTCACCACGACTGCTTTCGCTCCTCGAAAATCCGACGATTTTAATACACCAAAAATATGGTAAAATTATTCGACAGTGTACAATTCAAAAGTTTTCGGCAGCGCTGAAAGTAGCCGGAGTAGTTTTGTTTCAGAATTATCCAAGTCATAGCGTTTAATTTTCGTGAAAGTAAATTTTTTGCATTAATATTTTGATAATAACACACATTTGTTTATAGGCTCTATTATTATTGACATAATTCATCTACTTTTTTGTCAAGCAACTAGCACAATCTACGCATTTATCTCAGAAATGTTTTCTTTCTCTGCCTTTTTTTCATAGAAAAAATTTTTTCTCTCAGAAAAAATTTCTATACTCGACGAATATATCTTCTTTTGGTTGTAATATATTTTCTTTGAAATTCTGCAACCAATCAATGACAATCGATCCAAACTAGAAGTAAGTGAAGAACAGCAAACAATTTTTGGAATTCAGTGTTTCAGTTTAACTTTTTACTTTATCGACTTGTGTGCATTGTTCTTAAAGAAGCACAATATTTCCATTTCGAAAGTGTTTCCTCTTTTTCTGCAGTCAGTCGATGACAATGCTGATGACATATTCCGATGTGAATATGTCTGACGATGAATGCTCATAATTTTCTTCGGATGTCAATGGTCAGTTCAATATATGGAAGACATTAAAATCCACCTGGATTATATATTTTGGTATTTTGAGTTTCAACGACTATTGTCCACTTAGGTATATGATGAGTTTTCTGAACCAGATGGAAAAAATCATGGTCATGAATTTTCAACAGGTTCTTCTTCTTCTTTGGCCTCGCCTTGTCACGTTACACGGGATCGGCTTTCTTGATCTTGAGGCGTCATTCATTCCGCTGGTTAGCATCGTCATCCGATAGCCCAAACCTCTTCATGTCCCTCTTGACATTCATTAACCAAGAAGTTGGTGGTCTATCTTTCCCTCTCTTTTGTGTAGCAATGGAAAGGCAATTTTTTATTATATGGTCTTCGGAACATCGCTTAACACGACCATACCAACTTAGCCTGGACTCGGTGAGTTTGTCCGAGATTGGTGCAACCAACAGGTTCGATAACTGCAGAAAAATATTCCTTTTGATGTTTTATAAGCGTACTCTCAGCTCTGCTCTTAGCGTGCTCTTAGATAACAGATTCTTCATTCATAAATGAATTCGTGAAATTGTGTATTTAGTGCCACCTACTCTACCTAATGTTTCATAGATTTCTTCGGTTCTTTTGTAAGGTAACTGCCGCATTTGGACGATTAGAAAATTTAGCTATATCTGTACCTACATTTGTAATGTCTGCGACCTTAGTATCACATCAATAATAAAAAATATTAAAATTGAATAGATAAACATTCACTTTTTATATCCTCATATCACATTATATTATAAATATATCGGATGTTTTCAACTCGTCTCTCCATCCTGAGAAAAATTATTGAATATTAGGTATTTCTCTTCATTTCAGTTAGTAAAAATTTTCCAATTAATCTTTCTGAAATTGTTACTCCTTTTTCTATTCGTGTATCATTATTTCTTCATACTTTTTGGCACCTAGGGTTTATTTATAATTGTATGTCGATCGAGATTAAAGAAATATAAAATACCAATATATTCACAGACTAAAGAGTTTCTGTCAATACAGCAAGTGGTATTCTGTGATGTCAGTGTAGCTGTATAAATAACTGGGTGGGCAAAATCAATTTGTAGAGCATCTTTATATGATGCTATTTGAGGTTTTGATATTATGTGGTTTTGAAATTTGATTCTGTCATGTATATTTCCGAAACAAGGCACCATCCGGTTATCTACAGGATCATTTGTTTTTTTATGTACTATTTGTTCATAAATTTAACAATTTCTTCAATTTCAATTTCTTTTATCTGAAGTATGAAAATATTTTCTTAGTTTTGAAACTTTGTTAGTTACTCATACATTTCACTGAAACGGTGCACTGCACCTTTTTTTTATTTATTCATTCATATAGACCTTCCTAATACGTGAAGCTTTCGAAGTAAATAATTGAATTATTGAAATTAAAATCAAATAACTATAATAAAAACCGAAATATTCAAAGGGTTTCTTCTATTTTCATTAAAAAATTTTTATGCTATTCACATTATAACTGTTACATGACACATTCCAAATCAATAGCAATAACAGATATATGTTCTCAAAAACAATGAATTGAAATTAACACACTTGGCTTAAGTTTCATTATATATATTAAAAACTCCACATAGGTTTCGGGTGGTTTACCTATTTTCAAGAGTATAGAATGTTACAGTTCAGAGCCATTAAATAAATGTAACTGTAATGTAGTAAATGTAATAAATGTTCGGTGATGGTTTAACCACCCGAAACATATGTAAAGTTTTCAATATATTTAGTGAAACTTAAGCCAAGTGTGTTAATTTTAAGTTATTGTTTTTAACATAATGATTCACCAAGAGATAAGCGAAATCTCCGTGTCATTTATATATTTTGAGATATACTTATTGTCCTACCTGATATACAGAACAACATAATTGTTTCTTTAATATAGAAAGATTGAAGTAGGAAGCATTCTTTCGTTTATCATTGATCCACCAGAATATTCTATTAGTAGGGTACAAATTTCAAGGATTTCAATAACCTTCTAGTGAAGGACTAATACCGAATGCCCTCAATAATATCTATATCGATATTTGATAAGTATCGCTTAGAGAAAATGGTTATTAAAAAACTTATATATACTTAATTTTTCAGTTGAATAAAATAGAGATCTCCTCTCATACATAATGGAGTACACTGCAAATGCAGTTTTAACTGCGTCAAGAATTTAAATTTTTACAAATGATATTCACAGAACATATGGCATAGAAAAATTTCGAAACTTTGTTTGTTTGAAGCTAATGGCTCTGGTCTATGTGTCAGAATATTAGATAAGTGCGAAATAAATGGAGAAAAATATATTTTATATTTACCTGAACGAACTGTCATCAAAAATGTATTCGAATTCTGGACTGCAATAAATTTTGGTCTCATGGTCTAATAAGTTTCAACATTTGTGTGAACAACATGTGAATCTATTGTCAACTATAGTCATGGTTTTTGAATAAAACTTGCTGCATCCTGCGTTCGTGATATATAATGATTGAACTAATACAAATATACTGGCTATTTTTATTTCATGTGATTACTACTCGTTTCATACAACTGTATAATATTTTATCCATTAACAATATCACAGAATTGATGTTAAAGTCAATACATTCCAAATTTATGTGTATGTGGTTTCAATAAATAGATGCACTCGTTTCATTCAACAGCTGAATATTGCAATAATTTATTGGCAGCAGTACAACTCATCGGATGTACTATATCGATTGCATTTCAGCATTAAAACTAAAAACAAGTACTTCAATATATTTTTCCGAATAGGTTATCCATCTGGAAAATTCTTCTCATATGTAATGGAAAAGGATTAGTAACATAATCAAGAATTAATATTAATGCTATTTAAATTTGGGTTGGTACAAAATATATATTATTATTATTAAATATAATTAAAGGCAGGGGTCTGAAGACCCATAAGCCCATTAACACTTTTTACAGAGTACTGCAATGTGAGGATAATACATTAGATAAACATTTGAGAAAGGTAAAAAAATAAAAACAACAAGAGGAAGAAAATTAGTGATCAGTAGACATTGACAATGAAAATATATGACAAAAATAAATTCTCAAAATGAAAACAAAAATTCATCTACTTGAACACGTTGACTGACTGAGCGTTCATAACTTCTGTAGGTAAACTGTTCCATACACTGAATACACGATTAGGTAAAAAATGCTGCGGCCTAGATGTATGAGATGATTTCTTCTTCAGCTTCAAATTGTGACCACGAAGTCTGTTGCCATCAAGAATGAATAAATGTTCGAAATCTCCAAAATTATAGTTCAAGATTCGAAAAGTAATGATTAAGTCATCACGTAGTCGACGAGCTTCAAATCGAGATAATCGAGGTTAAGTAAGTCTTAGAGGGTAATTCGGTCTTTTAAGTTTGAATGATAGCCTAGTAGCCCTACGCTGAATGTTTTCAAGTATCTGTCCCGCACCAACTCCGGACACCACACAACACCACAATACTCCATAGTAGAACGTATGAATGTTTTATATAATCGAATTGATGCCTGAAAGGATATTTTCGCAAACGCTCTTTTCAAAAGGTAAAGTTTACTATTTGCTTTTCTAGTTATGCAAGAAATGTGACCAACTCAAAACTTCTGTATTGTGACTCCGAGATCGTTATAAGAATTAACTTTGGTTAATTTTTGTCCGTCTACGGAATAATCAAAACGTGGATTGTCTCTACCCATATGCATAACTACACACTCGTCTTTATTGAGAGGCAATAACGAATCCACCCACCATTCGAAAATTGAGTTAAAATCGTCTTGAATTTGGGCACCGTTCGAAACTGAATTTGCGAAAATTTTTGTGTCGTCTACATAAAAGGCGTTCTCACAAAAGATCACTGGCGTATGAAACAAATAACAATAGACCCAAAACGGATCCCTGAGCTACTCCACTTAAAACTGGCATTGGTGCTGAAAAAGAATCTCCAGCCCTAACACAAAAATGTATGTCCGATAAAAAAGCCCTAATCCACTCAAGAAGACATCCACGTATACCGAAAGGTTCAATTTATGCAGAAGCCGTCGCTGTGCTCTATCAAATGCCCCTGCAAAATTCAAATAAACAACATCCATAGGCTGTTTTGTATCAAGGGCAATTGTCCATTTATTTACACTCCAAAGCAAATTAGTCATTGTTGATCGAACTTTAACAAAGCCGTGTTGTTGTTTAGGTTTAATTTTTTCAAAGAGAAGAAAGTGAGACACAGATTCCGCAATAATAGATTCCATAACCTTACGAATTACAGGTGTGAGACTAATAGGTCTATTATTGCCGGGGTGTAACTTGTCTCGCTTTTCGAAAATAGAGGTTACTGATGCCTTAAATAACTGGAATTAAATTCTCGCTTACCTCTTGCTGAAACATGATTGATTTAAAATATGAATCGAACTCTTGGCTTAATATTTCACATACCTATATATTCAATAATAAAATAATCAAGATTATTGTCAAGACCCTTGTCTTGATAACGAGCTGACCGCTCGAAACATGTGGAACGTTGTAGTATTATCTTATTATTCAATATAATTGTGAAACATTAAGCCAGGAGTTTGACTGAAATTTTGAGATAGGTATTTATCGATCCATCTCAAATTGTTACTAAATGAAACGAAGGTTTCGCTTATCACTGGGTGAAACATTGTATTAAATAATAGTAAATTGAAATTAAAACACTTTGAATATAAACTTGAATTCAAACACTTGAACTTATGATTCACACTTTATTCACTACATAGCATGACGCGTTTCTTCGTTACAAACGACTTTTCAGATGCTTACAGAATAATAAGGTTAGGTTATTATTCTGTAAGCATCTGAAGAAGTCGATTTTAACGACAAAACGTATCATGCTATGTAGTGAATAAAGTGTAAATCATAAGTTCAAGTGTTCGAATTTAAGTTTATATTCAATTATAATGGATTCACATCAAAAAAACGCCAACACTATCAAATATTTAGAACACTTTGCTTAAATTCCACTGAATGTATTAACAACACTAGGTGGTTAGCCTATTATCCATAGTATTCAACAATATACATAGTAGTAGTAAAAGTTTCAAAAAGTCCTTGTTCCAGAAGAGTAAGTAGAGCATATCTGAAGTGTGACTCAATTATAACGAAGTACACTGTTCTGAAAACATGGAGCGACATCAAGCCAGATAAATTGCGGAAAGCAAATATACTGTTTACAAGCTTGTCGGACAATTGAATCAATATGCCTTCCATGCTAAACTAACATCAATGGAGACACCAAGAAATTTAATATAATCGTTAGGATCGATATTCACAATAGTACGTCTCAAAGAAAATAAATGTGCGGCAGTTTTGTTCGCATTCATCGTTAATTTATTCGCAGAGAACATTCGCCATTAGTTCACACTACAATCTATCTTATCACCCAACTTCGCTTAGCAAGGACAGGTCAGTATTCGACACAGACAAAATTATGTCATCAACAAACAGTTTTACTGAAGCACCGGGCAAGTAATCGTGAAGATCGTTGATGAAGGCCAGAAAAAGCAGAGGGTCAAATACTGAACCCTTTGATTTCTTTCCTCTACGGCGACTGAGAAAATCTTGAAATTGATCTATCCAAAATTGATATGGTTTTACTCTGTCACCAAAAATGCAGGAAACTGCAGATATGTGCATCGTGTGCAGCATATCTAATATATGCTACACGGGATGAATATACCTCTATATATATATATATATATATATATATATATATATATATATATATATATATATATATATATATATATATCTTGAAATTTATTTATTGCCTGTTTGAGGTATTTATTTTGAAAGTTTTTAGCATTAACAGGCTTTTTAATATGAAAAAGTTTATTTTTGTTGACGTTTCGTTGTTATATTATATAGTTATATAGTTTTGACAAAGTTGTAATATAACAACGAAACGTCAACAAAAATAAACTTTTTCATATTAAAAAAGCCTGTTAATGCTAAAAACTTTCAATATATATATATATATATATATATATATATATATATATATATATATATATATATATATATATATATATATATATATATATAAAAATGAATTGCTGTTCGTTAGTCTCGCTAAAACTCGAGAACGGCTGAACCGATTTGGCTAATTCTGGTCTCCAATTTTTGTGAAAGTCCAGAGAAGGTTTAAAAGGTGAGTAAATATGAGCATGCTCGGAAAAATAAAAACAACACTTTTGTTTTTCCTTTGATGTGTCCCCCGTCGTTCAGAAATCAAATTGATAGAATAGTTTCAAATGAATAACATGAAATGAAGACATATTTAAGAGTAGTATAAAAATGAATTGCTGTTCGTAAGTCTCGCTAAAACTCTAGAGCGGCTGGACCGATTTCGCTAATTTTGGTCTTGAATTATTTGTTGAAGTTCAGAGAAGATTTAGATGGTGAATAAATATGAAATTGCTCGGAATTAAATATGTGTCCCCCGTCGTTCAGAAATCAAATTGAAAGAATAGTTTAAAATGAATAACCAATTAGAATTTTTATATCTTTTTTACTACATATTTATTCTTAGAGGGTAAAAAATTTACTAAATAGACTGATAAATCCTAAGGTTTGTCACAAATTGAATTTCTGAAAGCTACCATAATATTTGACATTTGACAACCAAATAATATATCGATCTATCCTCTATGACATAGAGTCTATGTCGATCGATACCTCATACAAAGAGTGCATCCTTCTATCTTAGTGAGTGGCGATTGCCGCTACGTGCGCGATAACTTTCCTTACTTCGGTGATCCTTTGTGATAGTGACATTTCAAGTTATGTGTTCTTTTTTTGTTGACCTTTTGTGATAGTGACAATTAACCTCTGAGTGCTCGAGAACTCAAGGTAAATTCTCACTTTGATTACAATTTACGATGCCGAGGAGAGGACGATCTGACTTAGGTCGTGGCAGTCAATCAAATACTGAACTTAAAGCTTTACCTAACGTTATAAAAGTATATTCAAGTGTTTGAATTTAAGTATAATAATATTAAATATATAATGCATTAAAACATTTGGATTGAGTTTCACTGAGTGAAACTTAACAACTCTACTTACGAGTATGTTCCGGGCGATTATCCCATTATTCAGAGTAATAACTTAATTTCTAAATCAATTTCGAAATTGACGAAATATCAAAATGCATAATTTCTATTTGGAAATTTCTGATTTCAAGTAGAAATTATGCTTTCTGAAATTTCAAAATTATTAAATCTGATTCAATTTTGAAATAAATTGAAATCAGGAATTTACAATAAGAAATAATGCATATTGATTTTACGTCAATTCACAAATTAAATCAGAAATTTAGGTATTATTCATCAGGAGGGACTAACCACCCGAAACATATGTAGAGTTGATAGTGTTTCAATTTCAATTTATTATTAATATACTGCAACTCAACGGCTGGATCGACTTGAGTGAATTTTTGTATATCCATTCATTCGTTCATCCTAATAGCTTGGAATGTCATGGCAGGACAACGTTTGTCGGGTCCGCTAGTCTAATATATAAATTTTGAGTGTCAGAGTGATGGTGGTCTATAATGGTGGCCGCCATAAATTTCCTAAAATTCTTTTTTTTAGTTTTTTGTCGAAATTTCCTTGTTCATATTTTTTCATGGTATTGCATTAAAAAAAACACATAACTCCTCAGTTTTCAATCTTCCACTGCGAACTTCTAACTTTTTTATAGTGATATCAGTAATTTCATGATTTTCAACCCCTGTCGATAATCACTTCAATAACAATTATGAATTATTATTAGAATAAGTAAGCTTATCGTCTATATATATTTTAGATATATGTAAAAGTCGTGTTAGCCTCACTTTACATTTATGACTTAACGGCTAGATCGATATTTTTGATGTTTGTGTTTTTTGATTTGTCGTCGTCTGTAATATGATTTTAGTGTTAAAATTCATCAATAAAAGTCTTGAAATCATTGAAAAAATGTCATTCGCGACTAAACGAAGCTCTGACGTAGAGCGGTAAATTAACAAAAATTATGTATTCGCGAAATAAGTCGCCTGGCGTCTTAAATGAAAGGTTGCTGTGGCTTTAGATCAAAGTGTAGTGATGACTCATCATTGACAACCCTCCCATGATGAGAGCGGTAATTTTTCTCCTTCGAATTATGTAGGTATATGTACAATATATAAAACAAAGACCTGAGATTGAATTCTTGCTTAACTCTTGGTGAAACATAGTTGAATATTAAAATAAATTAAACTCTTGGCTTAATGTTTCACGATTTATTCAACAATTAATAATAATTGAGTCTTGAAAATGAGCTAACGCACGAAACATGTTGACTATACAAACTGTTGAATGAATCGTGAAACATTAAGTCAAGAGTTTAATTTATTTTAATAAAACAAAGACCTGTTATTCATACCAATTGTATGATTACAAGTTTGATTCGTTTCAATACGTTCATTGAAACACAATTAACTTCGGCTAAAGATATCACTCTATTCATTGATTGATGACTGGGTGGCATCACAAAGTTCGCCGGGTAGGTTAGTAGAATAAATTGCTATTGTAGACATTAGGAATATTTTTTTCAAGAATGGGAAATGGGGAAATTGTGATTGTTTCATTTTGATTGAAATTTAAAATTTTATTTTGATTCGGAAACTAATTAGAAGTGGAAAGAAAAAGAAAAAATTTTTCATTGTCATGGAGTTTCAATCAGAATTTAAACTTTCGAATGCGGTGAAATATTGAGTATTTTGCATTTAATTTCATTAAACACGTCATCAATTCATCTGATCGAAGTTTGATGAAATAATTGAAATTATCACCTATTACCCCAATTCACGAATTCTGTGACAAGTGAAACCCTAAAGATGTCGAGTTTGAATGACGAAATTAAAGCCAATCTATCACTTTAATTATTCAGATGATAATCGTCGTAATTAGAGTTTCATGTTGAAATTTGCCACTAAATTGTAATTTGGCATAACAATCTGAATACGTTGGATCCCTCTCATTAAATTAGTTGCGGGAAGAGCAATTTCCACATCGACAAACTTCCATGTCATTTATATTATTCCTAACCTCAGCCATACTACGAGATCTCATTTGATTTATCAAGCATAATTGAAACTATTGTCTTAGTTCGCACAGTAACAGAAAAGTGTGGCTCTTTATTAAGGTTTTATCATATTTTCAAATATCAGGAGCTGAGTTTGCTTTGAAAAAGTATGTACAAATTATATATTTTATTCAATATAATAAGTATATATGAAATTATATAATTCTCTGATGACGAAAAAATTTTTCATGATGAAAAAAATGAAAATACTTTTGAATCGCATGTTTCGATAAGTTTTTCTGATAAATAAACAAATCTAGGGAGTCAAAATTTTAATTACTTTATTTTTTGTCACTGTAGTACTGTCATTCAGTAAAAATTATTGATTTCAAAGTTTATACCATTAATCAACTTTTAAAGAGACTTCGAATAACAAATTGATCTACTTATTCTGTTGCGAATAAGTAGATCAAATGTTGCATTCATCTGTTGTCAACGAGAACGAACCCATCACTTTCATGAGTGAATATAAAGAACGTTTCGAAAATTTCATCGATCTTGTTTAATGATAATAGGAAACAATTGTTTCATAATTTGTATGAATCATCAGTCCATATTTAATCTATCAATCAAGAATCGATGACTTTCAAAATGATTTGAAAATTTATTTTGATTGAAAATTGAAATATATATATATATATATATATATATATATATATATATATATATATATATATATATATATATATATATATATATATATATATATATATATATATATATATATATATATATATATATATATATATATATATATATATATATATATATATATATATATATATAAATATATATATATATATATATATATATATATATATATATATATATATATATATATATATATATATATATATATATATATATATATATATATATATATATATATATATATATAATAAAGATATGATATCAGGCTCTTGACTTCGTGATACGAAAAGCGAATTCACAATGCAGATTACTGTAAATGTAGATCTGGATGTACTCTAGATACTGTAGAAGTAGATGTACAATGTAGATCATGAAACAATTCATATTTCGATTGATTTGTCAATGAATTTCATTCCACAAAAAAAAACGCTTGAAATTTAATAATTTTTATGTCTGTTGTAATTTATACATCATCATAAAAGTACTGTTGTAGAAGTCAAATACAAAAATTTCATAAATTCTTCATTTCTATTATACATAGCTAATAAAAATATTGAAGAACGGTCCTGTCTCAACACAAATTAAGTGCCATTGTCCCTGAAAACAGATTCAGGAGCGACATTTTCACGGAGGCCTATTCTAAACGATGTTACGATGGTGTCCCATTTCAACAGATGTAGAAACCATAGAACCCCACCGAAGCCCTATTGTCCCGATATTGCACGACACAATGCTCCATACTTAGGCAATTGTCCCCTTGCATTGGCAGGTAATAATCATGTGACATTTACAACAAACGTGCCGTCTGTATTTGTTGTGACATTTATATTTGAAGTGGAGAGACGAACCGGTCAACCTCTCAACTGAAGGGTCTTTCTTTCATCGTTCAGCGGTTCTTTCCATGACGCCGCGATGTTGGTTTTTCAGCAGTGCCAACTTCAGTATGCTACAAAAACTCGCATAATTATGGTTTTCTTCATGAATCTTCCCGTTTCTTCCTGTGACACTTCATTCATTATTTTGGTTGTACTGTTGATATATTAAACTCTTGACTGATAATTCGCTATAAATCTTGACTGCTATATACCATAAAATTGAATGAGAAAATTTTATTGCTTGAAACATTAAAAATAAATTATCTTAAACAGACAATAAATCAATTTAAAAAAAATTATATATATATATATATATATATATATATATATATATATATATATATATATATATATATATATATATATATATATATATATATATCGTCATTTTCAATAGAAAAGATTCAATAGAAAGATGTTCTTCATATATTTGTTTTTTCCTGATTTATTTTGAGAGGAGTTACTGAAAATGATAAAGACTAACTAGAGATCAGAATGGTACAATACTGCAAATTTTTCATCTTTTAGAGTTTCCATATACGAATTGGTTTCTGTGACACATAACTTCAAATTTATGGAAATGTAATTTTTGCAACATTCTCTGAAACAGAAAAGACAATTCCAGAAATAGCTTCTCCACTTTTTGTAAGTGAATATATCGACTGTGAAATGATTTTTTTGTCTGTGGCAATAATCTAACAACAAATGAATTATTTTGAATAATACGTCGAGGGTAACGAAAATTAATTAATTAACACGTTCCCAGCAGTACTTCAGCAGATTTTGTCAATTACTTTAACAAAACGGCTAGGTTCGAGTTCAGCTGGTTGAAGCAGAACATTATTTCAACTTAAAGGTTGGCTTCTTCAGAAAGCTATATTGCTTTAAGCAAAATTTCTGACAATGTGATCGATCAAGTCAGAAATGGAAAATTCATTGTTGAAAACTTTGTTGCAATTCTGAAATAGTCAAAACTGATTTCAAAATACTAAATATCAATTTTTTGTCACGTAACTATCTGATTTAAAATATACAGAGACACTTTTTCATATGCCACATTGCAGGAATTGTCCCTTCTTGTGAATGTTGTTATTCAATTTTTTTTGTGAAATTTGTTTTGAACATTTTCTTGAGGAAGTCAATAAAACTTATAGTTAATAGTTACAAAGACTTAATGATACTCAAATTCTCTATTCAATTTTACGGAAATTGTTTCCTCAGTTATATATAACTGAGGAATTAATAATCGTTTATTTAGATTCAGAAATGATTATAGGTCTCTTCCTAGACCTTTCGAAGGCCTTCGACATCATAAGTCATGATTACGTCCTAACAAAAAAGAAACAAATTGGTATACGAGATATAGCATTAAATCTAATACACTCATATATAGAAGAAAGAAAAGAATGAACATAAACAATTGTGTCATGGAACTCTTGTAAGAACCTAAAACCATAGAATTGGGAATATCACAAGGAAGTATCCTTAGGCCAATCATCTCTACTTTTTTATAAATAATATACACGCTAACCTAAATGAAAATGGAAAAACAAAAGTTCTGAATTATGTCGAGCTACCACTCACATTCCAATAGAAGCAAATACTTACCCTGAAATAACCATCATAGCATATTGAACAAATCAAAACAATGGTTTCTCAAAAATAAATTTGGCATGAATGTAGACAAGGCAAGCATAATCTTTTCAAAACCAACCACGCTGGCCATGATAACCCAGAATACCTTAACATGTCAAACGCTAAGATACAATTCAATAAAACTACAACATTTCTAGGAATACATATTGATGAAATGTTAAGCTGGGAAGAATATAGTCAAGAATTGACTAAAAAACTTTCAACTACATGTCACTCCTAGGAGTGATACAATATCTGGACACAAAATCCTTGAACATAATCTATCAAACAACATTTGATTCTAAATGAAGATATGAAATATATGAAAAAAAAACCACAACGTATTATTCTTAGCATGAAGTCAAAGGATTCATGTAGAGGCAAATTCAAACAAAATGCCCTATTAACACTGACTGCAGTTCATACACAAGAAAACCTACTATCTATTCTTGAAAAAAAAACAGTTCTATACAGAAAACAGAACGAAATGCCACACTACAAGAACATCCCAAATTTTATATCCATATCGTAAGTTTATATACATAAACTTAAGATAACGGAAAAAGAACCACAATATGAAATCGATTAAATATTTTTTCCATCACCCCATAAACAAACATTGAGACATATAAGAAGAAAATCAACAAAATGTTTCTCGACATAGGAGCATACAGTATTGAGGCATTTTTTCGAAATGTGCTTTTCCTTAGTATATTTCTGACACAATTTCTACAATTTTTACACTATGATCAATAATGTAACATGTAGTATTATATCCACAAGAGTGTATATATATATATATATATATATATATATATATATATATATATATATATATATATATATATATATATATATATATATATATATATATATATATATATATATATATATATATATATATATATATATATATATATATATACGCCATCTAGTGCACTATGCACTGACGTTATTGTATTTTAGTGTATTATGTTACGGTAGAGACCATATCACAAATTCTGTAATCCTTGTACCTTGTACTCGTATCATTCTGTGATTCTCATATTATTCTGTGAACTGTCTGACAGTACTTAAGGCACGACATATTAACCTTCTATTCTGTTTGTATATTTTGTGGACGCAGAGCTCCAGATTAATATTCAATCGACATTTAATTCTCGATTCTTGTTTCAGGTTTGTTATATTTTAGAATTGAGTTAATATTGTATTTATTGAATAAATTCTTGTTTCAGTTTCAAACATTCATCGAGAGTCATTGACTATTATATAAATTTTTGTTGCAACCTTCTTGTCATTTTCCTTATTCTCATACATATAATGTATACATTTCTGGATTTTTTAAAATTATCCGATGTTACTTCAGTAGCTCTCTAATTCGTTTTTACTCTTTCCATGGTGGACCTCTTCAAAATTAGAATGCCATTACACCCCTCTTTTTCAATTCACTCTGTGGCCCCCTAGTTACAAATAGAAATCAAGATAATAGTCGAACCACCACCGAAGGCGGGGTTCCCAATGAATGAAATGAAAGCAAATGTCCCTTCTGAGTTCCCTATTTGCTAACCAAGCCCCTCGATTTTTATACCATACGTTTAAATCAAAGACTTGATGCAATTCAATGAATGTGAAATCCGTTTTGTCAATCCAATCAACTGTGCTCAGTATTGTTAAATTTTATATGCATTGTTTTCCTGTCGATAGCCATGATTCTGAAGTGTTCTTCATTTCTGCAGTGTAAGCTCTGTTTCGTTGCTCTGTACTATTGTTTAATTCTTTACTCTACAATGAAGGCATTACTGAATCTTTTAATACCCTTGAAATCGAGTGAAGTCACATGAAACGAAAAATTCATTTATTGCAGACGACAATATTTTTCGAAAGAACATCTTATTGCTTATGAAACTTTGAATGGTTTCTTAGGATCAAATATGTTTTGAATACAATTCGGTTCTTGATTTACATTGTATTTTTGTCACGTGTGTCATCAGGGTTGAAACATCGGTTTTCTACTTGAAGAATAAAAATATACCAATAAGAACTTCATAGAACTAAATAATAATATCTTACATAATAAAATGAATTATTTTTTTGAATGAAAACAAGAGTTGTTTTCTAGAATACTAGAATTTCACAAACAATTAAAAAAATTATGAGAAATCTAACCATTTTTTTCAAGATTTTTTTGGTGAAATGTTTCTCCATGAGAAATTGTTCTACATTTAATGATTTCATGTCTTTATCGTCACTGATTCAAGAGTCGTGAAAACGAAAGAATTATTGAGTTTTACCCCGCAACTTAAAAATTTTACCATTTAACTTGAAAATATTTAAATTCTCATAGCTTATCATAGCAGTGATTAATATTGTCTTATATTATTCATTTTCGAATTTTCAAATGAATCAAATTTTTGCCGTTAAACTAAGTGGGGAGTCAGGTGTGGATAACTCGAGTATTGGCTGTTTTTGTATTGAGTATTACTCTGCTGAAACTAAAAAACCGGCATTCTTAAAAACATAGTAATATAATTGCTAATAAAAATTATAAGTTGAATTTTTATTCACGAAAATATTGAAATTTCTCTTGGCCCTTTGTTTCTCTGGTAATTCCAGGCACACTAAAATTTGCAACGCATTTTGTACCATATCTCTAATTACTATTGAATCGATGAATATGTACTTATACGTCAAAAACTATTGGAAATTATAACTGAATAATAGAGCTGGATAGACAAAATGTTAAATATTCGAAATTGCTAAGGTTTCGTTCTCATTTTCATAAAATAAACTGTTCAAATATTATGTAGGTATAAAGATTTCAAATTTCACACTAAACCCAATCAAAAGCGTAAATCATAGGGCATAATACATAACTTTCGGACATAACATGGGGCATAATATATAACCTATTATAAATTGAATGCAAAACATCATAAACATCAACTTTTATGGAGATCTTACAAAGAGAGAAGTTACAAAACTGATGATAGTAACATTTGAATCTTATCCTATGCATTCTGACGTTGTAATGTTTTTGTTTTATTAGTTGACGAAAGATTATAAATCAGGGATATATATATATATATATATATATATATATATATATATAATATAAGTGAGAACACAATATATATACTAAATATGTATATATATATATATATATATATATATATATATATATATATATATATATATATATATATATATATATATATATATATATATATATATATATATATATATATATATATATTATATGAGTGTTTTATATGTTAGTCATCTATAAATTGTACTGTAAAAATGACTGAAACCAAAGAAATTCGAAGATAACAAAAATCAATGAAACCTATCATAAAAACAAACTTATGCATACTATGAAAAATTAAAATTAGATTTCACTTAAAATGGATGCCGAAGGTTTTTTTATTTGGTTGAGTATTGAGAAGACTGTTCATTTCTGCTTTTCCAGAACAGCAAACATCGAAACTTTTCCACGCATATCAGGGAAACTGTCAAATCGTGATAAGTTAGGTCTTCACAATTTTCGTTCCGTCGCGCCCGATGTAATAGAAAAACGTCAATATCTGTGTGTCATACCGTTCACGGCATATGTTACCCCAATATTTCATGCAAACGTTCCACCACTTCAGTATTGTGTCACTCGGATAATACCGTTCTGCTTTGTTGCCGTTATTTGTAGGTCGAACAAGAAAATTTGCCGCAACTGATTTATGACGGCCAACATATTCGTCGTTCGCTACATGTGGCACTTACTCACTGACTTTTAAGTGGAAGTTTATAAGAAGAGGATATTTTAACTTACATGTTTCAGATGACGATCTACAGTAGTTTCACTTCCTCAATATTGAGATACTAGTTTTCGTATTCCGACTACTCACTCCAAATAAAAAAAAACTATTCAACTCTTTTTGTTTTTTCTTGTAATATATAATCAACATTTGATTTGATTAAGTTACAGCACGATTTTTTGATTCATGCAAACGTATTCATAACATGTTATACTCATTTTCGACATAAATTTGGGATGGAACCAAGAAAAAGGTAATTTGGCGAAAAGACTTCGAATATTCCAAAATTTAAAAACCTTAAGAGCTATTGTGACTAGCAACTCCTTAAAACGATATATTTAGTACTTGTACAACGTTGTTTGATTTATGACTTCTTGGTATGGAAAGGAGTAGCGGATTATTTCTTGAAAAAAAGTGACTTTCAAGATGGTCAAAGAAAGTTTCACAACAATGAAGTTTTAGTGTCTGAGAGTGAATTCTTGCTTAACTCTTGGTGGAACATAATTAAATATTAAATAAAATTCAACACTTGGCTCAATGTTTCACTATTATATTTAACAATATCAATCTATTTATTATATTATTATCAATTATATTTAACAATACCAGTTTTGAAGATGGGCTCACGCTAGAAACATGTTGACTATTTGATATTGTCGAATATAATCGTGAAACATTAAGCCAAGTGTACAATTTAATTTAATCAATGAAGTTTGAAGATTATACACAGTATGCGAATATAGTAACTTATAACTGAAGAACTTTTTCAGCAACCCGGAATAATGGACCTAGACATTAACACTCATATAATACCTGAACGCTCGAGTCAAACCCGGCATATTAAATATCAATAAAACAAATAAATTATCCTTCAGTTCATCGAAGAGAAAAATTGATTCGATTAAAATCTTGGGGGTTACTTTGCAGAGTTCACTTACCTGGTCAGTCCATATTTCTGGTAAATTAAAAGCTTTTTTGTGTCATTTACACAATCCGCAAAATGAGGTCCGTCACATATGAGAGCATCACTAGCATTGGCCTTTTTTTAAAATTTTCACTCTTTCGCGACTTAAAATATTTTAATTTGGGGTGGACTGCGGATATCCACGGTATTCTGCTGAAACAAAAGAAGCGATTAGAGCGATTTGTGAATCTAAATAATCTAGCTGCAGAGTAATCTTCAAAGACTTCAAGATACTCACCTTTATACTATCATGTCTTTATACTATCATGTCTAAAACACTTACGTGCTAATGAGAAGTTTATCTAACAGATGCTAATATGCACTCGCATAACACTCGTGACAAAGGCTCAAAAGAACTCAAATAGGAATCAATTATTATTGTATTACATTTAATAGGTTATCCACACGTATCAAGGAACTGCCGGACAAAATATTCTTGAAACGTTTGAAATCTGCTCCATTGAATCATCCTCTGTACTCTCTAAAGGAGTTCATGGAATTGAGCAATGGTGCTTTCTAGTGTAGTCTGACATTTATATTATTATACATTTACGTTTTGTCTACGTCTGGAGTGTTAAAGTTTTGTGAATATTATGATTTTGATTTTCATGTTTTATTGTGTACATAGTTCAATGTGATAGGTTATAAAATGTTCTTCTATATTTTACTCTATACATTTACATCAATTCATTGACATGCCATGTAATTATTTTTATGGTTAAAAATTAATAATAATAATAATATAGGCAGTAGGCAGTAGTCGGCCGATAGTAGTTTGGCGCGCGCTGCATTTACTGCCGGTTGACATAAATATATGACCAATTAAATTTGATTCGAATATAGAAAATGGATACTTAGTAAGATCAAGTAGAATCATTAATTTGCACTTATTA
Source organism: Henosepilachna vigintioctopunctata (assembly GCA_030704895.1). NCBI lineage: Eukaryota > Metazoa > Arthropoda > Insecta > Coleoptera > Coccinellidae > Henosepilachna > Henosepilachna vigintioctopunctata. Next base: position 4,557,207 of record JARQZJ010000006.1, on the reverse strand, counting down.
CCAGCACCCACATTTTCAACATATTTCCACATTACTTTAGAACTAGGTATATACTACTGATTGGTTGGTGTTTTCAATTTTCTTTTCGAACTTTTTTTAGCTTCGCTATTCCTTGTGTGTAATAATTCTTCAAGATAGTATTTGGCATACAACTTATTAGGTATCGTTTTAATAAATATTTCAGCAGGATTGAATTTGAAATTCTTAAGTAATTCCAAATTAATTTTCGTCAAATTTCACAGAGTTCTTTCTATTAATTTGCAAACGAATAATCTTTTATCAGGAGTTATAAGAAAATCTTCGTCTTTTTCATCTAATAATTTATTGAAACATGAATGAGGGAGGGTTACTATATGAATAATATAAACCACCACGAGATGAGTATGGTATTAGTGAATATGCGTTTTCAACTTCTAATAGATCCATTTATAGCTCAAGTTATTAAGACTGTTTGATAATGATTATGAACTAATGATAAATAACTATTACATTATAATAATATTCGATAGATTGATAGATAATATAATGATGGTTAATAATATATTTGAGATATTTTACGCGCAGTAGTATATCTAACTCTATATTCCACTTTTATGTGGATTTATGTGGAATATACATTAATTTAACATTTTATGTTGAATGAACAGTTCGAATGTGAATTTCGAAAAGAAAATTTTTCTAACATTCATTCAAAGACATATATTCACCCTAGCTTGTTTATATATTTATAGATGTTTACCATATGTTGAAGAACATGATGATAGATTTTTAATTAGAATAGTAATCACCAGTATTCAACAAGGAACAGTGATATGCAACTTATTCCTAAGGATAAAACAGCTAAATTTGAGCACTCACTCTATTATCAGAATATTAAAATCTTCATCCATTTACCGTCAAATTTGAAATAACTGAAAGTTAATTTGTTTAAGAAGAGAATTAAATCATGGATGTTAGCAAAGGCATACTATAGTGTGGCAGAGTACTTCGATGATTCGAATGTAGGCAATAATGTATGAATCAATTTTTTGTATCATATGTTTTTTTATTTTTTTACCACAAATGTCCCTCACCATGTGAAATTGTCTCAAATGTTCAACATTTCTGAGGTAATTTGTTTTTTTTTCTCTTCAAATATAGTTGTATATTATTGTGAATATAAATTGAACCAATATTTTTGTTTGAAGCAATGTTTTTGTTCGAGGGTTGAATGGAAGATCAGACTCAAAACGGAATTCAGACCTTTTATGAGCATTCTTCTTAGTTGAATGAGAGGTAATAATAAAAACTTGTCTAAAAATCACTGACTGAACAATTCTATATTCAACTAGATTTGCCTTTTACGGCATTATCAAGAATGATAATACTGTTACAAGCATTATTCTTGATAATGCCGTAAAAGGCCAAATTAAAAAAGGTAAAATTCTAGGTCACGTGAAATATAATACCAGCACAAATTTTTATCAAAAACTCATAAAATCGTGGTTATTCGGCCTCTCCATATATTTCGTAAAAAATACTTCAAATGTAGAAGATCAAATCCAATGCTCCATGCTCTTATTCACATGACAACCTGGAAGCCGCTTTGCTGTTCTGGCGTGTTGAATAGTTTATAATCCTCATATTTGTGACATTTGTTGATATTCGTCGAGGTACTTTTGCAATAAATTATTTCTTCAGTTCATTGCTATATAACCAGGATGGTTTTATTTCAGTCCACTGTATTCTCATCTACTATTCCTCTTCTTTCGGACAAATATCGACAACATTTGTGTAGACAGCTTCCTGGGGGTTTTATTGGAAATATTTCGATATTTTGATTAAGAGAGTCTCAGTATTTACTACTACATATATTCAACTATGTTCGACTAATATTCAAAGGTGTTGATGAAAACTTGGCTGATTAGTTTTAAAACAGAGGTAATTTACTTGGATTTAAGCAGTGAAGGATATACTCCTTTCATCTCACGTTTTTGAGGTTATATTCATCTTTTTAAGAGGAACAATTATGAAAACTATAAATATCTTAGTATTTAAATAAAAAATGTTATCCACTCATAAGAAGTTTTCGTAACCAGGTACAATTCCAAAAAAAAAAAAATATTTTCAATTCCAAAAAAGCTTATCCAGATGACCAAGATCTGTATGGAGGGAGTCCATACAGATCTTGGTATGATATTCAGTTATCAATTATCTAAAGTGCGGGTAAACAATAACCTATCCAACAGCTTTAAAATGGATTCCGGACTGAAACAAGGCGATGCCCTATCGCCACTATTGCTCAACCTCGTTCTAGAGAAAGCCGTGAGAGCAGCCGAGATAAAAACTGAATCACTATCAGCGAAAGCTCCCGAGTTACTTTTAGCATACGCAGATTATATCGACCTCATCGGGGACTCGGTTGTAACGGTAAAGGACATTTTCAACAAGATCGAGAGAACAACAAGTGAAGTAGGACTAAAGGTCAACGAAGAGAAGACGAAGTACATGTGCATAAATAGAACGGCACGAAGAGATAGATTTGGACAAAACGTAACAGTGAACAACTTCAATTTCGAAAGAGTAGAACGCTTCAAGTACCTTGGCGCCACAATTACAGCTGACAACGACGTTACTGAGGAAATCAAAAGAAGAATCCAGTCTGAAAACCGCTGTCTCTTCGCACTCAATAGCCTTATGAAGTCGAAAAATCTAACAAGGACCTCTAAAATCAAAGTGTATAAAACCATCGTCAGACCCATCATAACTTAAGGAAGCGAAACGTGGACAATGACCAAAGCAAATGAAGATAAACTCAGATGCTTCGAGCGAAAAATCCTAAGAAAGATACTTGGACCCCACCATGATCCGACGACCAACCGATATCGCACTAAAACTAACACAGAGGTCCAACGATAGCGACATTGTGCAAGAGATCAAATCCCAGCGATTAAGGTGGGCGTGCAAAGGATGAATGACGAAAAACTGGTGAAACAGGCATAGGAAGAGACCCCGACAGGCAAAAGACCACTCGGACGCCCCAGAATGCGTTGAAGGGACAACATAAGATCAGACTTCTGTAAAAGGTTGTACAGTCAGCCAAGACCCACCTAGGGTTGTAGCGCTATACGATGATGATGATGACTCATAAGAAGTGAATTTCCATAAAAGTTGTTGAATCAGTCAATTTATTAATATTCAGTTATCAATTCTTATTTATATTTACTCATAAAATTAATAAATCAATTGATCAATGATATGCTGCTCTCTTGGAGAAGCAAGGTCTGAAATGAATCTAATAAAAAACAGTTAGCTTATTTTAGCAGAATTTTATTAATTGTTCCAAATTGGTTTCAAACTGATGTCCTATTTTCAAAAAGTGAACTGAGTTTAATATCAATATAAGTATGATATATTCAAAAAATTAAGACATTCGATGAATGATTGATTCTACCTTTTATTTACAATGAAAAATTTCAACGATTCAATTTTCTCCTTTCTTTCAGAAGTTATATGAAATGTGATCATAAAATATTCAAGTGCCACAGTTAATGTTGTTTTTCGTCACATAGAATTAAACATGACATCAATTCTTTATGTACGTACAACGAAAAGCGAGTGTCTACTCAAACTAGAGTGAGCCAAAGTTTTGATTGTATTTCTGACAGAAACTTGGGGGTAAGTGCTGCCATCCATCGCTGTGGTCTATTTTCAGTTCATTGTGTGGATGTAACGTGATAAGATTTCTTTGTCGATCTAGGTAATAGCATTTCAACTCAAAATTTAGAGTGTCGCCTTAAATGAACTCAGCTCAAATTGAATTTGTCCTGGAAGATCCTCTTCGGTTTATTTCAGTCATCTCGACTAAACACGAAATGAATTAATTGTACTTATCAAGAAACTTTGAGTAATCACAATCAACAACAATGCGGAATTCCAAAGAAATAACCTCAGACTTTCAGAATTTAAATTCGAAGTTTACGCTGGAATAATTCACCTATTCATTCAATAAAAATAAAACACTTTTTACATAAACTAGGACATTATTTTCAATCATTTATATATATATATATATATATATATATATATATATATATATATATATATATATATATATAATCATAACGTGAATATGGAGCTGAATAAAATCAGTCAGCTAAAGAACAGAATCATAAACATCGTACATGCAGATTACTGTCAGAGTTCACTAGTCCGTCTAGAGGTAGTCCTAAGTAACTATGGATATCCAAAAACAACTGTTAGGAAGATCCTATGGAGTACCGTCACTAGACCACCGTTTTCCACCTCTAGAACCAATATTAATGTAGAGGACAGCTTACATATAAACTCGCAAGTCCCCATCAATCAAAAATAAATCCTTACCATATTTCCGTTCTCTCAGGACAAAAGTGTTCCACATTATCTGTGAAATAGACGAGTTAAAACTAGCCAAATACAATATTATTAATGGCAGATGTGCTTTTACAAGATTAAAAGATAAGGTGTCTCCAACTTTAATATCAGACTGTGTATAGTATTCTTTGCTTTAATTGTGATATTTACATTTATAAATTTCTTTATAGAAATTAATTTCCATGACATTTGATTAACATCTGTTATTTCATAGAGTCCTGATGAAGATTATAACCATAATCGAAATATAGACCAGGTTAACAAATTGGTTACGTTTCAATCATAGTGGGCCTACTTGTTGCCGAGAAGTCATAAAAATATTTTCTTGTTATATATATATATATATATATATATATATATATATATATATATATATATATATATATATATATATATATAGTGATAAATACTGAGACTGTTAATCGCCATATCGAAATATTCCAATAAAACTCTCAGGGAGCTGTCTACACAAATGTTGTCAACGATAACGAACCCATCACTTTCGAGAGTGAATATTAGGTGCGTTTCGAAATTCGTGAGAATAATCGTGCGAATTCATCCATCTTGTTGGATGATAATAGGATATAGTTGTTTCATCATTATTATGAATCATCAGTCCATATTCAATCTATCAATCAAGAATCGATGACTTTTAAAACGCCCATAGGTCCTATTACAGAATAATTAGGGTTATTGTTGTCAGTGAAAAATTCACCTGAGCACCCTATATCGGAGAAAAGACGTATAAACTCTCCCTAGCGTTCTCGATTCCTACTCATGACAACAGTAGTGCGAGTGTAAGGCTTGTAGACATTTCATTCGAGCACTACAGAAAACTGTCCGCAATGTGTAAAATCAGTCACATGCCTAATGGCCCTGTGCATTGGCCGCCAAGATCATGCGATTTGACGTCTCTGCATTATTTCTTGTGGGTTATATAAAGTCGTTAGTGTATGTGGACAAGCAGAACACGATTGAAGCCTTACAGAATAACATAACAAGCGTAATTCGTGGAATACAGGCCGAAATGCTCGAAAAAGTGACGCAAAATTGGACTTTCGAATGGACCATTTGATGCGGAGCCGCGGACAACATCAAGTTATCCTTAAAATGTAAATGGCAAATGCCAAGTTATCAATTTCAATAAAAATTTTGAATATATGATGCAAATTGAGTGTTTTATTCGATTTAAATAAACTATGCTTGAAAAATCACCCATTACATATCTTTCATGTCTCGACGGAAATAAAAGCTCACCACTGAAAAAGTTATTGTCTGAAAAAGTATGAATGTACACCTTCAATGCGCGCACGCCGCAAAGGTATTCGATATTTCCAACTAACTCCCAATGTCGAAAATCAGTTAAACTAAAATGCTTCGAATATATTTCCAATTTCATGTTGCAGACAGAAACATCGTTACCAGTACGGCACGAGATAGTAGTCTGCACGTGGTTTTAGTATTAAGAAAATCGGATTTCAAAAAATATTTTTTAGAAGACAGAATGCAACATTGAATGTTAGTATTGTTTCTTGTTCGCTCTCTCTGTGCGCGCGCTCCAGCAAACAAAGGACGAACAATCAGTGGTTATCTGCGATCTTCGTGATAACTTTCAGAAAACAGAATGCAACATTCAATCCAAGTGTAGTTTCTTGTTCATTGACCTTCGTGAATCTTCAATCTTAGTATTGTTTCTTGTTCGCAGTGGCCTTGCGCGCGCTCAAGTAAACAAAAGACGAACAATCAGTGCTTGCTTACCAGCGACCTTCGTGATAACTTTCAGAAGACATAATGCAACATTCAATCTTAGTATTGTTTCCTGTTCGCAGTGGCCTTGCTCGCGCTCAAGCAAACAAAGGACGAACAATCAGTACTTGCTTACCAGCGACCTTCGTGATAATGAATATGGTGGTTCAAATTTATGAAATCGAGTGCAGCTCTGCTCAAAACACCGAGATCAATAATAATGTGACATATAATCGGGTATTTTCATTCATCTGATATACTTAGATATAATAACATCTACTCAGAAGTGTGTACAATTGTTGCATTTCGACTTGTCAGTTTATAAATAATTGAGATTGCCATTAAAAATACATGAACTGTGACGCGGCTAACTCAACCATTTCCAGATCATATCATGCAGGTGAAGATATAGGTTTTTAGAAAAAGGTTCAATAGTCCTAAATTATTAGGTATTATACTAAAATATTCCGAAATGACACACACAATATGAGTGTGTGATAATAATTTCAGATTTTTTTTTTAGGTATTGTCACTACCAAATTTTCTTTTTCTGAACAATATCAAACCAGTTTTTTCAAATTCAAAATGATTCTTGAACGGTTAATTGATGGTATTAACTTACTGAACAATAATTGAGTTTTGGAATCGAATTTCAGCATTCAATTATTGTTTGAACACGTTTATGGTAAAAATGTGATATACCTTGAAACAATAAATGCATTCATTATCTACTCGAACGGTTTAATTTCCATAAAAGCATCTCAACTTTAAACCGAATATATATTTAGCATAAATATGCTAAGAAAATGATAAACTCAGGATGACAAATTGGTAATTGAAAACGGACAATGATTATATTATTAAAATGGAATGATGTTGCCGACTATATTTGTTTTGTGTTCTGTATAGTTGGCGGAGAAAATTATTTGCTATTTTTACTTAATTTTTACTCGGAACATTCAAAAAGTAACCTTAGAAGAGGACAATATAATGTTACTCGATTAGGCCGATACTTGATGAAATTCAACAACATAATTTTAATTTACGATTTCATAAAGTGTTTTTCAAG